>KZ111540.1:0-475281 GCA_002120315.1 Hypoxylon sp. CI-4A | reverse complement strand
ATATAATTATAAATAAAAATAAAAATATAATTTAATTTAATATTATTATATTTAATTCTTTTAAATAATTATTATAATTATATTAATAAATAAAAAACAACTTTTTAATAATTAAATTATTAAATATTTTTATTAAAGTATTAAAATTATAAAATTAAANTTAATTTTAATAATCTTATAATAATATTTATAAATTATATAATACTATTATATTAATATATTAATATAAATTTTAAGTTATTAAAATATAAATAATATAATTTATTAAATAAATTAAAAAATAAAATAATATTTTTACTTAATAAATTTAAAGATTTATAATTACTTTTAATAATAATTTATAAATGCATTAAAAAGCTATTAAGTAACTTAAAAAAATTACTTAACGTTATTAAAAAGATTTTTAAGATTTATATAAAGGATTTTAAAATTAAATTAACTTAATTAAAAATATTAAATAATAAATAACGGTTAAAAAAAAATAAATTTAAAATTAAAAGAATTAAATTTAAATATTTTTTATTAAATAAATTAATTTTAAACATTTAAATACCTAAGTATAATAAAGCTTAAAAAATTTTAAGGCTTATACTTAAATTATTTTTATTAAATTTTAATATAAGATAATAACTAATAAACTTATTAACGTTAATTTAATAATTAAAACTTTAAAAAAAAAAATAAACATTTAATTTTAATTATAATTTTTTTATACTTATAATTATTATTTATTTTATATTTTATAATTACCTTTATTTATTTTATTTATTTTTATAAAATACCTTTAAATATAATTCCGATTAAATAAAAACCTAAGGATTAAATATATTAAATAAATTAATAAAAATGTAAAAATATAATTTAAATTTATTAAAAATATTTTATTTATATTAAAAATAAATGAAGAAAAAAAGATATTACTATTATTTAAAAAAAGATTAAAGGTTTTAAACTTTAACCTTAATAATTTAAGTAATAATAATAATAATTTACTTAAATTTTTAAAAGAAATTTTGCTATAAAAATTACTTTTATTTAAACGTAATATTTTAAAAGAAAATTAAAGGTTATTAAAGAATAATATTAAAAATAAATTATTATTAGCATTAAAATAATTAATTTAACTTATATTTATTATTATTAATTTTATTTATTTTAATAAGCTTTTTATTTATAACGGTAAAAACTTATTTAAGTTTAAATTTTAATAAATAAAAGTGATTTTTTACTTAAAAATTTACTTTAAAATTTTTTTAAAAAATTATTATAAAATTAATTAAGTAAGTTTACTTTTAATTAAAAAAGCTTAAATTTAATATTAAAAAAAAATTAAAAACAATAAATGAAAATATAAAAATAATTAGTAATTAAATTATATAAAAGCTTTTAAAAAACGCTTTATAGATTCTTTTAAAAAATATTATAACATTAAAAAAATCTTAATGCTTAAATATAAAAAAAATATCTTTAATTATTTAATAAAGTTATATAATTTTAATTAAATTATAAAATAATTAAGAATTATCTTTTAAATTTATATAATTTAAATATTATTTAATAATATTATTAAGTTAATTTATTTAAAAAAAAATAATATATTAAATAATAATATTAATTTTATATAAGCAATTAAAAACATTAATTACATTTATAAAAATATATTAACTAACTTAAAAATATTATAGTTAAAAAAAAGCAGGCTTAATTTAATAAAAAAGCATTTAAAGCTAAATTAATATAAAAATAAAAAAAATCATTTTAATTTAAATTAAAATTAATTTTTAAAAACTTTTTAAGATTAATTAAAATAAAACGGTAAATTAAAGGTAAATTTTAAAAATAAAATTTAAACTTTTAATAAAAAAACCCTTTAAAAAATCAATTAAACTAATATTAATTAACGTAAAAAAAATAAAAAAACATATTAATATTATAATTAAAATAATCACTAAACCCTTACCTGTTTTATTAAAAAAAATATTAATAATAAAAAATTACTTATTATTTTTAAAAAAATTACCTTTATTAAAAAAAAATAAAACATTAAAAAAAAATCACATATATTTTTTACATTAAAAAAAGCTTAAATTAATATTATTATATAAATATAAAAAAAATTTTAGTATATAAAATTTAATAACTTTAATTTAAATTTATAAATAGCTTTTAAATTATATTAATTAAAAACCTATAATTATATTAAAATATATTTACTATATTTATAATAAAAAAAATTGCTTATAATACACTTTCTTAATTTATTAAAAAGCAATAAATAAAACCTTTAATAAAATTATAATTTATTATTAATATAACCTTATTTTATAATAATTAAAAATATCGTATAAAAATATTATTTAATTTTAAAAGCTAAATTTTCATGATATTTTTCTTTAAAGCATAAAAATAAAAATTACTTATTTTTAAATATATTAAAAAAAAACTTATAATAAAATTTAATAAATAAATAAACATTAAAAGCAGAAAATATTTCACTAATTAACTAATAATATAACATTAAAAAAATCATTATTTTAAACTTAATTTTAAATTAAATATAATAAATAATAAATATAATATTATTTTACTTTATTAATAATTATAGATATATTAATTAATAAGATTTTTTAATAAACTTAAAAAACTATTATTTTTTATAACTTATTGCAAAAAAAACTGCATAAATTAAAAAATCTTTATATAATATATTACTTTAATTATACCTTTAATAAAAAAAAATAAAAAAAACCTTTTTAAAAAAATATTAGTAAAATTTAAAAAATTTATTCTAATTATAATTAAAAATATAAAAAAGAAATTCCCGGACTATTAACCTTAAAATCATATAATTAACTTTATAAAAAATAAAACATTTTTTTAAAATCCTTTTTATATTATAAGCAAAAAAGAATTAAATATTTTAAAATTATAATTTAAAAAAATATTAAATATAAAAAAAATTAAGAAATTAACCTCGTCCTATATAACATTTTTTATATTTATATTAAAATCTAATTTAAATAATCCGCTTTAATTAGTAATAAATTATTAAAAATTAAATATAATTATCGTCCTTATTTATTACTTTATACCATTAATCTTAAAAATATAAACCTAATTTAATATTATTAAATAATTTATAAAAATAAACCTTAAATTAAAATTTAACTTTATTAAAATTAAAAAAAATAACAAATAAAAAACGGCATTTAAATGCAAATATAATTTATTTAAATATATCGTTATATTTTTTAAACTTATTAATGCACTTATAACTTTTTAATTTATAATAAATAATATTTTTTAAAATTTAATAAATATAAAACTATTAATATATATTAATAATCTTTTTATATACGTAAATATAAAAGAAAAATATAATAAATTAATAAAAAAAATTTTTTATTAATTATTAGCTTATTATTTTATAATTATTATTTATAAATATAAATAAATAATATATAAAATAAAATTTTTTAATTATATTATAAGCGCTTATAAAATTTTTATATTTTAAAAAAAAATAAATTACATTTTAAAATAAAAAACCTTAATTAATTTTTATAAATTATAATAATTTATTAGTTTCGTAAATTTTTATAAAAAGTTTATTAAAAAATTCTTTAAAATCGCTAAACCGATAATTAATATAAATAAAAAAGATAAAAAGAATTAAAAATAAATTAAAGAAATAAATATAACATTTATAAAACTTAAATTATATTTTATTTTCGCTTTTATCCTTATATATTTTAACTTTAATAAATAAATTTTTATTAAAGTTAATGCTTTTAATTATATTATTAGATTTATTTTTTTATAAAAAAATAATAAAAAAAAACTTTATTTAATTATATTTTATTTAAGAAAATTTACATTTATTAAAATAAATTATAAAATATATAATAAAAAATTACTTGCTATTATTAATTATTTTATTAAATAAAAATAATATTTAAAAAAAACTAAGCATTATATTAAAATATTTTTAAATTATTAAAACCTTTTATACTTTATTATTATTAAAATATTTAATCACTAATAAATTTAATAAATATAATAATTTTTATTATATTAGTTTATTATTAATTATAAATTAAATAAATAAAATAATAAAACTAATATTTTTTTTAAATTAATATAATACCGCTTTTAGAAAAAAAGAATTAAAAACCAGCTAATTATATTAGTTTTATAAAAAAAGCATTTTATTAAATTTATAAAATTTAACTTTTTAATTATAAGCTTAATTATGCTTATTAAAGAATAATTTTATAACTTAATAATATTTAATTAATTATTAAAATTCGCAAATTAAATCAAATAAATTAATTTTAATAATCTTAATTATATTATATAAAAAATTTAATTAAAAAAAAATATTAAAATAACTAATAACTTTTTATATTATAAAAAATAATTATAAATATTAATTAAATTATAATAAAAAATAATTAAATTAAAATATAATATTTTAATAATTAAATATATAAAAATAAATAAAATTATAAAACTAATTATTAAAAACTTTTAATAATTAAATTTAAAAACCACCGTAAAAAATTATATAAAAAAATATTATAAATGCTAATAAAATAAAATTACGCATTATTTATTTTATAAATTACTTTAATTTATAAAATTATATTATATCTTTTAATAAATAATTATCATAAATTTTATTATTAATTTACTTTTTATAAATAATTATAATTTTATTTAAGTAATAATAAATTTTTTTATTAAAATAGCATATTTTATACCCTTAAAAATCGAAAAAAAAAAAACCTTTAATTTAATTAAAATTTTTATTAAAACCTATTAAAAACACCATGATATTTCTTTAGATATTATATTTAATAAAAACTTTAAATTTATTATTTACTTATAAAAAAATTTCTTTAAATTAATAAATATTAAACCTAAAATAAATATAACCTTTCATTTTTAAACTAATAAATAAATAAAATAACTTAATTAATTTTTTAAAATTTACTTATAAGCATTTATTAATTATAAAATATCGAATTAAAAAAACCTTTTATTAATCGTTAAATTTATATATAATAATATTATATTTTTTTTAATTTAATTCACTTTTTTTTACTTAAATTATAAATATCATTTTATAATTTATAACTTTCTTTTTAGCACCTTTTATAACTTAGAAAATAAGCTATATATATATTAAATAACTTTTATATATAACGAAATTAAAAAACATTTAAAAATAAACAAATAATATATAAAAAAATAAATTAACCGTAAAAAAAAAAAAGCTTTAATTTACTATAATAATTAATTAATAATGCTAAATATTAAGAATATTAAAATTAAATAATTAATTAAAAAGCTAAATAAAAAAATGTTTAATTTTTTTTAAATTTAAAAAATAATCTCGTTTATTATTATTAAATTTATTTTATTTAAAAAATAAAAAATTTATAACTTTTTTTATATCTTATTTATAAAACCTTATTACGTTAATAATTAAATATCACTTAACTTTAATTAAATTTTATAAAAAGCAGCCCTTATTAAAATAAAAAGTTATAATATTAAAAAAATTATAAATTCTTTATTAATTTAAAAAAAAATAAAATATCTAATTAAATGAAAAAACTAATTTATAAAAAAAGATTAAATATAAAAACCATATAATTATTTCGAAAAAGCTTTAATAAAAGTAATAATTAAATAATTTCATATATAAAACCTAAATAAGCTTATAAATCCGTAAATTTAAAAAAAACTATCTGTAATTTTATTAGCATTAATATAAAACAGCGCTTAAAAACAAACCTTAAAAAAAAAGGAAATAATATCATATAAAAATTAGCATTAAAAAATTATTAACTAACTTATGCAGCTATAATTAACGGTTAAAATAAAGTATTAAGATATTACTAATATATATAAGTTAAAAAAATAGCACCTATATATATAAGCTACATTAATATAAAGATATTTAAGAAGCTTAATATATTTTATACTATTAGATTTGAGCATAAATAGGTCTAAAGATTCCTACTTAAATTATAAGAAGAATCAAAGACCTTAAGACCTATGAGAATTATTAAATAAATTTGAACATATACTCCAAGCTAAGATCCCTTGTTACAAAAGGAGGCATATGGAACCTTCAATGGGAATGTAATACATGCTTTTGAATTTATAATGCTCTGACCAGCAATCGTGCATGGCATGGTAAATCAAACCATCTAGATATGACATCTTCGTATACGCGTAAACGGACTAAAGACTTATGAGTTGCAACCAAAGAGCGATATCAGAGCCACAAAATGTCTTTTACATCCTTTTCCGCCTTTTCGCTAGGTAAGACACACATAGCGTATAAGACAGTTTGAGATAACCGAGTAGTGCAAACCCGGCGGAGCCCAAAACAGGCCGAACATCTTTAGTAGCCATCCGTCTTCCTGTTTGGGAAACCGTCCTTCACTTTATGTAGACTCCTCAACTATATTATATGTTTCTGTATAGCACACTTGTAATCTCTTATTTGATATGCTGCTTGGCACCTGGTCCCGTATCAGCTCTCTAGTTATTAGTTACCTACTATCTGCTAAGACGCGACACAGAGAGAAATGATACCTAAATAGTGGCCCAGAATTATAATACGTGTTACTATTTGTCGATATTAGTGGTGCTATGAGGGTGGCATGTTATGGGAATATGCAGGATAAAACTTGCCCAAACAACACACTTCCTACGTCTAATTATCCGTATCTTGCGTAGTCTAGGTAGCCAGGTTGCCTAGGTATAGCTATCTGATCTTGGTTCATCGGTACTATCCGCACCCCTTTTCAGATAAAGTTTCAGAGATCGGGCCACATTGTGTCATTGTCGAGGGACCAGAAGCTTGGATGGGCGACGCGGCCGGTATCGAGGCAGAGCTCGAACTTCATCGTGCGCTGCTCCCGAAGATTTGGGTGGTGTCATACCACAATATGTGGATAGCCGCCTCAACACTTTCGTACTACCGGTTTGGATTACGGGTGTGTCATACCCGAAAATCCGACGAGGTATTCTTTTCCGATTCGACGATGTCTAGGCATGCATGGAAAACGCCGAAACATCGCCTTGACTTATCCAAAAGCTGAAGATTAATGCCGAGCCTTTAGGTGAAGTAGAGAAACTTATTCAAAACTCTACCTGTGCCATCGTGATATCCAATGTTCCTGTAATTGGCACGACGGCGGATTGCGAGGTATACGAGTTAGACAAAGCTGAAGCCATCGTTGAAAAATCCCGTCTGTCGTGACCCGGGGAGATATCGGCAAGATTGGCACCCAACCCGGCATCTGAGGCTCTATGACTGCAGTTACCCGTAATAAATTGAACTTTGGCGGTGTTAAGTCGAAAAGTTCAGCCCGACCACTCATGCGGCTTGACACACCCAGTCAGGGTTGGCTAGCAGCAGTGCACCCACTGAGCAGGACAGCACACACGGACCCTCGGTGTTCCTGGTTCACTCATTGGTAATGGATCGAATGGTATCGTTCCAAGCCTGAGAGACGGTAGTCGTGATGTCAAGTTGTTGATTACATTGCAATAAAATGGCGGAAATGTTTAACTGCTCTCCTGCTCGCCAGGCCGTCATATGTTCCGAATTATGTCGGTGGGATTACTCTGTATTCTGTGTCACGAGACACGACGTGGGCTCCGGTACCGTCCTTCGGAGTGGCCTAAGGCAAGGCATGTAGTCGATAGTTGAGCCGTGCTTTTCGGGGAGTCGGTCACATGGTGCCTGGATCATCCCAAACGGGCAGATCCAAGACCAAGCATTGCATGACCTTCCCAAGTTTCTCATCTCAATAAGCCTCGATGCGGCGGCAAAGAGGAGAGATCCGGGACACGAGCCATGTGTCCACTCTGGATGAACTTCCTCTCTGGATCCCCAAGTCGCAAGATCCTATTAGGCAGATCACCCCAAAATAGAGATCGAGAAGCTGGATTTGGCCTTGGCGCTACTGCTCTACAACCGCGACTTTGTTCACGTGGTATGTTAATTTAGTTCTTGATGTCGTATACAAGCGAAAACTACAGTACAGTTGGAGGCTCGAGTCCCATTGACCCTATTGGATTCCTGCAAGCCGTCTGTGATCAATCATAAAAAATGGTAGCAGTGGCGTACATAGTGAAGCTGCTACAAGGTGGGTACTATTCTAGTCTTGCGGTGCTGCGGAGGAGTATGGATCCCGGGGGCGTTCATTAAATCTATTTTGGACGTAAAGTAGCCAAATTCATACGGCGTACATGCGTGTAGCAATCATTCTTGCCGCCGCACATAGACAAGGCGCTACAATCCTAGGGCCAGGCTCGTTCACCGATGACATCGTCATGATGAGCCTGGCCCTCAGGCAATAAGTCAGTATGCGGTGCAGCTATCACGGCCCAATTCGCCTCAACTTGACAGGAGCATTGGGCTGGAGAAAATCCGGAATGCCCGAAGAAGCTTGGCATTTGGTTTCTCTTTACAACTGGAACCTGTGTTGGCGGAGATGGGTAAAAAAATTCTGGCTCCCAAGATCTCGAAATACCAAAATACCATCTAGAAATGCGATTTTGGGATTCGCGAGAAGGGAAAATGGTGATTTGCAGCTGGGTACGGGCAGAAAGAAGCTTGTGTAATAGGGGTTCATAGGGAAAAGGGACGGACTCCAAAATTGGAAGATGAATGGACAACTAGGTGTACATGGGCAGCATGGAACTAGACTGGGGGGGACCTAAGGTTGGATTGGAATAGGGCACCTATGACGCTGATTGTTGATTGACTCGTCCGTCGGCTGCCTCCAGGAAACGGAGCGTTCTTCCGCGCAACTTAAGTTTCCAAAGTTTGTGGTTAGCGCGTGCAAATTGAAGGTCTCATGACCTCTCTTTGTAAGGGTATCCAGAGCAAGGAGCCCACCCCGGCCATCGAAAATCCGCTTCTCGTCGTGTGCCTTCTTGCATGCGTATTTCCCCACTGCCACATAGGGACATACATGGTATGTATATATGTATGTAGGTAGGTAGGTAGGAATGCATGTATACTGTAAGTACGTATTTCTGCTGGTGCTGGTGCTGGTGCTGGTGCTGCTGCTGCTGCTGCTACTAGGTACTACTTGCTGCTAAGTGCGACATGTGCGTTGCAGACTAGACCAGTTCGACCAGTTCATGGGGTTGGTTGGTCTTGTTCCTGGCGGTGCCCATAATGTGTTGGTGGCATGGAAGGATAAAAAAGGGGTCTCGACTCTGGAGAGCGAATACGTCCCGAATGTTCAACTCCATACAACCAATTGTTGGTCACAGACAGCGAAGAAAAAGGAGCTTGGATCGCAGAAGAGTCCGGACTAAGAAGGCAAGGTCAGGTAAGCTTAAGAGCGAACTATGAACGGTGGATGCCAACGAGGACGATGCGGGTGGAGTGGACGGGTCAATTGGCCGGCACTAATAAAAGAAAGAATAGAGCTCCTGGATTCTGACGTTGTCCCGCAGCAGAAAGTCTCATGATGTATCGGGCTGTGGGCAGGGATTCGGCTCTCTGCTTGTCCGACGGATTCTTGACGTGTAAGTCGACGACCGCTCGCAACCGAATAGCCTCATTTTGTGTAGGTGAAGGTCAATTGGATTGATTCGATTCGATTTGATATGAACTTATCCATACGGATGAGAATTGGCAATTCAAAGAGTGATGCGAAATTCTTCCATTTTATTGAAAGTTGTTAAATTGATAAAGCTTTGTGCTTGTGCATCTTGGGTGTTTTGTATATTCTTTGAAGGAAAGATCAATTCTTCTAACTTAAGGTAAGGTACATGTGGGTACGGTAGGGCACGGGGTTCTTGGTGTGGAAGCCACCCCAAGCTAATGTAGTCCAAGTGCGGGGCATTAGGATACAAAAAGCTGGGAAACCAAGAAATTTGTGGGAGATCCAGAAAAAAAGGAAGGAGGACGAGGGGTTGCGAGGCCGGGGAGGGACCATCGATCTCTTCTACATAACGATGGAAAAACCTACGCTACTTCGTACATACCTAACCTATCTCATATAACCTACCTGCCTATGCACATCTAATAATCAAAAGATTATACTGCTACCTTGACTATCAGTATAGATTGGTAAAGTAGTAGCTACGTCTTCCATGTTTTGCACTTGCACACGATGAGAACATTTCCAAGAGTTGATTATTATATGCTGGAAAGGTATGGTAAGTTGCACAAATGAATAAGATTAGGGTGGTACACCGGCGGCTGTTTAATTCGTCAAGGACAGTGCATTGGATTGCAGATGTCGAGGGAGCAACGAATACACGTAAGTAAGTGGAAGTTATATAATATAAAATTGGTTGTAATTTGCATTCTATCGTCATAACTGGACAGGTGCATACATATTACAGACTTACCATAGTCATGGTGGACCTCCGTAAATTATGGCTTCTGCGTACTTGGTCGAAATGAGAAACTAAAAATCATCATGTGATAAAAACACCGCCAGATGTACCAGATCGCTGGTCCCTCACAAGCCATGAATTCGTGCGTGTACATACGTAGACATCCACTTCCACACATATAGCATCCAGAAATCCATCTGGTGAAGCCATTCAAGAATCAATAACATGCTGCTGGCTGGTCGGACAAGCAGCCAGAGCCCCGTCCTTTGACCCTGCAGATTCGACATATTGATCCCTATTCATTCGATTTTTTTTTCCTTCTTTTTCTTTCCGACTTAAACTTCGGTTGCCGAGTCTTGTTTAGCGCCCTAACTGTCCGCCTTGAGTCTGAACAGACCACATGAGCAAGCCCCGTTTTTCTAACCCCTGGTCTTTGCATACACACACACGGGGTGTATGACTGCCAAGAATGTAGTTTGGTAGGTACTTTGCCTGTAGCTTGACTGTAGGTACTCTCGTGAACTTTGAAGCTTCTATGCGTAGTGCAGAGGACTTTGTGAATAAAATAATTAAATCTGAATCATCTTGCGATATGTCAATACAAAACCCTCGACGACACAAACCAAATCCTAGATCCTAGAGAAGGGAGTCAATGTAATATTCTCATAGGAAGCAGATGTGCATACCTGTGATTCCTCTCTTCCACATATCTGGATACCTGACATTGAACCCAGCGGAAAGGAAACCGGACAATAAATTTGATATATGGTGAATCGAGAACCGGCTCGACCAGCAATGGCCCCGTTGAAAGCGAGGCTATTACAGGAGAAAACCGTGCTATGCATACGAGCACATACATACCCTGGCAAGAAAAGGCAGGTGTGTGGCCAGACGTCTCTCAACAAGAAACGAAAGATGTAGGTAGAAAACCTCAACCGAATATTTGAAATCAACCTGGCAGCCTGGTTATTATTATTGCTTATGTAGCTTATCAATTATGGCTTCCACAAAAATACCATGGATAAGACAAGATGGAATCGATGATGGAAATATCGAACTTGGAGAAACAAATAAACAAATAAACAAACAAACAAACCTATTTTTATATTGTCAATTAGGCGACCTAGCGATGCATCTACGTTGAATCTCTTGTCTGGCAGTTTGATATGTAGAATATCGGGTGTGAGTGGGATTGTGGCCAGAACATGATCCTTACCATCCTTGCCAGTATAGTGTAAACTAATAACACTCATTATTCAATAAGAAATCTCTGATTCGTCGGGAGATTTTTTGTATCTACCGTCCTACTTGGCTTTGGAAGCAATATCTAGAATGGTCCAACGATGCGCGGTGATTTTGCTTTTATTAGGTACATAGATGTATTAGATGGTGGTGCATTCCTATTCCGCGTTGAATGAGCTGCTAGCTCTACTAAGGTACCGTAGTGTCTACCTAGTAGGTACTAAGATAGGCAATCGCCTTCATCCCCAAGTGCCACTAAAGCAAAGGAATTGAGCCATGTAACTGGTAGCTACGAAATGTACATGGACTAAACCAAATATTCAAGTACCTGCCTACCAGCTTTCAAAATTGAACCCACAACCGACTGCGGCCTACGAACGTCGCTCTTAAAATACGACGGTAAGGTACCGCCTACTAGGGAGGTACATCACCTTTGTACCTTCCCTCCAGATTGGATGGAAACTGACCCCTCCTCCCTCCTCTTGCTGGTGCTGGTGCGGTTATTGGTTGGGCCTATTCAAACACAACCTACCATCCGTTCTCTCTCCCACATTCGTCCGCCTATCTGACCTTCATTACCTTACCTCTACCTACAATTCTACAATTCTACCTTTTCCTTCCCAACGTCCCTCTACGCCTTCATCGCCACTGACCCAAAGACGTAAGTTCTTTTTACCTGACCTGCTTATTATCTTTGCGATAGTATCCGGTTTTCATCAATCTGACACCGCCCTATGCAACTTTCTTGTTCCTCACCCACGACTAATCGTTGTACCGCAGCAATCATCGTCAAATCGTACCTGAGGTTAGTCTGATCGAGTCTTTCCCAGGTCGTCATCCCACTCCAGGTGAGTCCACTTCTTTGCCGACATACAGAACAACCTAGCACAAGTCTCCCGCCACGCTCGACTGTTTCCAAGTCAAAAAAAGGTCACTCTTTTTTTATTCCGCACCCATATCACATACTTTCTATCTGCTGTGGCTAGCATACACTCCTAAATACTACCTGCCTACCTGCCTACCTCCTAGCATGCAAAGGTCCAAACCGTTAAAACTTACTCCCATGCCTCGATCCCGTTTCCCACTTTCCATCGCAACGTCTATTAGGTAGTCCTAGTCCTGGTCTTAGTCTTATTGTTTTTGAGAAAGTACCTGTCTACCTACCTGCCTCAGGTAGCTTGTCCGCTGTCCCTCGACGCAGTGGACACCTAAAAGTTTCTTTCAAGTCACGTTCCGTCATTCGACCACCTGCGACCCCGCCAGAAATCCCTACCTACATAACCTCCGCCTTCTCGCGATACTAGACCCTTTTTTTTCCCAATCCAATTCTCAAGACTTTACATAGATCCTAAGTAGTTTACTTTCTATTAGGAATTTGTTTCAATCACACAAGTAAACGTTTTTCATCGTTTCTCTTGTCAGCCCAACGTACGGCTCCTCCGAACCCGGTCATATTTATCTGAATTGGACCGGCCGGCACTTCAATTCAGCGTCGCCTCCTCCACCCGAGCGAGAAATTGACCCACTACCCTCGTCACCCGTCAATTGCGATCGAGACCTAGCCCGACCCAATTGCCTACTGATTTGTCGCCCAACACGGCGTCCCGAACCGCGCGCCAACCACCTCCCGTCTCTTTTTGCTGACGCTCAAGAGACGTCCTGGATCATACCATTTTGCGACCAAGTCCGATCTGCCCTCCAACATGGCGCAGAATCGCCCAACAGCCGCCTTCAATACTCTTCGCATGGGAGGTAGGTTTAAGCAATTCCTCATCATTTATTTATCATCACGCTTGTTGAGTGGTACTAAGACTGCAGACAGAAGTCATCCGCGAAAAAGTGCAGGATGGAATTACCGGCGAAACGAGAGACCTACAATACACGCAATGCAAGATAGTTGGCAATGGTTCATTTGGTGTTGTCTTTCAGACCAAACTTTCACCATCAGGCGAAGATGCGGCCATCAAGCGTGTTCTTCAAGACAAGAGGTTCAAGGTTAGTTCTAGTGCAAAGTGCGGGGCACCAATTGTGCTCATATGCTAATGATCAATTACAGAATCGTGAGCTTCAGATTATGCGTATCGTTAGACACCCCAACATCGTACAGTTGAAGGCTTTCTATTATTCCAATGGGGAACGAGTAAGTGAATATGTTAGCCTCCAGGCGACCGGCGGGGTAACTGACGTAGTATTTTTTTTTATCAGAAGGACGAGGTCTACTTAAACTTGGTGCAGGAGTTCGTACCTGAGACCGTCTATCGAGCCTCCCGCTTCTTCAACAAGATGAAATCGACCATGCCGATTCTGGAGGTGAAGCTCTATATCTATCAGCTCTTCCGAGCCCTGGCCTACATCCACTCGCAAGGGATCTGCCACCGCGACATCAAGCCACAGAATCTTCTGCTGGACCCGAGCACCGGTGTGCTCAAGCTGTGCGACTTTGGCAGTGCGAAGATTCTTGTTGAGAATGAACCTAATGTTTCATACATCTGCTCCAGATACTACAGAGCCCCTGAACTAATCTTCGGCGCTACAAATTACACAACCAAAATTGGTAAGCAACTGTTTATTTCCGTACTCACTTGTATCCGGTATCTTACTTGATTTGTAGATGTTTGGTCGACTGGTTGCGTTATGGCGGAATTGATGCTAGGCCAACCCCTTTTCCCTGGCGAATCCGGCATCGATCAATTGGTAGAGATTATCAAGGTCCTGGGCACTCCAACTCGTGAACAAATTCGAACTATGAATCCGAACTACATGGAACACAAATTTCCGCAAATCAAGCCGCATCCATTCAGCAAGGTGTTCCGTAAGGCGGATGCGAATGCGCTGGATTTGATAGCTAGATTGCTGGAATACACACCAACAGAACGTCTAGGGGCTATCGACGCTATGGTGCATCCATTCTTCGACGAACTTCGAGATCCTAGCACGAAGCTTCCAGATTCCCGGCACGCGAGCGGGCAATTAAGGGACCTGCCTAACCTATTCGACTTCTCGAGACACGGTGAGTCTTTTCAGGCCCCCCATCCTCCACTCCTCTTTGTTTCCCCGTTTTTCCTATTGCGTAGGTTCGACTGCTGACCACACGCCTTCTCACAGAGTTATCTATCGCGCCACAAATGAACCCGAAGCTCGTCCCGCCCCATATCAAACCTGTCTTAGCATCTCGCGGTCTTGATATAGATAATTTCACACCCCTAACGAAACAAGAAATGATGGCGAAGCTAGACTGAATTTCAGTCTAAGCTTGCGCTCTCGTTTCACACATGTATGCATTATCGTCCGGGATTTCGCTACAGCATTCGCTCACTGGCTAAGCCTGTAAATGGCCTGAACTTATCGGATCGACGGTCAATAGGACCCCGCCGAAACATGAAACAACAGCGATTTCTCGACGGCCTCGGCGTGCTTTTTAGCACAAAGCGTGGATGTTCGGGGAGGAATCAATGTAAAGTTTGAAGGGTCAGGTTCTAGAGACTTGGCTTGCTTATGGAAACTCCCGGCATGTCTCGGAAGTTTTAGGGGATCCCCCTTGGTTCGGTTCTGGTATCTCGACGTGGCAGCGAAGGGCAACTGCCAGATTATCTAGAGGTACTAGCTAGAAGAGGGCACGCACCGGACGTTCTTAGAATTCTCCTATGCATGACCGAGACGGCATTTGCTTTTATTTGTCTTGTTCGATAAGTCGCTTTTAATCCTTGTGGTGGGATGACCACAAGGAGGCTGGATCCCTTTGCGTGGTCTTCGGAGATATTCCCTAACACATGTTAAAAGGGGGGGTGGCACATTGGCTGGCTGGCGTATATGTTATTCTATAGGTAGCAGGTGTGCGAAGAGGTAGTGAAATGGCAGTCGAGCGATAAGAGGGAAGAGATGATTATGATGTTGATAACGACAAGCTTCCTGGCCCCAGCAGCAATGGCATCGGGCATAGGGAACTGGCACAAATTTATGGAAACTCGGCATGACTTCTAAAAGATTTCTTTTTTTCTCATTTCTTCCCCAGGAACAGACGTACTCCTGATGTGCGTCAAGAAGCGGGAAGACGGTTGACTAAAATGGAGGACCGGGTTTTCAACTCAGACACCAAGGAAAAAAGAAGGGCTACCACAATTTACAACATGAAGCACATACAAGTGACGAAGACATTGACCACTTGGCCCAAGAGAAAGACGGAACATCATTATTCCCTAGAACTATTTGACGCGTAAAGATTTAATGACGACCGTGATGATTTGAGATGTTTCTAATGCCTTCATGCAACACACCTATCAGCAGTATTCTTAACACAATGCATTTGTAGCCATAATAGCACACCTGTGATAGATAACAACGTCATTGGAGCGGAATCCCTAATGCTTGACTCGGGCTTAATGAGCCAATCAGGGTCGTTATTATATTTTAGCTATATACATAGGTACATGTATGTAGGTACAAGTAGGTACGTACTGCACAAGTACACACAGATCGGATGAGGTAATATGGTAGGCACCTAATACATACATAGATATCAAAGTGCATTCAAATAATGACATCCATAGCTCCCATTACTGAAACCTGCCTATTCTACCAAGCAAAGAAGGCAGTCACACCTTCTTTCCACTTAATATAATAAAAGTATCGAAAGGAGTTGACTACCGTAGGTAGATACCTAAACTGCCAAACAGAACATCAATGGTTTGGTAAGCAGCCTTGGTGGGTACCTACCTATGCAGGTGGATAAGATAGGAGTGGGTACATAGCTTAATTACGGAACCTCATGAATTGAAAGGCCCGTGCTTCGCTTTTTGCGCGTTGCGTGTTCCAAACCTTTACTGCATCACACCAGGTCCAAAGTATCTCGTCCTACATCTACTACGCATTGAGAAGTCGTCCAGCTTCTATGAAGATTCTTCTTCGACAACGATAATACCAACCTTCTCCATCATCACGAGATGGCGGACCATGATCGCAAACAGCTAGGTGGTGGCTACAATCGCAAGAGGCGTTTTAGAGGTACGAGACAGACGAATGGGTAGCTCTTGAAGCTATTTCTTCAGCTTCATCCCATCTTATCCAATTTTTACTAATATTAATATTCATTATAGATGATGATGAATACGATAGACGACCCCCTCGTCGACGATACGATGCGCCTCTTCCTGTCCGCATACGCAAGCAGCTTCTAGGTCTAGCCGAATCCCCTTTGCGACGATGGCACGAGGAGGTTCAATCCATCGCTCACGTTGTCGCCGATAACTACGACGATCAGGAACTTCGCACAAGCTTCCTAGACTTGGTGCCCCAGATGGTCATCGAGCAGCCGCTTAAAACCCCATTCGTTGCCGCCGTTGTGCTTGTTGCCAACTCGCTCAAGCCCGAGGTTCTGGCTGACCTTCTTGCTCGTGTTGCGAGCGCGACCGAGGAAAAGGTCAAGGTAGGCGAGTGGCGCGACGTGAAGCTGTATCTCAAGTTCCTCGCGTGTCTCCAAAGCTCCCTAGAAGGCGACGGCTTGTTCCCATTACTTGAGGAGCTCTTCAGTCGTGCGGTGGACCTCCAGACTGCTAGTTCCGATGATGTGAGTACCCTCCATACAAATACGCAGTGCCTACTCTTAATAGGATATTAACATCTTGATAGACGATTGGAACCGAACTCGTTAAGATTATCCTCCTGACAATACCCTACATCATGGCAACTGCGCCTGGTCAGTGGCATCAGAAAGCCGCCGAACTCATGGATAAGACGGATGTCATCGCTTCCGAGCCTCATGCCCTACAAGTGCTCATCGATCCTTATCAGGTTGAGGAGGGCGCAGAGAGTCCGACCGCAAACATGAGTCTGATCGGACTCCTACAGAAACAGCTCCAGAACGAGGCGCAGAATGGATGGGAGCTCTCTTGTCTGCCACGACCGTGGCAGATGCCTCCTGAGGAGGTTGAACAACAAGACAAGCTAGACAACGCACAGAAGCACGTCCTGCCAAGCATATCTATCCCCGAAAAGGTCGTCGCCGGCCCTCGTCCGCTATTCCCCGAGATATATTTTTCGGTCTATATCAACCAGGACATCGAGTCGGTCCCTCCAGTCAGCACTATCGCGTCATCCCTCATTCGAGACGGGCTTATTGATACTATCAATGTCCTGGACTTCAACCGAGGTATCACGGCTCGTTTTCTTATAGACGTAGACTGCTATTTCGCACCTGGTACATTCGTGAAGCGCTCCACGCCATTCGACCGACTTAGAGATATAGAAGGAGATCGTTCGACCTGGAAGCCAGAAGATGTCGCTGTCGATGCTGTCTTTTCGCAGATATTTGCACTTCCAACTCCAGAGCACAAGCTCGTTTACTACCATTCTGTCCTCACAGAAGCTTGCAAGATTGCCCCGGCGGCAGTTGCCCCTAGTCTAGGCCGAGCCATTCGATATTCATACCAAAACACGCACCGCCTAGACTTGGAGCTGTGTCACCGCTTCTTGGATTGGTTTACACATCATCTGAGCAACTTTGGCTTTATGTGGAAGTGGACGGAATGGGTAGACGATGTCGATCTTACTGACATGAACCCACGCAAAGCATTCATCCTTGGCGCCTTAGACAAGGAAATCCGCCTCAGCTTCGCCCAGCGTATCAAGGGAACGCTCCCCGAGCCTTATCAGCCACTCATTGGGCCCGAGAAGGAGCAGGACACACCGGAGTTTAAGTACAATGATGATCGTAAGTGAAACCACTCGGCTGGTATTCGTAAATGACTAAACATAAATCTAGGTACCCCATTTGCTGCGGAGGGCAAGGAGATTGCCGCTCTGCTTAGACGCAAGGCTCCGGACGAAGAGATCCAACCGGTGATTGATCGCATCCATTCTGCCGCTCTCGATCAGTCTGTCGACCCTCTCGTATCTAGCACTGACGTTTTCATGACGGCGGTTTGCTGGGTGGGCTCGAAGTCACTCTCTCACGTGCTTGCCTGCATTGAACGTACCAAAGACAGACTCCTCGATGCTGGAGCGGCCTCAGAAGCCGCCAGGGCCCAGATTATCACTTCTGTTGTGGCTTACTGGTCTGCGCATCCCGGCGTAGCTGTTACTATCGTTGAAAAGCTACTCAACTATTCAATTATCACGCCTGGGGCGGTTATCGAGTGGGCACTAGTAGGTGATCGGGCGGGTCCATACGGTCAAGCACTCAGCAAGACGTGGGTGTTCGAGCTTGTATTCAACACGGTAGTCAAGGTAACGAGCCGGCTGAGACAGGTTGTCAGCAGCGGCGCAACTGACGGCATCGACGAGGAAGTAACGGGCATGCGCGATCTTTTCAAGGGAATGGAAGACGCCCTAGGAAGTTGGGCACAGGGAACCAAGGACCAGATCATGGATCCCATCGTGTCCGACGGCGGAGAGGACCTCATCAAGCGTTGGGGCGAAAGGTGGCTTAGAGTATTCCGGCGGAGGTCCGCCATTGAGGAGGCATTCTTGCTTGAGAACAAGCCTGCCTCGTGAGCGCCCGATGTAAGATATGCGACGCAAGCAGGGAGGGGATCATTTCACCGGCGTTTCCAAAAATCATCTCTTGGGCTTGATGCTATGGCATTCAAAAAAGCTCTTCTAGCATACAATCGGTCATGTATTCAGATAGATCAATTAATCACAGCATTGACAACCAGACCATCTTTTACGTATTAAATTTCTAAACTTGATTAATGTCTGCCGTGGTTGATCTTGATCATAAGTCAACCATGCACAAATGCCGCAATATCACGGCGCGTAGCAAAGAAAGGGGTATCTTATATAGTTCTTATCGATACATAGAAAGGGGGCCAACCTCAAGCCCCGTAACATTCCAATGCCCTAGGACCTTAACCTACTAGCTCGTCCACTGGGGAAGGTAGAATTTCATGTTTTCATATACCAAGAACGTAACCCATGTGGCGGGCAAGACCCGAACGACTCCGGGTATAATACCACGATAAAAGCCCCGCCCCCCTTCCTCTGTCCAGGTCCGCCGCACGACCCCCCGAATGCCCCGACCGAAGCGCGCATCGGCGTCGTAGTTCTGCAGACGGCTACGGATGACTTGGTACGGATAAGTGACGGCGCCGGCGACCAGCTTAGCGACGCTGGATATTACCAGGGTTGCCTCGTTGCTCATCCTGTGCTGCGGCCCGGAGTGTTGGCTATTGCTACCATCATAGCCTGGGAACCGCCGGGCGAGGTACAGGCGCTTGACGGGATCGTAGACGGCGAACTGCACGGCGCCGTGGGCGACACCGAGCAGACTGATGCCCAGGCCCCGGTAGAACCCGCGCCACCCCTCGTTCCGCAACAGATGCGCGGCGCCGGCCCACATGCTCGGGTACGCACCGACCGCGGTTCGGTCGGAGGACAGCATCCGCGTCTTCATGACCCAGATCGGGTTCGTCAGCACCTGCGTGCATATCCCCGCCAGGCCCGAGGCCACGAAGTAGTCCTGCGGCGTGAGAGAGCCGGAAGAATACGGGGAAGAGGGGCTTTTTAGGGTCAACAAGAACCGCTCGGCGCGCGCTTTGAAGAAGAAGAACGAGGCCCAGCTGCTGGCGTTGCCGATCAGGTTCGGCGTTAACCCACGGTACAGAGAGGCGACGGGGTGCGGGTTTTGCGTGAGCGTGCGGATTAGTGATATGGTAGTCAAGGGCTGCTGGGCGTTGGCTGTGGTGCGTTGGTAGACTGGATAGAGGTTAGCATACATTTTATTTATTTATTTATGGGAGGTAAGTAAGGGGTGTCTCACTTTGCATCCGTGTCTTGACGATGTCAAGTGGATGAACAACAAGAGTAGCTATGGTTCCGGCGGATAGACCGGCGACGGTCTCGACGGTGGCGGGAGAAAGGCCCGCATGATTTTGTGTCATAGAGATTAATTATATAAGTGTGATAGTGTTTTCACATTATGAGGTTTTATAGAATTTATTTAGATCTATGTCTGCATCCATAAGGTATCTAATAACTTAGTAGAAATTACGAAGACTTCATTCGCCTTGGTGAATTATCAGATTACTTAATCCAAGCTAAGTTAGCTAGGTACCTAAGCTAATAATTAGTATTCATTGAAGCTTCGGCACTCGGTCCGCAAGTAGCCGAGAACTAGATTGGGAGTCTCTTTAGTTGAATAATACTAGATATCTGCACCGGAGATAGAAGACTAAATAAAATAACGCATATTATTATTTGCCATTTGAAATTCTATTATAATTATGGATACATCATTAAGCATTCACACCTAATACAATACAACTCATGCAAAGGGTAATACTTATTCACCTTATAAATAATAGTCTGAACAAGGACATTTATTTATCGTTGTCATTTTCTTCGCAAATAATTTGTAATAATGTCAACTAAAACAGAAACTGTCTCGGCCGATATCGATGCTCCTGAGCTTCCTCAGCTCCCCATCGTAGTCGAGTTCACGTAAGTAATAAGTTGAGCTTTTAAGTCCAAGCTCATTCCCGTCGACAAGGAGAGGCTCCATCCTGCTGCATCTTTCCTGACCATGGTTCCAGGGGCGGGCTCGAGATGCTATTTTCGGATCAACGTCGCCATTCCCTCTCCATACCAGCTACCAACAAACACAGCAAACCGGTAACCATTGCTGATCTGATCGACTACCTATGCGAGAATACCATGAAGGACACCCGTAAGGAACTCTTCGTTCTCCAAGATCATCTGTATGTTGACTATTGATTTCCCCACCCATTTCAGCCCTATTCTACCCGAAACTATCACCCATTCCTGCTACCCCCTCTACCGCTTTTTCCCGCCCACCGTCGTACACACCTTCGTGCACACCTTCACGCATCTCTTCTCGTCGACGTGCATAGTAAGCAGGCTAACATACTGATTTCAGCCGGCCTGGTATCCTTGTTCTGATCAACGATGCCGACTGGGAGCTCGAAGGCGAAGAGGCTTACGAAATTCAGTCAGGGGACAACATCCTATTCGTCTCGACTCTGCACGGCGGATAAAGCCGCACCCTGCCGGACACCTAGTAGCACTACACCGCTCTTCGGAAGCTAAGAGTGGCCGCTGCACTCGTCATGACTACATCACCCCTTTTAGGGACACGACGACGACCTTTGGAGTGGCCTCACAGAAGAATCCAAGCTCAACGTAGACGCATGATTCGACGGCTAGCTTCTCAACCATTACTTACCTCGCTATCTTCTTCGCTTCCTACCCCGCCCTCATGCATGTGAAACATGTCAATCACTTCCAACCGGGTCCTATCCCGTTGCTGTGAAATGACAAGGAGGAAATGCGGCTAATTCGGATTGACCTGTCAACCGTCCTGCAATGTCTCCTACGATCGGTATCGCTTAGTGAAAATTTGAACCCAGGGCCGTGGCCTGTGGTCGTAATAAACCAGATCTGTCATATTTCCAAGAGCCCCGAGCGTTCGTCTCGAGCTGCTTACGTTGATCATCCGCTCTTTCGGGACATATATTCCAAATCCCCGTCTATAAGTGTATTTATTTGGGTGACGAACGGCGAGCAAAACTAACCCAAGTTTGCTCTTGTATGTATGTCTGTCCGTGAGCACACATGGGGCCGAGGAGAAAAGCGTAGTGAGGTAGCCCTGGGAAGAATACTTACGGTTGGCGGTGAGGATCATAGGGCTTTCCTGGTATTCGGGCAATGTTAACAATGTCCGGTCAAGATTGGCAGCCTGGATCACCTTATTCGCCCACCTGCAGCAAGGCGTCCCAAACGAGCTATTTGCAGCACAGATGGGCAAGGGAGTCGGTGATAGGAGAGTTTTTCACGACAAACGGGAACAGGTGACCTGGCAGAAGTTGTGTTTTTAACACCTCACCAATTTTCATTTAGTACTTCAGTTTACAAGGGGTATAAGCTCCGGTACAAAACGTGCGAGATCTTGGCTTTTACTACCTGCTTGCGCCACTGAGGACGGCTTCTATCTTTCGCCTAGTGAGGCATTTGTATATTATCTTGCAGATACCATGCTACGAGTCGCCAACGGCCACTTTGCAGACCGCTCAGACTCAAAGCGTACCATGAATAAAACATGCATGCAATGCAGGCAGGCAGGCAGGCAGGCTACCGAGAAGTTGCCTCGTGGCAAGAGGATGATTAGGCACCGCACTATATCGACCGGCGCGCCCGAGGCTTGCAGGGCCTTTCAATCAAGATTGCCGGATTGAGATTGCCGCCCTTGAAGAAAGGAGACCACATTAGCAGGCGTCCTAATGAGCAAGGGCTCCCTCTTGGAGATATGCGGGTAGCCGCCGCGATACAAACGTCAAATGTGTTGACACGTCTATCACGCATAACGGTTTCATAGCAATAAAATGTTAACACTGTGAGCACAACATTAGGAGGTAGGTAGGTAGTCAATCACGGTACTGCAAACGGGCAAGTTGATTATGATAAATTTCGAAAACAGCTATGTATGTCACCGCCTGAGAGAGAAAGCCGCTCGCCTCCTTCGAGGAGTGATTAGACCAAGTATCTGCTAATACAGAAGTAACCCATGAACAAACGTAACTCCGCCCCTGGTTTGCACCCCCTGGAAGGTCTAGTAACCTTTGGATGCAATTATCTGGTATCTCCTCCTCGTGGCAGTCAGTAACTATGCAAAAATTGTAATATGGTATTTCCCAACCAGCCAAACAACCAATCCACCCACCCAGGTGTTTGTTTGTTCCCCTCTGGATGTGTATGTGTGTACTCAAATGCGCCATGATTGGTAAAATAAAAAAAGCAAAAGAGAAAGACAAGAGAAAAAACACAACCCATGTAGCAAAGGAAAAGCCGCCCACCACCGAATGTGTCCCGCCAGATTTATGCATCCCGTCTCGCTCCCCGTCTCGCTCCCCGCCTCGCATGTCTGGAATCTTTGGTTGCATCCCCTCCCCCTCTGCATCCCCATTTTTACGTGACAACGTTGTAGATGTAGATAGCCGAACCGAGATCGAGTGCAACACGCCGATGGAACCTAACAAAAAAATAACAGAAATTGGAAATATGTGGTACTTCTCTCTGGAGAGATAATGGGAATATTACAGGTGAGAGACTTTGGACAGGGATGTGTGATAGGGGAGAGAGAAGAAAAAACCACGAGTAACATGGCGATTATAGTATGTTTGTACTTTTCGGTGCTTTCTGTGCTGTCGGTCCTTCATAGATGTGTGTGCGTGTATGTGTATCGTCAAAGATGAGCGAGGATCAGAATACCTTCCCGAAATGTGAAAAAAAAAAAAACTTGTGGTATCTCGAATTCGAAGCAGACCCGCCCGTAAAATTCTTGATGTAATTGTGTGCTTGCGTGGGAAAGTGAAATTGTTGGCCGCCACGTCTTAGATTTTGGTGTTTGTAGCCCAGAAACAAAAGTGTTACTGTACATTGTGTGGGCTGGATGTGTAGATCATTATTCGTAAAGATTTATGTTCTAGCGGCTAGTACATTCGCTGCGACACAATGTGGCGGCCGTATTCATCCTCGTACATCGTGGTAGGACTGCTGGACGCTGTGGTTGGCTCGCTGGAAGTTATGCTCGCCTGGTCCATTTCGTACTGTCCATAATAGGCGTGTTGATTTCGAACGGGCAAGTAACTGCCTTGAGAACTGTAACTTCCAGGGTCCGATAAACCATGCGGCCCAACACGATACATCGACTGCTGAGGAAGGGAAGGGTGTTGGACGGAATATTGAGAGAGCGCCGGAGAAGTTGGACTGTGGCGTCTGGGAGCAACTTTGCGATTAGGGCCTCGACCCTTGATGCCCTTGTTGCTGTTTTTGTACAATTCAGCAAAGTGCTTGAACAGTCTCATTTCTTCGTCGGATAAACTTTCAGTGTCTGACATGAACTTCTCCGTCAACACTTTGATGGTGTCTTTGTGAAACGAATTGTGATGATGCTGGACGCGAAGATTAGCACACACAACTCAGGACTCAGATCAGGGGAACGCAGTACAAACCTTCAAATTTCCTCGTTGGCCAAAGGTCTTCGAACAGCCGTCGAGAATGCAACGGAATGGGCGGGTTGGGAAATGGGTCAATTTATGGGGTTTCACGTTTCCGCGCTGAGCGAAAGCCTTTCCACAAAGTTCACAGCGGTATGGTTTCTCTCCAGTGTGCCGCCGCGAATGTGTCTAGCGAGTCTGTTAGGGAAACGCAGAGATAGGGTAATAGGGGAGCGTCCTACCTTCAGGTTGCCTCTCTGGGTAAAGGCTTGGTCACATCCGGGTACTGTGCATTTCTAAACGAACAAAGAGGTCAACAACCCTAATCATAACAGCTTAGACAAGGTGACCTACAAATGGCCTCTCTCCGGTATGTGCGCGCTTGTGGGTTTCGAGTTGAGTCTTCTGGGAACATCGCTTCCCGCAGCCCTCGACATCGCACACGTAACGCTTTTGGCGGTCCTTTCCACTTGCAGCATCTGTCCCTTCTGGACTGCATGACTTCCTACGCAGGTTGAACTTGTCTTCTTCCTCCAGCTGCGGAGGCGAGGGGTAGGCAGCTTCCCCAGAGTCTGAAGTATCTTCAACCTTGACCTTCGACTGAATAGCCTTCATCAAAGTGTCCACTTCGGTGTGGAAAGTCACTTCATTGTCCTTATCTTGAGAAATATTCCGGGCAATGGTTTTGGCTGTAACAGGAGGAACCGTCGAGGTCGAGGATCGCCGACTGTTTGCCTGAGGCTCATACTTGATGGGTTCGCTCTTGATCGAATGTTGTTCGCCCTGGTCACCTGAGTGTGTTTGATATGGTCCCCTTTGGTATCCGACAGAGACTCCTTCGGGATCGGTTGTCACTGTACGAGGAGGTGGACATTCTTCTTGGTACTGTTTGAAGGAGGTAGCCATGGGAGGAGATGGAGGTGTGTACGAGCCGAAAATAAAGTGGTTGTTAGATGGATATTGAGGAGTGTGTGGGCTGGTCATAGGGGCCATGGTGTACGCATTTTCTACCATGAACTGAGGAGGCATAGGTCGGTGAACAGCTGTGCTTGGTGTTGGATTAGGATGGTACGGCATCATGTCGGGCGCATCAACCATCGCATACTCTGGATTCGAGTGATGAATAGGCCACCGTCCCCAAGTCTGGGGGCCTGATGTTTGTGTTGTTAGAGCCAGTTTGACGGTTGGAGACTAGTTTTGCCTACAGCAAAACTAGTCAGATATACGGCTAAAGTAAATGAGTTCAAGATATCTTCTTATTCGATATAGCGTAAGGATATAGTATGACAATCGGGCAATATCCTAGCTGATCGTCGTGATGGTAGAGTGTCGTTGGTTAGATGTTGAGGGTGCGCAGTAAAACATGTGAACTGTAAAGCAGAGAGCCGACCCTAAATGAATGATGATGTGAATCGACCGTTTGCAAAATAAGCAAAAGAAGGCCGACGGGAGCTGTGGTTTATGAATTCGAGCTCGACCAGGAGAGACGAACTAGACCCTGGGGTCTCAGAGAAGTATATACCTCGATGAGTGAGTGGGTTGACTGATGTGCGCTAGGGTTCGATCTGGGGAGCCAACGGGTTGGGCACTCCCGGAGATCTAAGGACGCCAAGGAGGGGGACGGGGAAGATTTTAGACCATTACAATAGAAGCTGAACACGATGTAAGTGGTTAAGTATCAGAGATGGGCTGGTCGAGTACATCATCTCTTGCCTCATATCAAAACACCCCCACCCTGGTAGACCCTCTTTCCTGGCTTAGAGACAAGACCTGGGATTGATGGCAGGCTGGTAGGTACCTACTAGTCTAGTGGAGGAGTGTAAGAGGAGTTAGGAGGGTCGAGAAGGGGGGGGGCCTAGCTAACTGGGTAGCCACATACAAAGGCGAGTAGCAGATCGCCGAGGTTCTGCACACTAGCGGGTTACTTGACGAGACATCATTCACAATGCATAATATAGTCGATTAGCAAATGCGGTAAATACTTAGTGCCGGCCGAATCAAGCACGGCGGGCCAAGTTACCCGCAGGACGCCTTGCCCGTTTAACGCAGGGGACAGGGCCTACGTGACCTACCACGATAGATACCGGTCTCAATGGTGATGGTGGTGATGGACACGCCTTCTACTAGTGGGTATGGCTGCCGCATCTGCCTCGGCCACCAGGTATGTAGGCAGAAGTACAGTATGTAGCTATGTTAAGAAGTGACACGTCGCCTTGCAGTCAACCCTATCTGACTGGGAATCAGCCAGCACAGAGCCAGAGATGATTTTGTTTGGTTCTTTCTAGCAGCCAGTGTGACACCTAGAGGACAGGGGGGTTGGCCTAGGAGAGGGGAGGGGGGTTCTGAATGGTGCTGTGACAAACGAGAAGTGCTCCCGGAAGGCTCTGAACGGCGGTTTGTAGGAGGGCGGGATCGAAAAGAGCGATGGAATTCCGAAATAGAGATGGGAAAATCGTGAAGGCCAAGGAGCGGAGACCGGGTTTCCCCCTGCAGTTGGAATTTTCCTGCCCATCTGTTAGGAAGACGCCCCTTCAACCCCCTTGATCCAATGTAAACGCTTTGGGCATACTTCTTCGTACGCAGAAATTGCCTTATTATCTTTGTATAGTAGTTTAATATGGCTGGTTCCAGCGCGATGGGTAGCCCTGGTCTCCGAGTGCCACCATCTGTTGTTGTAAGATGACAGAATTCAGATCCACTGGAGTGGTTACCGTTCACCTAATAATCAACTTACATATGTACATATCAATACACTCTCCACACAGCGAGGTAGATCCCAGGATTGTTCGTAAAGTCTGAAGAGGAAGGCTTCCTAATGACCTAGTCGCTATTACTATGCATGGGCCATGGGTGACAAGAGGATTGCGGGCACGTAACAATTCTCCGGTTTTCCAATCTGCTTATGTTCTACCTAGGTAGGTAGGTAGGTAGGTACTAGACTGCGGTCTGACCGTCGAACGTTAGAGCCTTAGAACTTTTGGTTTAGGCACGGGAGTAACCGTTCGAGGTCGCATCTTTCTAGCACTGGGCCAGACCAACAGTAGACCCAATGCACATCTGATGCGCACAATGGCATTCATTAATGACGTACCTTATGCGTAAGCCTTCAGGAACGGAATTGATCTAAGAACCATTGAGTGCGGCAAGGAAGCAAACGCGGCAACCTCCATCCAGCTGAGATGTATGGGACAGGGGATTAGAACTTCGAGAAGATCAAGCCACTCGCCAAATTACTTGTACTGTGTAGGATCGACCCCCCTTGGAGATCGATTTGCTCCAACCAAACAGGGATTAGAGATCTCAATGAACTGGACAAATCAGAAAGCATTGACGGGGCTCCTATGAATAATAAACTCGACATACGTAGCTGATGTTTACTTGAAAGTTTCCGGGATGATATTGTTCGAAATAAGAGTGCCTTTCCTTCTTACCTGGACATGGCTAAGTCCCCTCGTCCTTAGGAGGCAGTACTACTTACCAGCAATAGTAATCCTGGAGCTCGAAAGCCACAAGCGAGCATAGCAGCAAAAAAAAGACCGCCGTTGCCCCAATTAGTACCAATGGAGCTCTAAGTGGTGAATATTCGGCGCCTGAAAATATGTGCTGTCTCACGTTAGAAATAGTAGCCATTCAGGTTTTCCCCGAAGGCTTGAAATGAGGCCTCATTGGCTCTCCAATGACTTATGTATTTATGCTATTACCAGCAGGTTGGTAGGTCTGCAAATTCAGAATGCAGTTTTCTGCCATCTAGGTCGGCCTATTTCCCAAGAAGCTCCTCTCTTCAACCCCCATCCCTACCCGAGACAGTGGCCGTAGACGTAAGCTATTGAGCTTCCGGATATTTTCCGCGCAAGATTCAAGGAGAAAATAGAGTTGTACCACACGAACTCGGGGATGACTACCAAAAAGAAACACGATCGAAGTCGAAATATCCCGTCGTGACAATCGTCCGTAGACGCTATGTGATCAGATTGCCGGGGTCCCTATACCGTCCATCTCGGAGCCCGGGAGTTGGTCCAGAGTGTCTCACAAGAAAGAAGCGCCAAGAATCAATCAATTTCATAGAAGCTCTTAACAAGAGTACACGATCCTGTCCCGCCTCTCTCAGCTCCGCAATTCAGTTATTATTAATCCCCGTGCACACCTATCATCCTCTGAACATCGAGGGTTGCCTCCGTTCGGACAATCGGTGTTAAGCCTACATGTACCCTTTCCTTTAATACGGTATTCAGCTTGGAGATATTCCTTCCGTAGTACTGGTTCAATGCAAGCCACGTGGGACGCAATCCCGGCGATCATGGAAAATCCTAGATATACTACCCCAGATTCGGTCCCGTCCAGAAGACCGCATCTACATTGTATTCGCAAGGCTTTCAGCTTATTAGATTAGGCGAGTAAGCCACGATCAATGCTTGAAAGGACGAGGCGCCGGATCTCTCGAGTTGGTGCAGAAACCTCAGCTCGCCAGTGCAGGGAGGCGAGCAAGACCCGAAGATCGTAATGGGCTCGAGAACGCTTACTCGGGTTCGGTTGGTTGGTGAATTATTTTCAACGTTTCAAAAGTCTCAACACGACCTGGCAAGGGGATAACATATGTTTTCTCATTTCTTACAGGGTCGATGGGCATGAACGGCAAAAAATGACATGTCATTTGTGGTAAGTTGCTGACGGATCGATGGTACCGTTACAACTACACCCACCACCCTGCTATTTTTCCCTGAGCAATCTACCTCAAAACAGGTAACGTATGATATCTAGATGTAACTTTTCCCATCTGTGGTTTACTCTATTTCAGTAATACCCCATTGCCCAATTTATATCCAACGAACATTTCTATGAATAGGACCATATAGATAACTAAAAGATGAGTACTTTGAATAACATGTAGCTATGTTAGTACTCTAGCTACTAACATATCACGGCGTCCCGCTTTTACCTAACGGAAAGGTGAGCGGCTGCAACGTACCCTAGCAGAGCAAGCCCCCCCCCCCCCTGTATGTGCTAAGTTCCCAGCTGGCTGGTTAATGGGCAGCAGATCCCTGGTCCGGATAGCTTGATTGGCTTTATTTAACCTTGCTAGAACATTGGGGTCGAAGACATCCTGACCTCATTACATATTCAAAATACGTGGCTGCATGATGAGTATATCAGATAATGCTCGAGGGCTATGAAACGGGCGAGATTAGGATTAGTACTGCTGCGGCGCATGGCTTATATCACGGTGAACGGCAGAGATTGAAAATATTGAGTTTTGCATCATGGAAGTATTGTATTGCCTGACAAGGGACAGGGGAATGGTAAAGAGCCCTGCTCCATGGATACATACATTACTTTCTCTCCTCACTTGTACCTATATTTTACCATCAGACCGCCTCTGATTTATTGGACTACCGTCCAGGATACTAGCTTACCGATCTCCGGGATGGCGTTTGCTTAAGCTGCAAGGTCCTTTCGGGCGGTCTAGGTACTGTGTGACCGTAAGTAGTTTTCCACACTCTTGTCTTATCTACTATGTAGCAACCAAGGCAGCATAGCATCCCCATTATGACCTCCTATAATACCAAAACTTATTAGGACCGGCTACCTATTTCAAAGAGAACCTGAAACAGAAGTCCATTTGACATGTCAAACGGTGACTAACGTAGTACGATGTATGATATGTAGGAAGGGTCCCCGGTGTGCGTGGGGTGAAGTAGGCGCTCGCGCCAATGGCGGACGATGATCTAAACGGCACCCGTTGGTGAATCTTGGATGTGGTCATCAGTATATTCGTATTTTTCGTTTGAACGGAGAATATTGCGCGGGTTCCCAGATCTCCGGGTCTAATGCGTCTCCAGAGATCCAATAGTGTCGCTCTCCTTGGCTGCGAAGGGCAATAATCGAAAAGCCCCCCTCCTCGAAAGGGCATAACTCCAAGCCAAGGAAATTAACTGATTACTGATACAATATTATGCATGTGGTGATAGAAAAATCTTCTGATGAATGATGGCGGATGCTCAAGCGACATGTCGATTTTTTTAATTTTATTTTTTGCACACATGCATACCTACCTACTATACATATAACATTAGGAGGGAAGTAAGGTATAGTATAGGTAGTATACATCCTAAGAAGAAGAGGCTCGTGCACAATAACAATTCCATTCATGTAAAGGACAATGACAACAGGAGCATAAAGTTCTAAATGGATCCATTAGGCTATATTAGGAAACACATCTAGCCCAAACAGACTAGATGGCACATGCGCAATAGGGGTCCGGGCATCTTGTTCCTTGTCCAACTAGAGACGGGCGGGAACATTAGCTGCTCCAAGTGGCCCAACTCAAACTCGACATCAATTCAATAATGTAAACCTCCATTTCCAACAATATGGATTCTCATCAAAATAGTAACAGACAGATCTCATCGTTATTAAATCACATGATGCTGGTATCCTGCCGGCAATGATTGGAACCGGACGGAAATACGACGCTAATTACAACCGAAAAGCCTCATTGTCCATACTCGGGAGCATAGGACGGTGTTCTAGAATGAATCCCTGCCTCACATATACATACTTGCTTCACATCACATACAGCATCGCATATGCTTCACATGTTGGTGTTCGATGATATGTCATAAAACCCGCCGAATCTGTCAAACCGACGTGCTGGACCGCCAATATGAGTGTCCCTGTGTCCTAATAATACCCCAGATATAGCATCGCCAGGATCTGCGCCTCCGAACTGACGCCCCCTTTTCGAGCAACCCTTGGAAGGAAAAGATGAGAAATGACCATCACCGTCCGCCATTCCCGCTCTCTCCGCCAAATCTTGGTTGAGAAGAAGCCACGGAGATAAGCGTTACGTACCACCAAACACTTACTTACATACATATATGTATGATGTACGGCAATCACCGTGCTGTCATCTACTGTCATGTGGGTAAGAGTTGTGTAACTGCGCACGACGGCCGAGAATATCAATCTCATCATGGAGAGATTATGCACCCAATATTCTCTACTCATCCAATCTCAAATCTAACCGAGCTCACAGCCGCATTCGTTCTGCCCCACCAGCAGAACCCACGAGAACCCCCCCGGGGGTTCCTCGTTCTTAGGACCATGACTGCTCCTCACGATTTCCCTGCCAAGGCCACGAGTTATTTCCCATATTTCCCACCGCGGGACCATGTCGGACTTAGACGTTCCCGAGAGATCTATCAGATATCATCTTGGGCTCCAACGGGAGTATAAACCCTGTCAGCACGCTTTTCAGACGGGTCCTGCCCAATGCTACCATCCCTTTCCTCGTAATGCCTGGGATTTCAGCGAGCCAATTCAGACCCCAACTACCGTATCAACCTCTGTTTTACCATACGGCGTTCGCTGCCTGTTCTGCACAAGCGCTTGTCACTTGTCACTTATCACACCATGGCCTGGGTATAATGAGGCCGGTCGAAAACCAAAACATCCTAATTAGTTACTGCTGCAATTCCTATAGGCGCGCAAACTGAGATTTCGCGGCTCATCGTCTTGGCCAAATTGGCGCAGCTGGACAGGTTAGCCACGGCTGTCGCCACAATGCCAATCAGAGGCAGTGAAAAAATATGGCTCTAATTGTGGACTTAGAAACAGAAGAACCTCGTCGCCTCAATGGAGAATAATTTGTAGGTTATCTAATTTCAGGTCATGCGACAAAGAGTTCCTCTTGGGTGTTGTTGAAAATGCCGGGGTAAGGCTCAGCTCAGTAGACCCTGGTTTCGCCTCATTGGGCACCAAAAGGATGAGGCAGATGTCAAGGCGAGGCCGTGATTTACCGGGGTAATTGACCACAAGTCGAACCGAACGAGAACGACTGTTGAGGTCTCGACGTTTTTTTGCTTACATGTTGTCATGACGAATCCGAGCTAAGACGGTTTCTGGATGAGATATTAAGGGCAGTTGTGACATTTGGCCATGGATGTCTAGGCCCCAACTTCTGCGAAACATTACGACTGCTACGTTGGCCACAGCTTCGCTGGCTAACGTGAGATAGCTCTAGGGGTCTGGATCAAGGGATTCGTGTCTTGCTGGCTAGAAAATGCAAGCGAGGTTGTATCTGGAGTTCGCGTCGTTCGAACCGACCGCATTGCACTTAGTGGTTGGACGGCCTTATGAAAGTCAACAAACCGCCCGAGACAGAACAGGTATCTGATCTGAACCATGGAGCAAAAGAGCCGAAACCTTCCTCCAATAGCCAGTGAAACAATCGTACTACGTAGCACCCGCAGGTTCCCCTCATCACACACGCATGCTATTAGGCTATGTTTATCGAGGAACCGAGGGTCTGTCTCTCGTACGTTGCCACAGGGTCTAATGTCTAATGTTCAAAGACCGCCTAAGAAGGCAATTCCAGACATACGATCAAGGAGTTCGTCTTGGGTGATGACATACAGCATATGTAGGCACGTAAAAAGCGAATTACTCCATGCGGCAGTAGATTTGCCTACGGCTGCGAAAAGTTCGCATCAACGGAAGCGCCAGCAGAGTTCCCCGGCGCTACCTGCATGCGATGATTTCTTCCGCGGCGCCACGAGAGGTGTGGGGGATGACCTTCACGATCCTTCCTCCTGGTCAGATGCGGCCCCAAGCCGCACCCACAGTACAGCAGTTCCCCTTTAAGACCTACTGCATAATTAACAGTACTCTCCGCATAGAGCGGGAACGTGATAAAAAAAAAAAGGACTTCAGTACAACACAGTGTGCCTCACCCCCTTCCCTTCCCTAACCCCGCCACAGGGGCATCCTTCGTTACGTATCCGCCTGTCGACGCGTACCTAACGACCTATGTACCTTGTTCGTGGACAAGTGCTGTGGAGTGGAACGCGATCTTGCAGTGCAGGATCTTGACAGATGGTGATGTTGCAAGTTGGTTTCCCAGATCGCTCACTTGTCACTTTAGTACATAGTAGGTACCTATCTACCCAGCTAGCCACTTCGTTTGTGCTATGTTCATCCGTACGTAGTTCCCCCCCCCCCCTCCCCTTTTGCGCTCCCTTCCCAGCATCTATCGTGCTTACTGGAAATGATTGGATGGGGAGGAAACGCCCCTCCCTGATGAGGCTGGCACGCCAATGCTGTGTCACCCCAACGGAAGACCGGGCAATCTGAGGGAGGAAGATAAAAGCTCCCAAACTATGCCGTAACAGGTCTGCCTGCCCGAAATCTCTCGTGGCTTTGCCCTTAGTCTGCCAAATAGGGACTCATACACACAGTATGGGGATAGATAGAACTTTCGTAGGATGGTAGGATGGTGTAGGCCGCATGAGCTGAAATCAAGGAGAGCGCTGGCAAGAATTCCTCTATCTTGCGTTGAACTACACCTGAGCTTTACGTGCAGCACTAGCCATCATGGCGCAATCTAACTCTTCGGCCTATTGTTCATATCGATTGCTAGCACTTGGCCCGGCTCCGTAGTTCTGGTAAGGTCGGGGCGACGAGTATGCCGTTTTTACCGGCGCAGAACCACAGACTCGGTACGAGTAGAGCAGCAATCACGCTTCACGACCCATTGAATAGGGTCAAACTGATTTCGGCACTTCTGTAGTATCCCTAGACATTCATCTCGCGTATCTAGCATATTGCCGTGGAAGATCGACATAAGTCGCCGAGACGGGAAGGGGTTATGTGCTAGATGGGTGCTGAAGGTATGCAATGCCAAATTGCTTTTGAAGGAAACGTCACACCTCGAAGGCGGCAGACCAAATCTAAATGGTGGCCTAGGTAGTACAGCCAGGCACAGGACTAAAGCCACACGCACAAAAAGGCGAATTTTGCACCTCCTTTCCCTGCTGGTGATGAATTAATAACCCGTGGTTTGATCTCCAGAGTATTTGCGTCCTGTTAACTATCTTAAATTCCGTCTGAGATCGGAGTCTAAATCTTTCATGTCGACGTTAGATAAACATCAAGGGGTTTTCTCATTGCGTCAGATACTCTTGTTCGGCATCACACACCGTTATAGTATACTCCGTAATTTGTGTGTACCATGTTTTCTCGATTCGTCTGCCTTCATGATCGATGCAAGGTACATGGAGCAACGATTTGCAATCTGATTACACGATGGTGGGATATGTTTTAGAAATATAGGGGTAAGAGCGATGTCATTAGTCAAGCATCGTTCAAGTGTTCCTGACTTCGGCGGGCGGTCACGTAGTACAGCATCAAGGACGCATGTTTCGCACACCCGTTAGGTGTTGTAAAGTTGACCTACAAGATCTTGTCCCCAACGACACCGCCTAAGCGGATGGTTATCATGAATGAATGCTACTTAGGTCAAACTCACCTGGAATGTGCATAAATAATAGGAAAATTGGATCTGGCTTGGTCGGAAAAATACATAGGTAGGCCCAATCGCATGGTTGAGATGTCAGACCTTCGATGAATCTATCCGAGCGCACCTGATTGTGCCGTTGTGCCGCTTTGCTAAGACCTTCTCACGGAGAATAGTATAAGTCCGAGTTATATATACGAATCTCGTATTAATCTAGTCGACACATAGAAATTCCATAGAAAACCATTTCGTTGGAAGCCGTCTTCAACACAAGAACAAGTTCTGGGTTCTCCACTCCCGGCCTAACGGTAACGGTGTGTATGTTTCACATATAGAATGTCGGTGCAGGCGGTGAGAGCGTGCCTAATACATCGGACATTCTACATCTTCTCATTTCCGTGTCCACCGAAAGAGCCGGATAGAAGTTTCGAAAGAATTGCATTCGCCTCTGAACTCCTTTGTCGCGCGTCTGCGATGAGGTAGATATCACGAAGCTAGGCGACAGTTGGGACGTAACGTACCTACTGTCGTGGAACGTGCAAGGATGCGTTGATGAACTACTATATACTCAAACGCTTTACAAAGCCATCTCAGGTATACATACGCCTTACGAACGTGATTTGCAAAATGTAGATTAGCAACAGGAGTACATAATCCACAGAAGTATTACTTCAAGAAGATCCTGCTTAAACCCCCACGGTTGACTTGTTGGATCATCTAAATATCTGGGTAATCAAGCCGGAGATCATGCAACCATACACTCACGTATCCAGAGCCAGGCAGTTAGAACAAGGTGGGTATCACACCGACTACTTACGATCCTATTCTTAAACGGCTATCGACCCGTATATATCAAATGAAGAAGATTGCCTCACCGCACACAAGTAATCATCCTTTGTCCCATTGACTATATGTAGATACTATTTCCTTTTAAACAATGCTAGCTAGGCGCAACGATGCTCGGCAAGAGCAGTTTTGTAAACTGGAGTTGAGAGGGGAACGATTTGAATAGGATAGGACTTGTTGATTGAAAACGCATCCCGCCATGATATGACACGGTGATATCCTACAAGTGCAGGAGAACAAGAAGGTAATAGGGGCCAAGTGAGTTATTCTGGTGCAGGACCACAACTTTCAATCCAATGGTTCATCCAAGAAAACATACGATAAAACATTCACGATATGTGGTGAGATTCTGGAGTTACAAAGCGTCACAAAACTTCACGTAGGAGCTCATATATGGATTTCCTATTATGAGAAGTTACCGGGAACCTCGAAGGGAGGGAATCTCATATCTAGAATACCATCGATAGATTGTCTACGCCAGTTCATGATATATACCCATAGCGTGAAGTCAAATCTGCCAGGGGAAAACTCCGCTCTAATGTCAAAGAGGGAGCGTTACTCACGCTTGTCCTCGTTCCAATGATATAGTATCATACAAGATACCGGATTTCAAGTCAACTTATCCCCAGCGCTTTATGTGATATCCTGGGATGATAGTAATTCATTCTGCTACACATGCTGCAATTGATAGAAACGGATGCAATATGGAACATAGTTTTGGTACAAATTTCATCTATTAATTCGTCGAACCCGATCCTTATTATCACTAGTCAGCCACGAAGCTAAAGCTGCAAGAAATAGTGTACTCGCCCCTATGTGGTATTCAAGCACTTGTCGAATAGTGCTTAAACTGTTTAGTCGTCATTCTAATTATCTCCATTGATAAGAGAATTCGCTAATCGGTGACGTTGGCTTCCAGTTTGGGTATCTTCTTAGTAGTTAGCCATACCAATCAATCACTTGTTTCGTGCGTTTCTTGATTGCCGCCTCCCTATCCATGCCAAACCTCACCACGGATTTATATTGTCCTCTAGACACGTAACCGGGATGGAAAATGTCAGGCACGGTCGACCAAAGGACGTAATTTTCCTAATTAAACCTCTCGCAGCAAGACTAGTAACTATTGCTTCATAGCCACAGCAACTAGACGCAATGATACGACTACCGAAGCCGAGATAGAATTCAGAATCTGCACTTGAGCAATATTAAGATAATACCGGTCGCTAGTCTCAGCGGCTATAACCTGGAGCAAAGCCAGGCGGCGGAGGCACATTACCAGGAGGGGGAGCGAAACCAGGGGGTGGCATTCGGAAAGCCCCAGGGTGGAAGTCGGCAGGGCTGCCATAGTTAGCTTGCGAGGGCGGTGGGCGAGCAGGTAATCCTGATGGGGCTGGAGGCAAGACATTCTGCCTTCCCATGGCGGCTCCGGGAGGCGGCAGAGCACCATTGGCACCAAAGGGCGGAGGGGGACCTCGGTGAGCACCGGGAGGAGCACCAAAGCCAACAGGGGGTCTCGGAGGCGGGATACCAGCAGCCATGGAGGGATCGAATCCACCAGTGGCCATAACAGGTGGAACGACAGCAGGCGGAGCTGGGGTGGCTGGTGTAGGTGTCTGAAGAAGAGCTGGTGGCATAGGTTGACTTTCGATGGTGACATTGTGCTTCTTTGCTTGAGCGGCAAGCATTCGTTCGGCTTCGTCTCCGTGTCGTTCGCCCTTGCCATCCTTCTTGTATGCGTATTGCACGCTAACATCCTTGTTCATGAGGAACTGGCCATTCATATTGTTGATAGCATCGTCGCTGGCCTCAAAACTGCTATAACTGACGAAGCCATATCCTTTGCTTAACCCGTTGTCGTCGCGAGCAACCTTAGGGGGCGCAATTAGGGTACCGAATCTGCTGAAGGTATCGTAGAGAACCTTCTCGTCCACCATGGGGTCGAGGTTGCCGATGAAGAGCTCGGCGCCGATCTCCAGGGGCTTCTGCTTGTCTGCGGATGCCTTGTTGACTCGTAAAGCTTTGCCGTATAAGCGGATACCGTTCATGATCTTGGCGGCATAGTCGGCGTCGACTTCGCCATTGAACTCGACGAAGCCAAAGCCTTGATGGGACTGGGTAACGCGATCTTTGGGTAGGTGGACATTGACCACAGGACCAGCTTGGACCATCAGCTCCCATATCAAAGCATCGGTAGCGCGTTCGTCGATATTACCCACATAGACAGTGGCTTCTTTGTCTTGCTCCCTATTTTTCATCATAGTTAATATCGTCGCAACGAAGATATTTGGGTATAAGTAATAGAAGAAAAAAAGAAGAACTTACCAGTGTTTGGCGCCCGACATCTTGAATGTTATGTTGGGTATGTTGGCAGGGCTGAGAGTGAATATTTAATGTTTCTGGTAGAAGACGAAGAACAAAAGTCGCGACCGTGGAGCTCTTTGGTTGACTACATACAATGTTCCTAGTAAGTCATAGCTTAAACCTTAATTGAATTTAGTTCCGGCGTTTTCCCGTGGAAACTCGACCGGGGTTTAACAATTTTAAGCCAATAAGATTTGGCAGACGTCACAATATCTATCGACTCGACAGCTTATCGGATTTGAATTTTTGATCTCTACCATATTGTACGCCAGACAGAACATTTTGCGCCGACCACCACCGGTGAATCAATTTTCGGACCAACGCCAATCAACCTAGGCGACAGTCACAGTCCCAGTCAGGTCTATCACATATTCACTGCTTTGTCAAAAAACCGTTATCCGCGAAACCTACTGCCCACCATGTTCGCCCTCTCAGAAGAGTCCAAAGAGCGCATCGGAAAGCTCATTGAAGTAGGAAGGGTTGCGATGCACTAGTACGAATCACCTCCCCTTGTCAAAGATATTCGAAATGATTGCATGCTAACAACTCGCAGCGGCTATCTGCCTCTAATACTCTACCTCGGTATGCCTTGACGAGCTTCCAAAGCATCGTGGTGATGTCGACAACTTCAAAGAACTTTATCTGACCACACATCTTGATAATAGGCTACACACGAAGTGACCCTCGCCCTTCAATTATCCGGTACGTCTTCTTCTACAATGGCAAATCACTAAATTCTTGCAGTGAGTTGCTAACATCTACACACAGCCTACTATCTCCCCTCTCTTAGTCCTCCAACAAAGCGGGCTATGACAGCATTCTATGTACCACTACCACGACGACAAGTCATAACAATGACTATAGAAGAAATCCTATCGAAATAGGTACCGAGGCGATATCGCTACAGAGGAGGGAACGGTGTTCATGAACAATCCATCATGTTCGCCCAGGTTATGCCGCTTGCTAGCGGTTATGTAAAATATACCTAATGAATGAAAACACTTACGCCACTTAAACCACGGTCCATTAATCGCGATGCTCCTACGATGCTGTACCCGACATTGGCAAGTAGTTGTTAGTAGGAAATTAAGGTAGTTTTCGAGCAAGTCTTATAGATGGCAACATCAACATGGCATTCCGCCGGGAAGTAGTAGGATGAGGGATGTACTAACTGGCAGCGTGCACAGCTACCTCTAACCATCTTATGAGCCTGTATCTTTATAAGCAATTCAATAGAAGCTTTCTTATGGCTCAAATCCCATCAGAATAGAACGGGCGCGAACTATTCACGACTTCCAGGACTTCTCGTATACAATTAATTAGGTATACCTAAATAAAGCAAAGCAAATCATGAATTACCACACGCCTAGCCTAGCCTAGCCTGGTCCAGCCCTTCTTCGGTGATGATGTGTCTTATACTGTTGTACACTGATCAAACAATCTTCGTTCCGCGACCATGCATATGTGCATTCCAAATGCCACAGTCCCACGAGAAATCTCCAGGATCTCCACCTCATGGTTTCGAAAACCTCGTTCTCGTTCTTGTCGCGCATCCTAGCGAAACCCGCTCAAGATATCAATACCACCTAGCCAGCTTTTTTCACAGCGAGAGGTTATAGCTGTACTCGTCCTCCATGTTCTGGCTGACCCACAGCACGACGGAGCTGAGCATGACGAGGGCGTTGGCGACGACGTTCTCGACGCCCATGCCCATCATGGGCCACTCGACGTCGGCGACGACGAACTTGAGCACGAAGACGACGACGCCGCCGGCCATGCCGCCGGCGAGCGCCGCGAACCCGAGGAACAGCACGACGCGCGCCTTCCACGCCACGCCCGACCCGCTGTACGAGAACGAGTCCGCCGACAGCCGCGCCTTCTCCACCGAGTTGATGATCAGCATCCCCAGCGAGCTGAATATCAGCGGCAGCCAGTCCACAAACGTCACGTGCACGTTCGACCCGTTCAGCGGCGACTTGGACCACACCGCCGCGTCGATGAGGATGTAGAATGCGAGCGAGAACTGTGCGAGAGGGGCTGGTTAGCTAGCTAGTTGCATCGGATCGGACAAGCAGCAGTTGAGGGTCATGGGGTATGACGGCACAGGGCCGCGCATAAGACAAAAGGGATACATGACAACGGTAGCAGTAACGACCATAAACCGCACATACCCCCCAGAAACTGAAGAATGCGAGAAGAATAAAATATATATATCCCTAACGTACCAAAGCACCCGCCGAGTAGACACCAGCGCTACGCGCCCAGGCGCTGTTCAGCCACGCAGGCCTGCGGAACTTCCAGAGACGATCTTCCTCCATGGCTTTCGAAGCGACAGACGAATAAAAACGAGCAGGGTGTTTGGCGGACTAGGTCGTAAGATTGTATGAGTCGGCTTAATGCAGGAGCGGATTCGCGGGCTGATAAGTGTTGATTGATTTGACGGGTGCGCTTAAGCTTGGGAGTTGGAAGAGAGCTCGGGAAACTGGGGACCACTTTGGATTGAGGCTGATGACGACCGATAGCATTTGTCTTGGGGGTCTTGGCACGAATCTAGCTTACGTCCCCACTTCACGTGATTTACCCCTGATGTTCACCCTTCTTGCAGACTTAGGTACCTATGTAGTCTATCATCACCAATTAATATGAGTAAAAGTATTGCTTAATGGGCAATGAATGTATGCCTGATACAGATGAAAGAAAGGCACACATAGCACGGACATCACATATAAAATATTTCCAATCAAGTTTTCATATTAAAAGCTACGCAGCCTCAAATATCTATTGCCTTCATTGACTATTTCTGATAGACCAGTCCCCAGAATGTACCCTCATGTTGTGCGTCTCGAAAACGTGGCAATCGAATACCAATGTGCTACCACCACCAACGCCTATGAGACTCACTACTGGAGTCTTCCTAAACGCCTATTACGATTGTCGGGGTTCGAAGCCCCGATGCAATTCTATAGACTTATCACCCCTGAAATGCTATTACGTCCCCTAATTGATACAACCTCAAACCATCTTCACGGGCTTCTTAATCAAACTGTACAGACCGGCCCAGGTCGCTTCACCGCTTCCAGTAATGGATGGGTACTAGCGTGTCTTCCGGGCCTCGCTCCCCTCGGTACGTTGGAGACGCGGATTAGAGGCGGCACGTAGATATGTGTGAATGGTATTAGTACAAAAATAAGTGACAAGCCACCGATCGAATTAAAAACCCTTAAAAGTGCTGCCGTTGAGCATCATGACCGAATTCCGCGAGCAAGGGATGTCCAAGCCCCGCTTCTATCGCTGACAACCCTAACTGCGGTGGAATATGTGTAATCAGAAAGAATCGTTCGTATGGGCCTGAGAATCAAGACCTTCACGGAAAACGGCGCCGATTCGCACCGCATCAGATCCTGGAACGCCATCCTTTTGCTGTCTATTATGTAATCGTGGTAAAATGCCTATCGTTGCTGGTCGTTGTATTTTCATCAGATCTCAATGGTTCTCATTCCTTCTTCCAACTCGGGTTCGCTGGTGCTGGTGCCGTTTGCCGCCGCAATGTTCAATGGTGCCGGGCCCTTGCCTTTGGCTTCTGCTATGCTCGGGAACTTCGAGTCGTCTTTGACCTCGTCGCTAGGTCGAGGGGTTTCAACTTCCACAAGCTTCGGTGGCTTGACACCGTTGGTGATATTTGAGAGTTTGGAATCTGAGACGGCTGATTCCTCCGTAACTCGCGCGAGGGGACTCGGTTTTCCGAAACCAGGGCGGTTAGGGGATGCCAGAGGCGACGGGCTGCTAAGACGTTGCAATGTACGGCCGCGAGGCTCTCCATTGGCATCCGAAGGGCTGGCATAGGGAGAACCTCCCGGAGAAGTGGCGCCAGCCGGAACACCTGATCTGCGCTTCGCTGTTACGCGGGCGCCCCGTCCATGCTTTTGGTCCATTCTCCACCTTAGGATGTCGAAGTAAGACGGCTCAACGCGGGTCGACTTAAACTCGCGCAATTTCAGTTCGTTGTTGTCCTCATCCACGAACCATTTACCGCTATTCAAGTCATCTGCGATTACCGCAAGGAAAGCCGCCCAGGATTTTGCGACGACATACTTGATGTCATAGTCTCGGCCGAAGAGAATGATTTGACCCCAGACACCGGTTGGTCCAGGAGCGAGATCCACAGCAAGATTGTTTCCGCCCCAGTCTCGCACAAGAGGAATCCAGCCCGGATGCGCGTAGGCCCGTTGAACCGCTCCCATAGGAACAGAGTCTTGACGAGACTGGAGTTCCTGTCTCCACGACTCCTTCTGAGAGCCGGGCGACCCGGGTGCAGATTTCGAAGAAGACGCCTGGCTGCTACCACCGAAAGCCTTCGTAGGAACGGCGGGCTTTACGACGGTGGTTTCGAGCAGATATTGTTGATTTACCTTTCGCCATTGGTCCCACTCCTGAACGATTTCTTCACAGTCGAGAAGCATGGAACCAAATATGATTCCGGTCGGAATGCCACCACGTTCTTGTCCGTCATGAACCGTCAAAGAGTCCCTAATATCCTGAGGAAGTGAACAATCCAATTGATGCTCCAACTCGTTCATGTCGTTTTCCGTGCACCCTTCGCATAGCTGATCGAACAATTCCGGGTAGTTTTCCTCTGCCCACCTATCTATCCGTTTCCAAGAGTGGAATACTGGAGGAGCCGGAGGGCCGCCATCGGCAAAGGATTGCATAGGAATTTCGCCTGGGCTGCTAACCGTTTCAAACCCATCATCATTGTTGCCTTGTCGTTGAGCATTTAGAGAACGCAATCCGGGAGAGTATGGGCCGTTGGAGCCGGGGGACATTGGAGACGCTGCTGGAAGCCCGGCACCCATGTAGGATGTGCCATCCATCCCTGTGGATAACCGACCGAGTTCATCAACATAGGGGGACGTAATATCAGCTCGCGACTCCGCAGCGGTGGCAACCGATGTAAGGGTGTTCTGTCTGTTGAGGGGGACATGGCGACCTGTTCGATAGGGTGAATCGTAGGATGAATCTAGGCGAAAAGTTAGGAACCAAACGGGGGAATAATAAACATTGTCGCAATCTCCAACTTACGTCGGTCATAACTGGTCATAGTATGCCAGAATGAGCGGAAAGCCCCTCCAAGCCTAGAACCAGATGGTTAGCAAGTTGACAGTGTAGATTAGATGAAATCTTAGCTGGATTCAACTTACGACATCGTGAATAGTTGTTTATCCCGAGTATACCTGTAATTAGATAACCCCCGAGGATATCTGGCAGCAGCGATGCTCAAAGAGCAAAGCAGACCTGCGCAGCTACTGTTCGCAAAGGAACAAGCGTGCAGACTATCTTAGATTGTGCGATCGAACGACCGTATTGGTGTTCCGTAATGCAGGAGAAAGATCGGCAACGGGGCCAAGACGCGCTGCCACGGAGAATGGGGGTTGCGTAGGGCTGAATCAAAACAGAACAAGTTCCCAAATGATGCGGGAGTTGCTGCAATAAGGGAAGGTCCTGTTGATGGTTGGATAAGAGGATAAGAGTATGGGTTGAGAAATGATAGTATGTTCGTTTTTTTCTTTCCTTCTTTATCGCGAAAAGGAGGTAGACGGGACGGGTTGATATGCTATGTGGAGAATGGGCGGGTACTGGGCTTTTTTTGGTCGAAACGTCAATGTCTTTGTCATTTCATTTTTCGGCCTTCCCTTGCTCCTAACACTAACAGTTTGCTATAGTAGAACGAGGTAACGATTGATTCGAGATTGGCGATGACGTGGAATCTGTAGTAGTCGTTTCCTTGTGTGTCCTGGTCGACCTGCAAAATCTTCTTGATGATGTACCACTTGTTGCTCCGGAAATCAGGAGAAGGGCGACGCAATTAGTACGGGAAGACGTGTTCTAGAACGAGTGTAACTGGCGTGTTTGCTTTGTGGAGTTGGGAGCGATTGCTGGGAGTATCGCAATAATATTGTCGAAAGCGAACAGAGAAGAAGAAGAAGAAGAAAAAAGAACGAATGAAATTATTTTGGTGGATGAACTGGGGGATAAGGAGATGATTTTGTTCTTCCCCCTTCAATGCTTTGCGATGGAGCTGGACCTGAACCTGAACCTGGAGCCGGGATGGACAATGGAACTTGGAAGGGGGCTCGTCCAATGTTGAATTTCAAGGGGATTGTCAGTGGGTGCAAGTGGGTGACGCGCTTGTCCAAGGGGAACAGGCCGAGGGGTTGTTATGGGTTGTTATGCCAGGTACATGCAGCAGTACCTGTATTTTACTGTACTGCAGCTGCAAAACAACTGCAAAACAGCGAGTGGCGCACAGTACTTCAATGTATTCACGAGTACTCCACTAACCGCATTTGGATTAATTTCATAACCCTGAATTTTACGTATGTACTACGCATTCTGTACAGATTAAGTAGTATTAAATTAACTCCCCCCATTGAGCCTACTGTATGTATCTACGCCGATAATGTGAAGTAACCCGATTCAATTTCAATCTCTGGTCCTGCTTCATTACCATATTGATTTTTTATTATCATGCCGGTACATTAAAGCATCGGTAGATATAAATAACGAGGGACAAGAACAAAAAAAGGAGTGCGGCTCTGTGGTCGCTGAAACTTCGAAATGCTACGCGACCTGACTAAAAAATATAGGTGCTGGGTATTTTTACTATTTTAGCTTGGGCCTTTTAGTTCTAGACTACGAGGGAAGCGAAGCAAGCAACGGGGGTTAGGGACATCTGGTGCTTTGAGTTTCACCAGCCAGTTGGAATGAGCATGTCAAAGTATAAAATGAAGCATAATGTAATAATAAACTACTACCCACGTCATTAAACATGGTGGTATTATATTTCGTTGATGTCAGTGAGGTGCTAATAAAATAGCATTGAATTCATTATTAATATATATATATATTTTTTTTTTCACTCCGATCTATTACCTTGTGTACTTTACCCAATTATACCGCCACCGCTATCAACATTTCCGAGATCCCAACTCAAGAAACATTAACACTAATAAATTATACTCTTGTTACCTACCTATGCAACCAGGCGGCCAAATGACCATGTATTGCTATTAATATACTCGTACCTACTTGTCATAAACCAGAAGCTGGATGCAATTACATTTGTTTTCATAGTCCAACGGTGGCAACGTTGCGCCTATTCTCCTCCTCTTCCCCCTGATTGGATGCTAAGGATTTCTTTTCTGTTTCTTCCCCTTCTTCTCGCCTGCTGTCTGGTCCAATCAAACGCCGTCGTTTCGTGTCAGAGTCCCTTGAACGCCACATGGTAAAAGAAAAACCAGGGGTATTCTCGTTTATTTGACCACAGCCGAGGACCGACGCCCTGTGATTGAACCATGAAGTCTGCTTCATGTCGTCCTCCATTAGCACTGCACAATGGTTACAATATAGTACCGTCACCGCTCAAAACGCCACTCGCGCTGCCAAGCAAATGCCTCCTTTAAGTCACCAACATCTATTATAAATGTAGCTCCCATGGAGTTTTTAGACGCATTACGCTTTTACCACGCAGGAAATGGGCTCAACTAAGCGCCCATTTAACACTCTTTCGGTCGTCTAAATTTCCCGCTGTCTACATGTCATCTAGTCTAATCTGCTACATAGTACTTCGGATGGCATTCGTCTGATGATCTGATGTGCGCCACACCAAGCTTTCCCCGCGGGATCTAAGCTACTACCTTAAATCGCCACAGCGAGAAGGATGGATTTCCGATATAGGTAGGTGAGATGTTCAAGTTTGTAAGGATAATTATCTAGGAAATACGCGCGGCACCGCCACACCGGGAGGATTTGCCAAGGTTTGATATATCTGCCGATGTCGATCCTTGAGCTATCCGCAGCCAGTAGACCGCCGATGGGCTCTTGAATTAGGTACGTAGGCAAACCTGCATCTCTCGGTTTTGACGATAGCTGCGTAAGCGATACGCTAGGTGCGGGAGCACGAGGGAGCTTGTCACCAGATCTCCACCGCCAATAAACCTACATGTAGTCGCGTCAAGAGGTGACAACTATAATCTTAGTCTTAACGTAACAATTCTGTGTCAGTTAATATGGCACTAATCGTATCATGCTAAACGATATCGAGGAACTAGCCTATTTTTTAAGTAGACTGGTAGATCGATGTTCAATCGCTTTGCTTGGCTAGATCGGCTCACGATACACCCGTGTTCCTTACAGCCGTACCGCCTCGCCTTCTTATGTTTAATGTGTAGCAAGTGCGTACACAGAGATCAGGCTAACTAGCGATAACCGGTAGTATTTACCGAAGGCAGGCAGTGAGGATATACGAAAGCAAGCACAGCAATTATACACCGCATTAAATAACTGCAGACTATTACGTTCTAATCCTCATGCGATATTCAGTATCGGGTTACTACCATTTTATAAAGCTTTGTCAAAACCCGAACGATGTAATACATAAGTAGGAGTAGGACCTCCCGCGTCGTAGCACTGTAAGTGCCTATGCAATACGTGATCTCACAAACGCCAAGCTGCAACACCATGCTCACGGGCGTAACGCGAATGTACAAGCCGAAGTCCTAGGCTTTTCAACTCTGCCACATATACTCGCTGAGAGCCAGCACCTTCTCGCCCATCTGCCTCTTTGCGGCCGCCGCGACACCCCTTTCAGGATCCGCGAGCTGCTCACTGTAGCACAGTTCGACCAAAGCCTTCAGTTCATCGTAGGTGAACTTCTCTGCGTCTGGAATGCCGGCGCCGCCCTCGGCTTCGCGCTCCTTGTCGCGTTTGGCCTTGTCGACGATCGCGTCCGGTCCCTCCTGGAATAAACTAAAGTAGTTTGCTGCGCGCGCGAGGTTCACGCCGGCCTCGATGTTCTTGAGGTTCTGCTGCAGTACAAGGATATTGAGCTGCATGCGTTCGCAGCCGCGCATGTTCATGGGCTGCGTGGCGAGCGCGTTGGATACTAGGTATGTGTTGATCAGGAGACCCAGACCAGTCCGAACAAAGGCGGTTTCCCGGTCGCGAAGGAAGCGTACGATCGTCTCATCGTATGCGACAAGCTCAGAATTAAGTGATAGAATTTGCGGGTCTGGCTCCTTGATCTCCTGTTCGCCTAGCACATAAGGTGCTATTTCAGGAGACAGAGAGACGCCGAGAGATTGCACAATGCGACAACGGATTTCCATATGCAATGTGAGGAGAACAGTCCCAGCAAATTCCTCGTAAGACGATACTATCGTATCAAACGACCTGTAAAAAGGTTGGATTAACCAACATGACCCAAAGAGACGGAACTAGAAGTACTTACTGGACGGTTTCCTGTGTCATTGGCAAATACACAGGGCCCTGCTGCTCGCCATTCGCCTTATTAGGGTCATTCAAGAGAGTCCAGCGCCGATTTTGATTTTTTGGTATCGTAGGCTGAGAGGAATCGGTATCAAAATGAGTGATGTGTCGCAGGCTAACTATCCGAACGGAAAGCCATTTCATACTTGTATAGAGGAGGCATAGGGAGGAAATGACATCACGGTCTTGTATGATATCGTTTGGCTCGAGGAATCGTTCATTAGTTTGCATGATAAGCAATGCAACTTCCTTCTCTATTAGCTCGCGATCAAGACTGTCCGAAGTCCAAAGTTTCTGAATCGTCTCTTGTATGTCTCCATCTCCAATTGCTAGCTCTGCAGAGTAGCGTAACGACTGTGGTGCCGTGGAGGCTTCTTGCGCTTTGGCAACTAGCGATTTGAACCACGCAAAACATCTTTCGTAGTATCTAAACATCTGGGAAATTATGAGAGAGCTAAGCGCCTGATCGTGCGGAATTGTTCCAAGCATGCGACAGAAGGCGGTGATGACGGCGAAAAAGGCAGTGGTCCCCTTGAAGACTGGTCGACGTGCTACCGAGCCCCAGCTTGGATCCTGTTGGAACGAGTCTACTTCTCCAAATACGGAGTCGCTCAACTTGCCGAGAGTTTCGTCTAGCTGCGGTTGGAAGACATTGACCAAGAAGTTATCGAGGAAAGATGTCAACGTGCTCGCAGCCAAGTCTGAACCCGGTGGAACAATTGCCTTCAGGCGTTGTAGAAATACTAAAGTAGGGGGTAACAGAAGGCTCATGTTAAACACACTTGGCTCCACAAGCGACTTGTAAGAGCCGGGTATGTTTCTGTTCTCGAAAGCACCAGTATACGCGCTTTTCCTCGACTCTTTTCCGGTCGATTTCTTGTCTGAGGCTTGTGCTTTTCGCGAAGCAGATGTGAGACCGGGAACGGCAGCTCGTATGATGCTGTCTAAAGCCTCGTACTCAGTAGTCATCTCAGCAGACTTAGGATCGGCTTCAGAAAACTTGAAAAGATGTTCTCTGGGATTATCCTTGTGGCCATTAACCATTGCGCCTTGTCTGGGGGTGGAATTGAACTGGTAAACATCGGCATCTGTTGTAACATAATTATGCAAGAGCGAGCGTATTTCATTTTGGTAGAGATTCCATAACTCCTTAAAACTACCGAGGAGCGAGCTGTTGTTACCAGCGCCCTCTCTCCGGATGAGCGCCTTGACGGACTCGTGTAAGACCCGATGGCCTTCAGCAATAGCTTCGAATTTGGCGTATAGCGTCCATAGGAGATCGTAAATGACATCTGCGCGCATCTGCGTCTCCCTACTTCCATATATGTGTAGACCTTGCGCATTGCTGGCGCCTCCTCTTAATGAGCTTGGATGTCTCTGATCCACCTCGTTAATGGTCTCGTTCACGATCGTGAACAATTCAACCGGCAATCGTTGTTTTAAGGTATCCACCACACTGTCCAGTCGCCCAAGCTTGTTAAGAGATTCGATGACAAGGCTTATGTAGTAGAAGGTATCTGCTTCGGGGTTCTTTGCAGGGTCCTCGGTCACTGGTTGCTCAAGATCCATCGTATCCATAACCAGGTGGAACGGAGTTAAGGCTGCTGATTCGCTGTAGTTTTCATTATAAGCACCTTGTCTTTTGGCTAGGTTTTGCCATCGCTCTTGACAATAAGGTGACTTTAGATACAAATGCTCGTGGAGTTCCTCGGTCAGAATGTCCATTAGTGCGGTTTCCTGGTTGGCTAAGTAGCTCCTTAGATCACTGAGCGCCCCGATGTCGTCAAGCTCTGGTTTCCGCAGTTTACGAAGAGCGTTCTGCAAGACTTCTACGGCTGTCAAGAATCGCTTTTCTGATATCCTAGCTTCAAGCTGATCCGGCACCGTCCGTAAATCTTCCAGCTCGTTCAGCGTCTGCAGCACATCATCATACATCTGCGACGTCTTGTACAATTTCTTGAGTTCCGGGTCCGTTGCAGAAAGACTCGTTCGCGACGCTGACAGGGATTCCTTCAAAGCACGAACGCGTTTCTGAGAGGACTGTATGCTTCCTTGGATTTTATGGAAGGTACCAATGGAACTGTTGAAGCCTTGGTGATGTTCGTGTACGATATTCTTGAGGGAGTCTTGTAGGTATTGATGTGTCTTCTTAAATCCTTTGTATTCGTGTGCTCTGCCGACAGAGCTATTGTCTAGTAGTTGGAGTGCTAATGAGACTGGTATGCAGTCATCCTCAACCATGGCTGGCCATTCGGACTTAATGAGTTCAAGCACCTGGCTTATCTGTCGCTCGGCGCTCGTCTCGTTCGCACGTTGGACTCTAGAAGCAGGGGAGCTGTAAGCTGCACTTCGAGATGATTCGAGCGGTGGTGGTCTTCGGGGGTTCAGCTGTTGGGGAGGTGTGCGGTATCGATCGCTAGAGTAGCCGTCGCCGAAAGGATCATACTCTTCATCCTTCCTCCCGGACGACCCGTAACCATTACCGTTACGATATGCTGCGCCATATCGGTTGGCCATAGTTGCAGCAGTGCATCCGATAACCAGCACGAGCCGTGGTAGTGAATGAACTCTACAACCTGCGATTCGGTCCCGTAATCTAGTCAACTTCCTCCCTTCTCTCCCGTAATCCAAATATAACCACACCAATTGAAGATGAATATTTATTTTTAGGTCGTTGCGCGCTGATGTCGCATCAAGTCATTTCAGGTCATGAGCGGTAGAATCGGAGTTGATTTCGTTGTTAGGGTGGAATATCGAAGGTAATGCGCATTGAAGTTGTTCAGGTATGCGTTTGAAGACTCCAAAGGCAAGGCGCAGCTTAGGCGGTACCTGATTGACCCCTGTCGTGGGGCTGGCACAGCGTGTGCTAGGTACCAAGGTACCTCTTTTGTGCGAGCGTACTCCCCTAAATTGAGACAGCACGACTTCCATCACCTTTTTTTCTTTATAAACACCTAAACGCTGTCTCGATGACGGACGAGAAGGTATAAATCGGCCAAACCGACATGTCTATAAAGCTAACATATTATTTTAATATTATATATCTCCAAAAACCTATTATTTTCTAATTCAGCACATAGTAATTTTGATCCTTCATACAGGTAACTGTGCAACCCAAGGCTTGCTAAGGTCCGTAAAGAAGCTCGCGCCCTTCACCTTCGTTGGCGTATCCTCAACAACTGTTACATTGCAGTTCTTAATCCAGTCCCCCTCAGCAGCGTACTTATCAGCAATAAGCCTAGCATAGTCGCTCAGCTTACAAGATGATCCAGGCCCATTCTTGCAATACGGAATTGGATATACTGCGTCGTTTAAACGGATGCGGACATAGGCTATGCTCGTGCTCGCCTGTTCCGAGGGAGAAGTGCAATTCAGACGTTCAAAGGCAATTGTGCCTCTCATCGTGATGTATCGTGACCCAACCCAAAGTCTACCATCGTCCTCCTTGATAGCAGACAAGGGTGACTGCTCGTCAAAGACACCGCTAGCAGTTACCAACTCAGTTAATTGACCATCGTTCAAAAACGAAACGAGGAGTTTAGGGATCTCGAATGTCGATCCGTTAGGTCTGGTACCGATGCCAGTCCCGTTTTGCAAAATCCCAACGAGTGCATCCAAGAAAGGCGTCATCATCTTTTTAGGGAGGTCTGTACCGAGGCCTACTCCATAGTAATAGCGAAGGTCGTTCGAATACTCATATTTCCTGAGTTCTTCGTCTGTGAATATGTCGCACCATGGGGAAAGTCGTCCAGTGATATGGCTCTCAAAGCCACAGAGATATGGTACTTGGTTCACGTCATCTGCTGTCAGTGTCAAATTACCCCTGATTAATGCTTGAAGGCGTTTTTGAACAGGCGGAATCCATATGCCGTCCCAAGCCGATTTATAATCCCCTCCCTCCAAGTCTTCAAAGTTTGGACACATATCCGATGGAGCAAGTGAATCCCCAACGGCAGCCGGGAAGCCTTTTGATGTTATGGACATAACACTTCCCTTCTGGGAAGCGGTAGCGCCCATAAATCCGCGAACGAACATGGATGCCGTCTGGAGCACTCGAGTATAATTGTTACCCCATACCATGAACTCATCTCCCTCACGATAGAGGTCCGGATACCTGTAGCACTTAGTTTGATGCACTAACAGTGGTCAACCGGAGGGTGTAGCGAACCTCGTCCGTAGCGTATAGCCCAAGTCATGGGATTCCTTCGCACCAGTAGGGTTCTCCAAGCCGATTTGGGCTGTTGGATTTGTAAGGACGGGCTTCCAACTCGGCAAGAACGATAAACTGCCACTGACTGTATAGTTTGCAGCTTGGAACTAAGCATGATTTAGTCAAAGTCGCACCGAAATTTCGACCGTATAACTCACTCGATTATACATTGATACCCAACCATCATAAGCCCCTTGGTCGGGGTACCTTGAGCCATGTCTAGCAACATAAGCAGCTCGATCAACATGGCAATTGTCGGGTACTTCAGGCGATATTCCTAATACATTCGGGCCTAATCACAAACAAGGAATGAGCATAGCCTGACAGCGATAGAGACTTTTAATATTGTACTTTACCTGCATACCAAGGCCCATTGGCACCCAGCCGCTCAAGAGGATTTGTTGCGCTTTGACTAGAAGGCAAGTTGATGTCTTGAGTAGGCGCAAGATACTGTTGAATCTCAGCTTTAACCCCTTTCTTCGCCAAACAGACGATGACAGCCGCTAAAATGCGCATCATGTTACCTGTCAGATTGAAAGCACAATAGTGGCCAATTCATCTAGCGTAGGCTTACAATAAGGACACATAGATCAATACTTCACTTGTCCTGGAAACTGAAGCTGATGATAGTAAATATATAATCTATGTTGCCAAGAGCCGTAGCAGAATATTCTATAACATCGGTTCAAGCCTGCTATCTTGAGTCTAGCTACATTGAACACCTAGCAAGCAGGCGCATGATCTACTATAGAATTAGCGCATGCAAGTTGTAAGATATTGGAAGCATCCTGATCACCACGTGCAAAGCCGCCGTCTTCTGGTTTGTGCAAAGGATCATATTCCAAGAACGTGGTTTCGAAGCTACAATGGTCGGAGATTGGACTGCCGTATTGGGCCCATTGCCGCTATCGTGTAGCGTCATGATTTCATGCCGGCTGGAATCAAATACTTGTACCCCGTGGGAATCATGGCCAAGGTATTATGCCAGCCTAGAAATGGATATCTAATTCGATTAGTAGATAATAAAAGATCACTGCCAATTTGATTCCGGCGAGGTCTAAGATGGAAATATGGATTATGGAACAGGGAGAAACAGACGGTGATAGATATAATTAAAAGTATTATGACGTAGTGTTCCTGACGCTATACTGATTGAGGGATAGCGTAAGTGAAGTCTTCTCCGATTCCCTAGTGGGTCTTCGGCTCCGGATCAGAACGTCAGATAAAATCATCTACCGTCCCCGTCCGGTCCTTGAGATTCCAGAGCCCACAGCAACTCATCACAAGAAGAAGAAAAAGAAAAATGCCCACCCGAATACCCAAACCAGAAGACTTTCACCACCTTTCACCCTCATTAACCGTTTCATTAATATTCCCCGAAGTGCCAGAAACCACAACGGCCATCCTCATCCTTTTCCATGGCCTCGGCGACTCAGAGAAGTCATTCGCCACATTTGCCAAAAACATGAACCTCCCAGGAGTCTTGTCAATATCCGTTCGTGGTGTCTCCCCACTCCCACCGTCACTGCTCGGACTACCAGACTCAGAAGCTTCTCGCCCGACGAGTCACTTCCACTGGGGAGATGACCTGTCCCTGTCTCCATCAACCGGCGAGCTAGACCCGGACCCGGGGTTTTCCAAGTCCGAGAACTTGGTCTTGGGAAAGCTGATCCGTGAAACACTTGTCGAGAAATACGGATGGGAAACTAACGACATCTTACTCTTCGGTTTCGGACAAGGTGGCTCGCTAGCTCTAGGACTTCCATCAAAAGTTCGGCAAGGTGAGAGAGTAGTAGACGTTACGGAGGGAGATGGAGCCACGGGAGCAACTTTTAAAGGTGTCATTTCAATAGGTGGCCCGCTTCCAACAAGCATGATCCCTACACTAAGCGCACGAGAGAAATCTCGAACACCAGTCTTGATATGCCATGGCAGGTCGAGCGAATTCGTTGACGAGGAGGCTATGGACTCGTTAAAAAAGGAATTTGTTGATGTGCGAGAGGTCAAGTGGAAAAAGAGCGATGACAGCATGCCCAAGAATAAGGACGAAATGCTGCCTATCATGCAATTCTTTGCTGAAAGACTACGTGCTTGGTAGAATGCATCACGGAAGAGACATGTGGTGAGCAAAGAACGATGAATACCAGAAGACGAAGCATTTAGCTGCCACATGATGGCACATTTTAATGAATTTGGGTTGATTGAGTATGAAGAAAGGGTTTATTCATGTTGTATAACCATTAACATCCACTGGGTATTCGTCAAGGGCCAACGCGAACCCAAATCATCACGTCTACTACGTGAAGGCTAGATATGCCTATCCTAGAATCCCTTCTAGGCGAAGGATTCCACCGAAACGCCACGGCTATGCAATGAAGCAGTTTTTTTAAAAAAAAAATCTCCTGTACCGACGAATCATCATCCGTCGCAGCAGTGCAATCCAAATAGGGTATATGCCTCCTTAATCGGCTCGCGATCAACTATTTGGTCGATGAAGCGGAATCACCGGGTCCACCTTTTCACCGTCGGCTAGAGATGGCATAAGAACTGACCCAACGGGTTTGGCCTCGTATAGATTGTGCTTGTCAGTCTCGAGGTCGTCATTGTCCGGAATGCCGTTGGATAGAGGGTTCGTCTGAGGTAGCCCCTGAAGCTTTGCCTTGTCTGACGAACTGTCTTTCCATACATCATCGTAGTATGCTGTCGTGCCATCTTCTTTTCCATCATGTTGGGTCGCAGAGACGAGAACGGAATTTGGATCAATGCAATCGTAGAAGAGCATAAACACTCCACCTTGCGCCAGGACCGTTTCCTCGGAAACCTCCCATACGCTCTCATCGCTTAAGCGCCACCATTTGCTATCAGCATCCGAGTCGACATCCCTATCGACTAACGTGCTCTCGTCATCCATGCTGATGTCAGCGTCGTCAAATGTCTCAAAGTTCTTCGAAGAAGTATCCTTTAGCTTTGATGGTTGGTAAGGATGCTTTCGATAACAGACATAATGTCCATCCTCGTGGCGTCCTTGGTGGGTTACTACCGCGCGTAGTTCATAAAGCGGCCCGCTGATCCTGGATGGCTTCAAGTCACCTGCTACCATTGATGATTCCGGGTCCGTGATCCACTGCTCTTCATCCGCCGAAATATCAGACGAGGCATCTGAATCGGTATTAACAGGACCACCAGCGCTCCCTAAGCACCAGGGACCAAGATCAAAGTTTTTAGGGAACCGGACAGCCGAGAGATTCTTGAACATGAAGCCCGTATTTTCATCGAATACTGACCGGTTCATATGAATGGCAAGGCTCTGAGGGGGGCGCGCTATGGCGACCTGTTTGGTTTTGGAAGAGCTACATCGTTTCCGTATTTCGCATTTCTCTTCCAACGTTCGATCATCGAAGTTGTCATCTTCAAGAGCAAGCTCGATGGATTGCAGTCTGGAAATGAAATTTTGCAATTGCGCATTGGGTGCGGTACCGTTTTGTTGCGAAGCAATGATTTTTCGGAGGGTATTTCGATGTTCCAGCAGTGTACACTTGGCACACTCGACTCCTTCAATCGTCTCCAAGTCGGTGTAGGAGTCCATGCGCTCATAAAGATCATGCCCTGCTTCGCTGAGTCCAAGACTGAGGGTGAGACAGTTAAATGGAATCAAAGAAAGCCCGTCCGAATGGCCGCAGGAAACACATGCGACTCGTTGCGCAGCCAGGCCCTCTAGGGGATTTCTCAGAACTCGGGCTTCCGACGCGGCTTTAGAGAGGACGGGTAGCGACTGGTAACCACTGTCATCACTATGCTGGCTATCCTCGGTATCATCTCTAACGCCAACAGTCTCGAAACCCACCGAGAGATGCTGAGGTTTTGCTGCCTTTATCATCTCCTTTTCGACCTCATCTAGGATTTTGGAGAAGTATTCTTGAGCATCTTGTTGTTGGCCCGTGTCCAGCGATTTCAGCTTCTTTGGCGTCCACAGCGTCTTTCCATTATTATTAGGATCCGTCAGCTTGGATATGAGGTCGTGTAGCGAACTGATAGAACCTGATTCGACATCACCTTCAGGCTCACCTAGTCTAAGACCCCTGGCAAGGAACGACGGAAAGGGCTCCAGCGATGCTAAGCCCTGTAGGATGCTGTTCTGAAAACAGGAATTATCGTAATTCCTAAGGCCGGGAGGCTGATCGGTGTTTTGTTTAAGGAGCGTGCCGCTCGACAAGCTCGACAAGCTTCTCATACCGGCGTCGGCAACAGATGTTATTATTCCGCCTGTACCATCCATCCCCAGTATTTTCGCAAGAAGTTCGCTTTTGGCGGTATAGGTTCGCGACCTCGTTGACGGTACGGGTGTTTGGGCTTGGAGGATTGACGGGTGCAGCCAGTTGTTGAGCGCATACAGCAAGTTCGCGGGCGTTATGGTAACTATAAAGTCCCAGAGGAGTTCTCCAGGATGCCGTGGTCGGTTAAAAGGCGAAGAGTGTAGATACTGGTAGAAGACGGTAAAGAATAGAAGAACCAAGGGTATGATTACGCTAGGTTGTTGTAGACAAGCGAGAAGATTTTCTTTGGCGTAATATGCATAATAGTTACCGGGACGGTCGGACTGTGATTGCGGGTAGTGAGAGTGCATCCTGATTAAATGCAAACAGCGATGCTATTGAATTGAGAATAGACGGAGCACGGGGTGAAATCAAAATCTACTGGTCGCATTCAATATATCGTGAAGGAAGGTCGCCATGGCAGAAAGAAGATCTAAGGTGGTATTACTACCTTTCTCTTCTTTGCTTTGTGAAATCACCCACGTATTTCGATGCGACAAGGTAGATTTGCTAAAGCATCTATATTGGTGACAGGTCGTTCGTTCAACTGTGTATTGTCTTTATTGGATGAGATGGAAAATCGAGACAGCTCTCGAAGGACAGGAACAGGGCTGATGCGATGATCTATTTTTAATAGGCTCAATAAATCGTGCTAGTCAATGCGTTATGTAATAGTGGGCCACGTACTAGCTCAGACGAGCTCAAGCATTTTAATTTGTTCCCATGCAGCCCACATGGACCCTCCCTGCACGCCATGTCTTTTCTTATCAAGCTCTAAGCTGACTCGTTATCATGCTGCGCTTGCGGGCAGCGGGGCAGATTTTAGAAAATGCACCACCTACAATTCCCAAACGAATTAACATTTGTTGCAAGAACGAACACAATAAAAGTACCTATTGAGATCACAGCAACCATGGCAAAGGGCGCAATCTCAAAGAAGAGGAAAGGTTTGTGTTATTTGGCGCATTGTTTCTGTATAATGGTTCATAAATTAATTAAATGTCATTGTCTAGCTCCTTCTATCCACTCTCGAGCGGCAAGGCGCGCAACTTCTCCGGGAATCGATACCGACAAGTCTTTGAAAAATGTACAACCTCCCGCCGCCGAATCAGTCGATCACCGCCCTTCCGTGCTCGCCATACACCAAGGAGCCGGAGTCTCTAAGAAGGAAAGGAAAAGCAGAAACTTGAGCTCCAAAGCCAAAAAAAGACAGGAAAGGGGCCAAGATCGTGCTGCCGCAATCATGGAGAGAACACAGCAAAAAGTTGCAAAAAGCAAAGGCCAAGCCCGAACCATCCAGTCACGCAGCAAAACTTGGGATGAGGTTAACAATCAAATACCTACAACTGAAGAGAAGAAACCTCAAGAGGCCGTGAAAAGTGAAGACGATCAAGAAGAATCCGATTTCGACGCAGAAATGGACGATGCGCAGGTTGAGAAGAATCAAGAAAAGGTAGCAAAGACGACAGACCAAAACTCAGTCCCGGAGGCCATGGAAGAGGAACAGGATGATGGAATTCTCTGAATTTTGAAATCTAGAAGGAAATACCATCGGTACTCATGGAGTTGTAGGCGAAAAAGGATTCTCTTTATTTTGCACTTTAAATCAAATGATCATCTCTTCATCTTGAGGATATCCATGCTGCCGCCATGTTCGCAAACCGACATAATTAAATTTAGGTCAATTGTCAAATTCGTTTCAACTTTTAAGCTCTTTGAACCCACTGTAGAAGCTTATCGTAATCGATAACAACTTCAAAATGCCCCACTAGTACATTTGTACAAAGCTTTAGGTACTCCTATGAGTATCCACCTTTGCAGATTTCCCAATTCCCAATTGAACGTTTCCAGCTACTCAGTTACGTCTTAGAATCTAAACAAGTTCATATTAAGAATTCGAACATCCCTCTATCTACGAACTTAGCATCTCATTTATTTTACAATGCCGCCTCCTATACAACCGAAACGCATGACGGCAAACCCAGCGCGACCAACACGCTATCGCGCTGGTAAGCCAACAGGCGCGTCATCCTCCTCCGAATCCGATTCAGAAGCTAGCGATGCCGAGGCCGAGCAACAACAGACCCAGCGCAAGATAGCACCGCCGCCGAAAGTACCAAGCGCGGGTAAAATAATCAGCAACCTAAGCAAGGTTGATCTCAATGAGCGCCGAAAACAAGACCAGGAAGCCGAGGCAAGACGCGTAGCCGCGGCGAAAGCAGCTCGCCTCGCAGCTGAAGAAGGTTTCGTAACAGAAGAGAGCGAGGATGAAGAAGGCAGCGAAGAGGAAAGTGAAGATGACGATGAAGAAGAGGAAGAGAGTAGCGAGGAAGAAGCTCCCCGACGGCTGATGTTAAAACCGAAATTCGTGCCGAAGAACCAACGAAACGGGAATAGAGAGTCAGCTGCGCAACTGGACGAAGAGGCGAGATTAGCTGAGGAAGAGGCAAAGAAGAAAAAGGCGATGGACGATATGGTCGAAGAGCAGATGCGAAAAGACGCAGAAGCGCGTGCGGCCAAGAAGAAACACTGGGACGATAATGTGGAGGACGAGGAGGACGTTGATACGGAAGACGACGTAGATCCCGAAGCCGAATACGCCGCATGGAAGCTGCGTGAGCTAAAACGCATCAAGCGAGAGCGCGAGGCTATCGAAGCCCGTGAGAAGGAGAGAGCCGAGGTCGAGCGCCGAAGGAACCTAACAGAAGAGGAACGAAAAGCAGAGGACGAAGCTTTCTTGGCCAAACAAAAAGAGGAGAAAGACGCAAAAGGCAAGATGTCATACATGCAGAAGTACTTCCACAAGGGTGCATTCTACCGCGACGAGGCCGAAGCCGAGGGACTGGCCAACCGCGATATCATGGGTTCGCGGTTTACGGACGACGTCAAGAACCGCGAATTGCTTCCCAAGGCGCTCCAGATGCGTGATATGACGAAACTAGGAAAGAAAGGTGCTTCCAAGTACCGAGATCTCAAGTCAGAGGATACAGGTCGTTGGGGAGACATTCGCGATACGAGACCAGGAAAAGATTTCGATCGGTACAATGTGGATGAAAGATTCAAGTCCGATCGTGACAGGGAGGCTTCCGGTCCTGGAGGAGCGAACGCGATACCGCTTGGCGAGAGGAAGTCAGTTCCTGGTGCGCCTGAAGGTCCCAGAAATGCAGACCGGGGACGAGACGGCGATAGATACCGAAAGCGGGACCAGGATCGGGATCGAAATAGCTATCGTTCAAGAGATGACCACAAGCGCTACAGAGATAGGTCCAGATCTAGGTCACCCAGACGACATGATCGAGATGACCATAGTGGTCGGAGGAAAAGGGACTCTTCACGGGATGCGGATCGTTACGAAAGTGACAAGAGACGTAGAATAGAGTCCAGGTAAAGGCGGATGAGGATTTGATTGGCAATTCATACATTAATAATGCTAATTTATGGCAAGTGCATATGCCAATTCAACCTATCTCGGAATACACCCCGATAATGCAGGTGTCTATAACTATGTGCACTATATCCTCGTGATTTCTATCCTGGACCTTTCAAAGACCTTGTGAAGAACCATACCCGAACTGCTCAATTCTTGGTCTGCTGCTTTCGGCGGAAATAGTGTCATTCGGGCGTATGTGCCCGGGCCTCTCCTTTTAGACAAGTAGCCAGGGTTGATGATCAAAACACTCTCCACAACCTAGTACTAGTTAGCGAGTGTTGATAAAATATGAAAAAATCGAGGGTTTCTCACCTTTGCGAAAGGAGGCAAAGCGCTCGGTATGATCATGACATCCGGCCTCACATTCATCATCTCGCCAAGTTTCAAATAACTCGTGTCAAGCATGGCACCAGTAGGCAGTCCATCTGCCGCGCCCACTTTTGGCAGCTTCTGCCGGTCAAGTGGAGGGAAGATTGGAAAGTAGTGACGCTGCTCAATCAAGTATTTGGAAATTCTCGAGAACAAGTCGGGTTCTTTGGTTCGGCCACCGATAAGCTCCTCATGCTTCAAGTCCCAAAGGATATCCTGGGATGAGATGCCGAGAAGCGCTTCGTTGATGAAGAGCGTCATCGGATTGCCGACTATGCGCACGGGTTTGGGCAGACCGAGGTCTTTTCTTAGAATCAGGTCTTGTGGCCAAGATACGTGCTTGTCGATTACGTCGCGCACTGATGGGATCAAGAGGATGGTCATGGAAGGGTTAGATGTGGCGAGTCGATTCAAGGCCGGAGCAATCATATACTTAAAGACGGTAGACATTGTCGCAGTATCAACGTCTACGCCGGCGTCTTCGGGGAGGTCGAAGTCGCCTGAGGCAATTAGGGGGTGGTCGACATCGATGAATGGCCCGACCAATATTAGCACATCGGCATAAGTATCCGCTGCTCGGCTGCAAAGAGCATGGAGAGGCTCGAAGTCGAGATTGTCGTCAGCCGAATAGGGACCAGAGGCAATCATCACATTCAGGGGTGCCGGCTCGTCGTCCGCATCCATCGCATCTGGTCCACCCCGTAGTCTTTCTCGGTGCGTCTCAATGGCTGCGGGCGCGGAGGCAGCATTGGGAAGTAAAGGTATGTCGATCACTTCTTGCACAACAAACTCATTGCCAGAGGAATTGATGCCCCTGAATGCAACGATTTGCCCCGGGAAGAATTGATACTGGCCAACCAATTTTTGTAGATTTAAAGGAATCCTGAGGCCTCCTCCAGTCCGCCTCGAAGTCTCCAGAACCAGTGATGCTGCATTCAATTTGCCCTCTGACGAATCAGACGCAATTCGTCCCACCGCCACAATCTCGGTAGTGCTTTGGCTTGCCGCACTACCGAATTCGCTGTCGTCTATCTTCTTATGGTCTCTCACCAGAGCCAGAAATTCGTCTATCCGGTCGTCTAGAATTTCAGACGCTTCTGAGGACTTCATGGCAAGCGTTTTATATCCTAACTTGCGCATATCTGAAGCTGCATTCAACTTTATCCGCGGCTCTGGATAGGGTGCAATTGGATGTTCAGGTGCTTTGAGATGCTCATTTAAAATCTCCAAAATCTCTCCTGGATTAGGACGATCATTGAAGGAGGTTGCTCTAGGACCCTTTTTAGCGTTTCGTAGGTATAAGAGGCTGACCATGACTTACGTTCCGATATTCATAGAATCCAATTGACTGTCTATTCGTAAAGGACTCTTGTGGTCAGGCGAACTATTGGGAACATTCCCTTTCACACGTGATACGGAAGGTGTCTCGAGCGGATACCGTCTCTTGGATGCGCTCTTGTTCAACTTTCCCGTAGCCGGTGTGCTAGGAACCATTCCTTCCAACCTATATCCTGTTAGAAACGTTCTGGTGTGTTGTCAGTCTGATTCGGATAACCACATACATGCCGTATACATCACCACCACTTTTCATAGAGCTGCGCGGCGTTCCACTTGAACGCTTTTCCGTCTTGATCTGGACGTGATGCGTTCGGTTGCTTCGCTCCAAGGCATCTTGAATGTCTTGTTTGAGAGCCCGTAGGCTTTCCACAGACAAACTGTTCCCATCCATATCCATTTTGATGCAGTAAGACTCCCATTTAAAATAAAGGTCCTGGACTGAGAGAGTATGTATCCGCATTATAGACTGCAGTTCAGAGATGACATCGGGTTCAAGCTCCTTGTTCGGGATGCCGAATTGCTCCTTCAGCTCTTGCAATTCTGCGTCCGCCATTTTGATTGAAGGTGTTGTTCGCTTCCTCAATCACCGATGGCTTTATTCCAAGTTTTCCGGGGTTTAAAGTAATTGTATGAAGGCTCCCCTCTTCATAGAAAGTAATTGGGTTAGTATGTAACTTAGATTGTTGGTGAAGATTCGGTACTTTCCAGGTTGTTAAGACGCGTCTAAATTGGAAAAAGCGCGTCTCCAGTAGTTCGTGTTAAGTGGTTTATTTATGGGGATCATTGCAGCGCTTGTGGGGCGTTACAGTCCCTTAGTAGTAGCTACCTACCTATTGGATACGTACCTGCAGCATTTCTCAGAGAGACCTGGTTGAGATCTAGCACTGCTCTTGCAGGGATTATAGGCCCCGCCTCCCCTATTGGATTGCCAATCAAGGGTCCAATTGAGATTCTGCTTGGCTGGTTGGTACTACCGCCTTTTCATTATTCATCCTAACTTAATTAATACCTACCTAACTTTGCAACTTTCTCCCATCTCTTCCCCTTTTCATATCTCTTAATTCACTATCATATTAAGTCCTTTGATATAGAACTAAAATGTCTACTTCAAAGAGTGCATCAGCGTCCGGGAGCGCGGAGCCTTCGATCCTAGAAGAGAAGAATGAAGCCGGTATTCTTAAGACGCCGCTATCAACTCCTACTGCGAGCAGCAGTGCTCCCGAGAAGCCAGCCCTCACCGCCGACCAACAGACGAAATACGAGTGGCTTCTGAAACAAGTGAAGGGTTGGACCGAAGTTCAGGCCAAGGACAAGAGCGGTCCTTTAACTGACAGTGAGAAGATATGGCTCACTAAAGAATGTCTATTACGGTTTTTGAGAGCTACCAAGTGGCACGAGAAAGACTCCGAGAAGCGACTCCAGGAAACTCTAGCTTGGCGAAGGGAGTACGGAGTAGAAGAGTTGACCGCAGACCACATTAGCCCTGAGAATGCAACTGGAAAGCAGATACTCTTGGGTTACGACAAGCAACGCCGACCTTGTCACTACTTGAACCCAGGACGTCAGAACACAGATGTATCCCCTCGACAGGTTCAACATCTTGTTTTCATGCTTGAGCGAGTCATCGAGCTCATGCCGGCTCAACAAGAAACTCTCAGTCTTCTTATCAACTTCAAGTCGGGCAAGAACCGCACAAACACGGCTCCCGGCATAGGACAAGGCCGTGAGGTTCTGAATATTCTCCAGACCCATTATCCCGAGAGACTTGGACGAGCGATGATCATCAACGGTAAGCTATTGTTACAACAGCCAACTTGGATGAAATATCTAATGTATTGTGGCAGTTCCTTGGGTGGTTTGGGGTTTCTTTAAATTGATCACACCTTTCATCGACCCGTTGACGAGAGAGAAGCTCAAGTTCAACGAAGATATGACGCAATACGTTCCGAAGGAGCAATTGTGGGCCGAGTACCCAGGTGGCGAGCTGAAATTCGAGTACGACCACGATGTTTACTGGCCCGCGCTTCAAAAGCTTTGTGCGGAGAAGCGAGCGGAACAGGTGAAGAGATGGGAAGCAGGAGGCAAACAGATAGGAGAAACGGAAGACTATCTAAAGGGCCATGCCGCTCAAGGCGTGGCACCAACAACTGGACACTCGGTCAACATAAGTGCATAGTGTTTCTACGGCCTGAGCAAATAATGAGCTCCGTCAGCTGAAGGGTGAAGTAATAATGTCTTGCATGGACGTATAATGGGGTATACGATCTGGATCATGGAGAGGAGCGTGCATGCTAGCTAAGCTTAACACAGGGACAGCGTACCAAATTGCATGGTTTGCATATATGATTAAGACAAGTAGAGATACCTGTTCAATACGATAGAGCGGTCAAAATAGAATATAAAATAAACTGTCAACCAGGATACTGAAATACATTGGATGATTCCAGAACGAGTTGTTGCATTAAAGGGTCTTTATTTTGTATGGGTAAAACACTAATCCGCACTTCCACGAGAACCTTAACTGAATATGCCACATCATTGTCCCATATTGTGTCTTCATTAAAAACTTAATTGCCATAGTTTTGACAACGTCGAAGAACTTCAGGCTTAGGTATTGCTAGAACCTGCAAGGTATTGGTACATCAATGCACCTAAATTGGTAGGTAGCCCCACATTTAGCTTCACCACATACTGCAACTTCACCTTCCATCACCAATTCTCAACCTACGTAGGTACCTAAGGAACGACGTACTCCAACATTCAACATCTACGTCGCATTTCTCAACACACCAGAGATCCGCCGATCCACGAGAAGCAATGTCGAACCTCCAGCCTTTTAAGGGCAACGGCAAAGACCAGCCAGGACTGCGCTATCCGACCAGCGGCAAGACAATCTACCACCGACCGCTGAACCGAACAAAAACGTCGGAGCTGAGCGGTGCCAGTTTCGCCTATCTCTTCTCCGAGATGGTGGGATATGCTCGAAAGGGGATAAACAATATTCAGGATCTCGAAAAGAGGTAAGTTCGATTGGTCGGGTTTACTTGCTACTGCTGCCAAGTGCATGCAAACCAAACGAGACAAGCAAGCCATCTCGTTCTCTACCAAAGCTTGAAATATACTAATTACAAGTTCCCCCTCCAACCAGACTAAACGCACAAGGCCACCCCATCGGCCTGAAGCTCCTCGACCTGCTTCTGTACCGCGAGCCGCCACGGACCCAGACGCGACCGCTGAACATCATCGCGCTGCTGCACTTCATCAAGATCAACGTGTGGCAGCACCTGTTCGGGCGGGCGGCGGACGGGCTGGAGAAGTCGTCGGACGCGAGCAAGCCGGACGAGTACATGATCATCGACAACGAGCCGCTGGTGAACCGGTACGTCAGCGTGCCCAAGGACATGAGCCAGCTCAACTGCGCCGCCTACGTCGCGGGCGTCGTCGAGGGCGTCTGCGACGGCGCCGCCTTCCCCGCCCGCGTCACCGCCCACAGCATGGGCAAGCAGGACGAGGGCGAGATGTGGCCCGGCCGCACCGTCTTTCTGGTCAAGTTCGCGCCCGAGGTGATGGAGAGGGAGGGGTTTCTGGGAAAGGGCTAAAATAAATAAATAAAAAAGATGGGAAACTATACGGGTTAGTTGAGAAAAAAATAGTAATAACAAACAAACAAACAAACAAACAAACAAACAAAATCAGGAGGGGGGAAGGGCACGATGGGTTCTGTCTGGCATTTGCATGGCGTTTGGTTTGGTCTGGCTGGGTTGGACTGGCCCGGAGTTCGGATATTTAACATACAATTTTACACCGGCACGATATCACGATATCAAGGGATGGGAAGGCAGGTTAGAGAGAGAAAGAGGAAGAGAAGGTGGTCTTGGTCATGTCAAGAATCTCAAGTTCGTAATGCATTAAGTCATGGATCTCAGAAGGGAAGTGATATAGTACGCCAAACCGCCGTATCAACGCCAGTTTCCTTCCCTCCCTATTCTGTCGCAACCTTCCTTCGTCGAAAAGAAAAACCCCCAAGCCTGATAACTCCCATTGGGCAGCCTTGCTTGCCCTTCCATGACTATCGCGGAAGTCCCGTATACGGCATCTTGGGATTGCGCACGCGACCACTGCTAGTTCCCCCCGCTGTGTCGACAGGCGAAGGGCCCTTGCCCATGAGGTCCATCAAGCCGAGATCCTTCCACGCAGGCTCCTTGCTCCGCTGGGTGGCCTTCTGGATGCCGAATGCGGCGTGCTGGTCAGGCACCACGTCGTCCTCGTCCTCGGGGTTGATGGGCTGGTGGTGCGGCGGCACGTAGATCTCGTCGTCGGGCAGCTTGTCCTTGCAGAACTCCTCGAAGATGTCGGCGTCGCGGGGTCGCTGCATGTGCACGTACGTGTAGCAACCGTCCTTATTCTGCAGGGGTCTTTAGCTAGGTAAGGGCTTTTTATGGAAGGAGAATTAGTTACCATTGTTGCGGTTTTAGAAGGTTCTGTCACGAAGGATGTGAGTGTGTGAAAGCTGATGCGTTACAACATCGCGATATTGTACCTAAGTTGTATAAGAAAGGTACGTACTTGACTAAGTGAAATGTGAAATATGGGGCAGGTACCTACTGCTACCTTAACCCCACTAAACTTCCCAGATGTACCTGTACCTACAAACCAGAATCCATCCATCCCATTCCTTCATATAATAAATCTAGCTTCCACCACATGTCCATGTTTTCTAAGCTGTATGTTTTCTAAGCTGTATGTTTTCTAAGCTGTATGTTTTCTAAGCTGTATGTTTTCTATCCTTTACTCGAAAAACATCAGCCTGCTATAAGTGAATTTACCTACATTTCAGCTCTCTCGATAAAGATTTCTCTCCTTCGTCACCATGACAATCCACCGTCCATCTGAGGTATTCTGACTTGTCAGATTGCCATCACCTTCTCTGCTTCCCCGAGTTACGTTTTATTGGCTTTGAGCTTTTTGGTAGAAGGGGTCGGAGATGTTCGAAAGTCTGGACTTTGGGCGGTGAGGGGGGTGGATGAAATGGCCTAGCCATGTCCCTATGTGATCGTATGAGCGCCACCATCCCCCTCGGCTTCTTCATATAAAGGAAGTAGAAAAGGATGCCAAACGCCGCGCCCCCAACGTGAGAACCGGTGCCGGTCAGACTTTCTTGGCTCTCTTTGGACCCTGAAACTAGATCGGACAGGTCGTGCATGAAGGACAACATCACCAAGAGCCCGAGAGGGAAACGGGAGGAGAGGATTGGAAGCCGTAATCTGACAATCGGTTCCCTACACGCCATGGTCATCGCTATGCCCCAGATGACACCGCTGGCACCAAGACTGCTGAATGTATAATTAAATTTCCGTTGATCGAAGAATAGTGAAGCCATGCTGCTGGTAACAGCCGAGCCTACCCCCAATGCGAGTAGTGTCGGCACCTGCATGCCAGCCCGGATAGCCCATTTCGTCGCCAAGTAAAAGGCAATCATATTAGTCGACAGATGAGATAGATCGAAATGGCTGACAGTATGGGTGAAGATAGTGTACCACCGGCCTTCGCGTAGATTCTTCATGTTTAACGTGTAATTATTGGACATGTGCTCTACAGGCTCCATGAAGTACAGATAGCTAGGGTTCGTTTCCCTCCTCTTTTTTGCCTGGGCTACTGCTGCGTGCCAAAACGAAAAGACGGCGAGATTGATACCGATGAATGGAAATGGCACAACGAAACTCGAGGACTTCCATGAGCGAGACGTACGTTTCCCGTGATGTGTATACCGCTGGCCAAAGCGGCACAAAATCTGCACTGGTGTGCAGATTCGGTTGTCGCCTAACGTCGTTCGGGGATATGGTAGCGTTTGGTGTAAGCCGTGCCTTCTGATATTCAGAAAAGGCAGGGCGCTTTGCTGTAATCGGTGTGACATGGTGCCAATATTTTCTAATTGATTATAACATCAAACCACCCAAAAGCATATCGGTACAAGTAAGAATCAAGTAGAAGAGGGGCCCAAGTAGGAGGTATATGTACGAAATACTACAGCACTCTGAACGCCACCTGAACGCCATTGGACGGCGAAGTCTATCTGCTTTTACTGTACCTAATTTCCTACATACAACTCCCATTGTTAGAAACAGAAATTTTCGCTATCGCGTAGTATTTAGGCGGGTAAATAAATGAGACAAGTCGACTTGGACGAGCTAAGTATAGCTCTGATTTGATACTGTCACATATATGTGTCGATGGCAGCTCCAACTAACGAAATTATGCAAGTCGTATATTCATTAGCACATTTATTGTAGCTCTAGTAGGGGATTTTCCGCGTATCAGACGGGCGAATGCATAGTTGCAGACATTACTTGTCATAGTAAGACATAATACAACTATATGGGGTCTCAATGTTCTAATCTTCGTCCGTAATCTTATCCCTAACGGCTTCAGCCGCCGTGTTAACTACCTTCTCAGGTGGCTTTCCGATAACGATAGGCGGTATTGCAGGAGCTGACAGACCGCCACCAGGTAACGGCGCAGGAGTATCGGAGGCACTGTCCGGTACAGGGATCCGTATGTCTTCGGGGGATCCGGGGACGGTTCGGGGATCCAAGCCAGGGATATGAATACGCTTAGCCTCGTTTTGGTATGCGCCTGGAATGACCTCGATGATCTCGTTTCGAGGAAATTTGAGATTGGGGATATCCATAGTGCTGCAATGCATGAGATAGGCGTAAAGCACACGTAGAACACTCTCGTGGGCAATGATCAACAAATCATTCTGCTCGCGCTCGAGCTCCAGGATGATAGGCTCGAGTCGCACAGCAAGGTCGTGATAGGATTCGGCACGGGGATAACGATGGTGATAAGGATCAAGCTCATGCTTCTCAACCTCTTCCGGATAGAGACGACGGATGGCGCGCTCACTAAGCCTTTCGCAAACTCCTGGGTTGATCTGTGCCATCTGACTGCGCTGGCGGACCTTGTACCCAAGCTCCTTAAAGACATCTGCTGTCTGTAATGTTCGCATGCGTGTTGAGCTCCACACCGAAAGTGGACGTAAAGGCACATTAGGCACGCTTTCGGTAATACGCGATGCACGTTCTTGCTCGCGATGCTTGATCACTGTTTCTGTCATGATCCTGGCATATTTCAGTCCTTCTTCGGATAATGGCGCATCCGCCTTATAGCTTTCTTCTTCTGTCGCGGTGCCTGGCCGGACGAAGAACGTAGCTCGAGATTTGACGTGAGTGTTGGTTAGGTAGAAGACAATGCGATGTGAGAGGTAGTTGAAGGAGACATTATTATAGAAGAACTTTTGACCTGCGTTGATCATTTTGATGTAGTTGAGCTCTTTCTCGTCCATGGTTTCGAATACTGGTATTTTCGTCTCCATGCGCTACACTCGATTAGCATGTAATCGATTTTTGGGTTGCCATATTTCAAGCAAATGAGGAACCTACTAAAAGATAGAGCTTCGCAGCTTCATCGGGATCCATGTTGGCAAACTATTGAATATTAGCCGACATCGAACCAGTAAAGATATCAGGCAGTCATACATCGGGAGAACCGATCTTGACATTACGCGCATTCTCTCGCAGAAGATTGTCATCATCAACATAGGACTCTAGGAACAGTGTCTGAAAGATTATTGATTAGTATTTCTGGCGTGGATCCGTGGTTAGATCTATGTCGTACCTGAACATCATGTTTCGCGAACTCCTTAGCTAGCGAACGACGGCCGCTTGCAGTAGGGTTTACTGCGTCGTATATTGCTACCTGGCCATTTTCATGATTAAGCCAGCCGTAAATGTCTTCACGACACTTCTTCAAGATCTTCTGGCGTAAAACAACCGAAGACGGAGAAGCATTGGGGTAAAAGTAGTCATCGGGCACATGACCACCTTCGCCAACAGTAGCTCGACGGTAGTCTCCAAGATGGAAAATTCGTGTTTTGACGCCCAACCTAGAATACATATATGAGATAAGTTCGCAATAATAGACGTGCAATTAACATACCATCCTAGATACCGCGCAAGTGAGACAGCAATGTGGCTGGGATTATATTAGCAAGACACAACTAAAATAAGTATAGTAAGTTACGACTTACGTCTTGCCTCGAGCGGGAAGCCCGACCATGACGATTGCAATACGACCAGAGTGGAAAAGCCGTCCCGACATGGTACTGTATAGCTGGGCCGGTGCCCTATCGCCATCGTCCGGGACATCATGAATACCATCAATGAAGGTACTGCTCTTGCGCCGATACCTCGGAGCATTCGCTGCTAAGTCCGCGGTGCTGTTGACGTTAGCACTAAACCCTTTATAAACACATTCTAGTAGAGCGAGCCAAGTGTAACAAGTTATCTAGGGGGAGGGATATAAGATAACATTGAAAAACGACAATAGTATCGGTTTGATACTATTTGAAAGTGAGAGTAAGGCGAGAGAATGGATTTGCCAACTCTGCATATAGGAATAAGTACAAGGCAGGACCCTTGAACCGAAACAACATGGCGATAAACTAACCATTTTGCTGCCTCAAGCCGCAAACTTGGGGGTCGGACATATTGCAAGCATGCCTAAATGAGAAGGTAACTAGTAATCAAGCATAATGCACTTACAGTAAAGTATCCATAGCGAAAACCACTTGTTTAGACAGTCCTTGCCTCCTGAGTTGCTAGGATCGTGAAAAGTCGCGGCAGTGATTATACAAGATATATGTTTCTAAGTACCAGCCAGAGTTGACTGTTTAGAGCGGTTATGAAAAAGGCGTTAGGCTAGGGCTGATGAGGGTCTTCCCAATGATAAACCACGCTAACGGTTTTCAAGATCTAGCGGCCATGAAGTGATTACCGGTAGTAAGGAGTCTGAATAAGCACTTAGTGCTTCAATACAACGGCGGGAGTGTGGTCAACTGTTCTGCAAGTATCTCGAGTGCAAGATAAGAAATAGAATGTGTATTTCGTAGGCTTCAATGTCGAAATTATCGATTGGTCGTTTTTGAGACTTGAATACCCTTCATTCCAAATGCCAAGATTTTATGTTGAGATGGATATAAAAACGGGAGAGAAATGGCACGCTGAAGACCCAGGATGAAGATTTGAGAGGACCAGACTGACCAGTAATACGTCACATGTAGAGAAGTACGTACCGTTTCGTGCATAAGATGTGGGGTAATAAGTTTAGGTAAGGTTCAAATGCCAGTGACGATAGACAATGGACGCTAGGAACGGGACCAGGATTATTCCGCTCAGTTGGAGAGTGGGGACCTCGAAGACAAGGATGTTGATCTCACTGCTGCGAAGCCCCAAAGAAAATGATTTTTTTCTGAGCCTCTGCCACAGCTACCTCATTATAAAAAAAAATAAACGACACTTCGACCCAATTGTCGGCACCGGGACGCCAGGTGGCATATCTTTGTCGCATTCTATCTGTCGACCTCCAATTCTCACGACAATAAGAGTGGAAGTGTATTCCGAAATTCCGTCCCTTTTTTCTTAGAGTTGTGAAACTTACCGAATTGCCTGTCGTCATTTCTTACCAAAGACGTCAGCTTGGTCGACTCCGTTTTCTACCATGGCTTTCAACCTCGAGTCGCCGCCCTCTGCGGCGTCCCCTCTAGGCTTCCTAACAGCAAACCCTCTAGCCAGTGCAGTCTCCGATGCATACAGGTCTTTTTCTGACCGACGAGCCAAGCTCGGTCTATCCAATCCCGGAACCGTCGAGACAATCGCAAAGGAGGTTCAGCGCGATGTTTCTCTCAACAACTACATGCACTCAGGCATAAGAGCAGACCTTACGAAGGCTGTCAGCCTGTCGCCGTTGTTCCAGGTTTCCCACCAATTCGCCATGGGCGAGCACCAAAATCCCTACGCTTTTGCAGGTCTGTTCGGCACCAACAAAGTAGGCAATACTATAAAATCCCTCTGTCGCCGTCAAATAGACATTTAACTGACATATTCTTTACCCAATTTCTAGGTCTTCCTTCAAGGCAACCTGGATAATAGCGGTGCGCTGTCAACGCGATTCAATTACCGTTGGAGCCCCTCACTTGTCACAAAGACCCAATTCGCCATAGGAGCTCAGGATATGGCTTCGATCGAGCACGAGTACACTGGCAGTGATTTCACTTCTTCCTTGAAGATGTTGAACCCTTCTTATCTCGAGGGCGGTTTGACCGGTATCTACATCCTTAGCCATCTTCAATCCGTTACCCGCAAGCTTGCCTTAGGTATCGAGGCTGTCTGGCAACGAGCTGCTCTGAACCAACCGCCTGAGTCTGCTTTGTCATACTGCGCGAAGTACAAGGCCGAGGATTGGATCGCAACTGCGCAACTCCATGCCCAAGGTGCCCTAAACACGACCTACTGGCGAAGGCTATCTGATAAGGTGCAAGCTGGTGTTGATATGACTCTTCAAGTCGCACCCGGCCCCGGAGGTCTGATGGCAGGTAGCCTACAGAAGGAGGGTATCACTACCGTCGGTGTCAAATATGACTTCCGCATGTCAACGTTCCGAGCCCAGGTCGATTCGAAGGGAAAGCTTGGTTGTATACTGGAGAAGCGCGTGGCACCCCCTGTTATGATGTCATTCTGTGCTGATGTCGACCATTTCAACGTGAGTTTACTTCCGCATATTCACATCGCAAGACCCTTACTAACTTGTCCGCTTATAGCAATCCGCCAAGGTTGGTCTTGGAATCAGCATTGAGGCTGGTGGTGAGGAATTACAGGAGCAACAAGAAGCTCTTGGTGCTCAGGCGTCCCCCAATATCCCCTTTTAAGTCTCCATCTCCGACACATTTGGATGACTTTCTCCCCCGCATAGAACCTCCCCTCTCACCATCACGCACTTAATACTCGGTTCCGATTATCTTACTATTCCATGACTCTAGTCGTAGTTAAGGGACTGGCGTACCGGAAATTCCGTGCTGGATCAACCGTTTTCCCACTTCTGTTTCACGGGGTCCATTTCTGGCACCTGGCACAGACGTTGTTAGGTGGTTGGATGCTGCATGAAATCCATGATTATAGACTTTCTTTTCTCACCACTTACGAAATTATCGACGAGTCCCCGGAGTCAGGGTTATGAAACTGAGGATCGTTCTCGTTGGAGAGGACTAGGTGGAAACCCGCGAAATCAAATATGTACGACTAGGCGAACGGCCGTTAGAAGGGCATTAGGGCTGCATCGACGGTATTCATGCGAACGAGGTAGGTTGTGGCGGGCTGTGGCATGGCCGTTGATGACATTCGAGGCATTTCTCGAAGATGCCCTTGTAATTCTACGTGGGTGCTGTATATACAGTGATTACCCTTCACATGAAAAATACATGATAGGTATTCATGCCGATTTTCCAAACCTGTTCCACGAAGAGACGCTCTGAAAAAACAGGTACAAGTCTACGTAATTAAGCCGCCAAGCCAGTTGATGACATGCTAGTAGCAAGCTCGCCAACCCATAATGTCACCTTGCCCCGCTCCCGTTCCGTTCAGAATATGCCTAAGTCAGCAAATTCCAAAGCAAGCTGAAGTCTAAGCCGCAACATCTTTGGCTTCGTATATCTTGGGCACATTAGGTACATGCACTTATGTAGTGTCTCCGCTGAGTTCCCCTCGAAATCTGCCTATTACTGTCTTCACCGAATTTGCGAGGCTACCTTGTTACGAGGACCGGGTATTGAGCCAGGTCTTGGAGATGATAAATACCTCTGTCCCAGAACGATCTCGCCGGCAATATTCTATCAGTTCATATTCTTTTTATTATCAGTTACATCAGGCAGTCGCCTTTCCGTAAGGTCTCAAGGTAGGCACTTCACTTTCAACTTATCGCACTCCAGTGTTACTCATACTCTTCAAAATGACATAAGGTATTGAGGGTTTAGGTAGGTCGCCCCATTGGTAACTCTATAGACCACTAAGAACCATCCATCCGTTTATGAATCCGCAACAATACAATAAAGATGCAATCCCGTTCTACGAGAATGGCCTGCATACTCCCCCCTGGTGCCTTTGGTCTTCCGGGCGGTTTGATCGTAAATACCCAGATATTAAGCTAATTGTACTTATGTATGGCAGTATCATCCCCCCTAGTAAGTAGTTGTATAAGGCAGAATAGTGCTGGGTTTTAGGATATAAACTGTTTTAAGTTTCCCATATCTTCTAAGCATCCTGTCTTTTATCCCCAAGGCCCGCAGGTTCAATCGAACGAGGAAGTACCCGTCCTTTGGCATTTCTTCTGGGCTTTGTGCCCATGTTTTCTCTCCATTCTTGTCGATAAAAATGTCCCAACAGTCAAGACTTCTTTCTTTGGGCTCGGCGAGGAGCAGCGCCCAGTATTCGCACGGACCTGCTCATGTCATTAGAAGTGAGCTTTTCTGAAGCGAGATTTACACATCTTTACCGTGTCTGATCTTATTGGTTTTCTTGATGGTTACTTGCGATATTTGCGGGTCGTAGACCACTGCTCGGTTTGGTAGCGGTAGCCATAGGGTTTCATAGGTCATTCTCCCGCATCCTCAGCAGTATCACACAGCGATTTTCAGGCCCGTATGTGGACTAGAAGCCCAGTATGTGTTGGAGAAGCGTGTAGGCAGTTAGTAATGAAAACCTTAAGTAAGTGGCTGTTGCAATATACTGCAATGTTTTGGGTATTAATGATGGTGATGATAAAAGGAGGGGTGATAAAAAGAAGAAAGCTCAAGCTGGGAGAACCGATGGTACTTATGTGTTTAGTGAATATACATGTTCCTTGGGAAACCTCCAACTCAGTACGAGGCTTACTTCCCCTCAAGGCGGACTTGATATCGGCAGTTTACCTTATTCAAAACCTGACGCAGTAAAGCGATTTCTTAACTGCAAGGCTGGTAAAAGCCTCGTTTGCAACCGCTTATTTACGCACTGCCACATACACATATTGGATAGAAAGCCTAACAGGGGTTTACCGAAGCATATTATTGAAATTTTCGGTGAAGTAGTAAGGCATATGGCAAATTTAAGCTGTCTATTGGTGGCTCATGAGCCAGGTATGTGTAGCCTCACATATATTCCTATGAATAGTTTCAAATACTTCTATCAATGGCATTAAGGGCAATTACTTTAATTATTCTCGTATATTGCGCCTCCTCTTAAGGCTAACCGACGCTCTCAGGAGTCAGCCCAGGCCTCCCAAACCTACGTCCGCTGATGTTTAACAAAGCGCGGTCGCTTTACTGGCTTCGTTTACAGGAGGAGTATATCATTAATTAAACATTCAGTATCCCTCTCTGTGCGTAGATTTCGAATTCCATTTGATGGTCTGCTGCGCTACCTTTACTGTGAGCCTGGGATGCAGTCCGTGGGACCTACATTGAACGATATAATATTGCTATAATTAGGTTAGAGCTCTCGAATCGCCAGTCACCCAACATCTCTACCCTTCTCAGAGAGTCTAATCTACACAGCTTTGCCAATGTCAGGTCTACTACCAGTAACTTCAGTCACTCCCAATGTGCACACGTCTCCCAGAAATCCATGGTTGAGCAAGCATGTCCTCACATTTGGTATGCAAGTCCTACACCGTGCTTGGGTAGCTTATTGCTAATATTCCTATTTAGATGGGGGAGGTGTCAGAGGCTACTTCAGCCTTTTGCTCGTACAGATCTTGATGCAATATATTGCAATCGAAGAAGGCAACAGAGCTCGCAATGATCGGGATTCTCTAAGTCATATGAGCATTGAAGAGGAGCCTGTGTCCAGCTTTTCTCCCTGCAAGGAGCCAAGCAATTTATCGCATCGATCTGACAAAAGCTACACGCCATTCTTGCCATGTCATTATTTTGATTACATTGGCGGGACGTCTACGGGAGGGTAAGCTCCCCTAGCTCAAGTAGCGACAACATACTAACATATCTCCTGACTAGGTTGATAGCAACGATGTTAGGTCGACTCAGAATGACTGTCGAGGACTGCATTGATGAATATACCAATCTCGCTGGAGATGTATTCGGACATCCTCGCCACCTCCATGATCTGAATACCTATGGTCTCATCAAGCGTTGTAAGTATGACACTGAGAGATTGGAACAGGTGATTAAGGATGTGATTGTTCGAAGGGTAGAAAATGGAAGAGATGACCACCCAAACGTACGCTTTGAGACGGAACCTGGTATGAGTCGTGTGTGAGTTATATACCCAGCGTACAAGCATCTTTAAGATATCGAGCTAACAAGCCCCAAGTTTAGTTGTCGCGAACAGGATTGCATCGGAAGGCGTAGTAACCAATATACGCCTCTTTCGTTCATACGATGTGGATTACCGCCAAAAACTAGACAATCAGCCATCGCATCTTTCCTTTGCCTCGATGTTCAGGAGCGATTATGGAGGAAGGTCGGGTGACCTTTCTATATGGCAGGTCGCACGAGCTACTACCGCAGCCCCCATGTATTTCGAGCCATTGGAGATTCTGACCGATGAAAACTTGACGTATGCGGGAACCAATTCACGACTAGGGAGCCACGACGGCACCGGAAAACCTCGCTACGAGAGGCTCGAAGATGGTGGCCTAGGTTATGCGAATAATCCATCCAAAGTAATGTATGACGAACTCACGGAGCAACTGTCCAATAATATGAGTATCGGCACCTTCGTCAGTATTGGAACAGCCCGGCCGATGGATCCTCCAACTGGTTCCCGATTATTCCGTGTAATCAAGGGGAGCATTTCGCGCCTAGGTAACCCGGAGCACACGCATGAGCAAATGATGAGCTTAGCAGCAAGGGATGATTCTCTTCGGTACTATCGTTTGAACCAGCCTGGTGGCCTTGCTGGGATTCAGATAGATGATTGGAATCCGAAGCCTACGGGCGAGGACACCATGAACACCATGAAGACTGCATTCAATGCCTACATCAGTACACCTGAAATAGTAACATACATGCAACAATGTGCGAGAGATTTGGTAGCAGCCAGGAGAGCTCGAGTCGAAGCTAACCTACCCAGGTGGAAGCGTTTCGCCACGGGCAGATATTTCTACTGCAAGATGCCGAATTGTCCAGATGATGAGGTCCACCGTGAAGTGGACGAGGCTAGTTTCATTGCTCACCTGAAAGAAGGACACCAAATGACAGACGATGCAATATATGCAGCGCTAAAGATCTGTGAAGATCAGTGGAGATACAGAGGGCAGTAGTCTCCAAAGAAAAGCACTAGAAGATGAGGACTTCTAGGATTATGGTTACGAGCCTCTTGTGAGGGATATCATCAGTTATCGTATGGATTACGGGAGTACTGACACTCCATTATAGGCGTTTGAGATACCTTGGGCATCATGGACGGGGCGCACAGCGAGTATTCTCCCGTGGTGTAACAATGGGTTTTTGTTACTAGCTAGAATAAATATCAACGGACGCAATAATAACCTTACCTATATGATCTACTCGCCTATATGCAGAACTTCCTAAGCTAACACACGCGTAACACGGCTCAAGAGTACACTCCTATCGGCAACTGTAATCGGGTGCTTCTCCTGGGAGCCGCGTGGTGACGAGCGTTGGGTAGGACCAGCGACGTGGTACTGCTCGTAAGTCTTGTCGCTTTTCGCTATTCTACTCTCGGCCTCGCAATCTTTCATATTCGGCAGCGACAGTTAAAAAAAAAAAAAAAAAAAAAAGGTTGGATTCATCACCCATGAGCGATGAATCGCATCGGTTTTTGCAAGAGTCAAATTAGGCGTATCCTGAGCGATATGTACGTCGGAGAGCTTCCATAGATACCTATGGAACTTATGAGAGTACCAAGATAGATATTTACATGTCTATGAGTACGTTAGGGTCAAGCCAATGACGCCGAAGGCTGAAAGAGGAGAATCGCTAGAAGACTTAAGAAAAATAACTTGCACACCCTTACGTAGATATTGAATTCGAGACGAGAGTAGTTCTTGGTGATTGTATCTGTTCGAAGCTGCTGAATTTTGCATTTGGCCAAATAGGGGAGTGAATGGCGAAAAGGGGGTGCCAAGAGGTGAACCAAAGCTAGGTACACTGATAAGAAGCGATAAGGAATTATCGATAAGGAATCCTAGTAGAGCTTCAATACGTGGCCTCACATTACATCTCGTCTTTACTATTTCATATGACAACGGGGACAAGAAATTAACTGATAATTTGTTCGCAAGCCATTGGATTCGCGACATCTTGCGGATGCGACAGACTCGTACTTAGAGAACCGCCCGCGACCTCTGCAATCCCCAAGGAGGGGGATTCAATCTAGCCCGCCATGTACAACTCTCTAACCCGACTACAAAATGTATTCGGCTTCTTCACCACTGTCGCATTCGCTATCGGCGCCTTGATTGCTGCTTCCGACTTTGCCGCTCCCCGAACCCCGAGCGCCTCCATAAAAATGACCAATGTTCAAGTGTATGAGTCCCTCTAACCTGTCTACCAACCTGCGCGAACATACAGACAGAAGAACACACTGACAGGAAGGACTTATAGAGTCAAGGGCCGACCGCACTACTACAGCACCAAGAAGGAGGAGTACGCGATAATCAAGTTCTCTCTCGACGCCGACCTCTCGTCGCTGTTCACATGGAACACCAAGCAGCTCTTCGTCTACGTGACGGCCGAGTGGCCCGCGCCCCCGGCCGGCGCCGACAGCATGAACCAGACCAACAAGGCCGTCATCTGGGACTCCATCATCACGAGCCCGAGCGCCGACCATCTGAGCAACCTCGGCCCCGTCGCCCTGAAGAAGCTGCGCAAGAGCGCCGCCGGCAAGAGCATAGACCCGAACCGGTACGAAATCCCNCCCCCCCCCCCTACCCTCCCTCCTTAGCAAAATACAGTACCCAAGGAGTCCGGACGTTACTATCCAAATAGAAGGGAAAATTTCCGTGGCTAACAAAGCATATACAGAGGCAAGCTATCGCTCAAGAACCAGAAGCCCAAGTACCAGATCACGCACCCGACGGGCAAGATCGCCGAGACGGACGAGGTCAAGCTGCACGTGAACTACAACGTGCAGCCCTGGGTCGGCATCCTGACCTGGAACCAGAACATCGACCTGGGCCTGTGGAAGAAGTTCGGCGACGGCATAAGCAAGGCGTTTGCACTCCCGGCTCTCAAGAAGAAGGAGGGCGATGACAAGGGCAAGAAGGAGGGCGATGACAAGGGCAAGAAGGGGGGTAGGTAGATATTTAGGGACCACAGATATTGGAATGGAATAATTTAGCACTTTCTTGAACTTCTTACGGTGTCATGATACTGAAATTTTGGTTACGCACACTTTGTTTCATCATCTGGAGATTCACGGACGTAGGATTGTCTATATTTCCTTGGGACAATGAGGTGAGACTATTATCTAGGTATCTACTGTAGGTCAACGTCCAAATCATGGTAAATGAATGAATGCATGGTAGGGTAGGTAATGAGAGTTGGTTTATACATATTTTCGGGACGTTCTCTACTGTTTCCAGGTTCTGTCTCATATGCTCGTCTTCTGTATTCTACGACGGTTACGTTTGCGTCGATTGTGTTATAGCTTGATAGTATGTACATCTACTATGTAGTCTAGAAACACTATTATCAATCTGAGCATTTATACTCGACAAATCATAGTGCCGTACACAATTTGGATTCTACATATTGGGATGTTTTAAACAGGTAAAAGAAGCGATTGACTTAGACTACTCGGTAATAGAAACCAAGGTTACAGTTAGGACACGAAGACATTTTAAAGAGGTATTTATTTACCACGCTATGTAGGCGTCCCTAATGTGTGGGCGAAAGCTGCCTTCCAGCTCTCCGCGAGGGTATATCGGGCCATGTAGAATACAACCGTTGACGCCGTTTCCATGCAAACAAATATGTATGAAGTCAAGACCCATAGCCTCTCAGTCTCTCTGAGCTCAACCCTATTTCCACTCCCATGACGTCGATCCCACCAAGCCGCACATACGTTCTAGTCTGAAAGGTCAACTATTTCACGTTCTTGATGTAACTTGGCAGAGGGCTGTTTATCTCCAACCTGCCGACCTGCAAAGTCAAAGTAAGGACTTATTGTCGGCTGTGCCTTTGCATCTTGGCTCTTGTCGATTGGTGTGCCTTGGTCCACGTGAAATCGTGACGAATCTTCAGTTATTTTCGTGGATGGTATGGCTTGTTGAGGGTTAACATGAGTGCCATGATCACTAGCTAACTCCTGGATTTGTTTCTGAAAAGATTCCGAATCCTCGACAATCATCGGCCTCGTAGGTGACGAGCCGCAGGTAGACTCAGGAAGCGGCGAGAGAAGTTTGGGTGTTCGCGAGTGTTTGGTATTATCCACATCCACGAGCAGCTTCTTCGTATGCGCTCTCTCCACAATTGCAGACGGCAGAGAAATGGGCGTTTGATTGCTCTCTTCTGGGCAAGATATTGGGTTTTTCGGAGAAGGCGATCTTGGTTTTGGCATAACCATGGTCTTTGCTTCTTCTGGCACTGTTCTCTTTTCAGGCGATTTAGACGCGCTCCGACTAATAATCGGCTCTTCTGCCGGCGGTGCTTGTTGTTCAACCAGTTCTGGTTCCTCCTCTGCTGGCGGCCTCTTCCTTTTCAACGAATTACTTCTACTGCGCTTTCGTCTGTGTGCATCCTCTCGATCTTGCTGCTCTTTCTGGAGTTTGAAAACCAAATCCCTGATTTCATTTCGCAGCTGCGACGGATCGAGTTTCCAAGGAATCTGGTTTTCACGTTGAAGAAGGCTTCGGACAAATCTGTCGGGGTCCTTCAGAAACTCCTGTATGTAGCCTAATAAGTAGAGCCCGCAGTCGCAGTAATTTGTTTGTTCCGGGATCTCCTTGGCTGTCATCCCTAGCGCGCCTGGGTTGGAAATCTCTATGCCCTTCTTGTCTTTGAGCTCCGCAATTAGGTATTGCTTAAGACAACCGCAAGCCGGAGAATGTTGGATTCCTAATGAATCAAGCGTGATAATCCTTGGTTGATCAGAGCTGAATTTTCTAGAAAGTGCCCCTTGTTTTTTCCCCCCTTTTTTCTGATGATTGCTAGCCGACGACGATATTTGCTCCGCGTCTAGTTTCGAATCATCCTTGTCTTGAACTACTTCAACTTCTCGGTTAGGGGTACTCGACTGGCCGTCCGTGTTTTCCTTCTGGCATCCGGGGCTGGGGGCTATTATCTGTTTAGTTTCACTCTTCGGGGAATCGGAGTTTTTGGTGATTGACATACGGCTGAGGTGATTGATGAGATCGCTTTCCACTGCTGGAACGGCCAATTCGGCACCAGTAGACTCGGCGGATTTTTCAGCATGGGGAGATTGGTCGGATACTTTTCTCGATTCTTCAGTATCTTCGATGGTAATTGGATCCTGAGAGTGAGTGTCGGGGGATGGAAGAAGCTTTGGTGCATTGTAGATGATCGCTACATACCAATGAGAAAACTCATTGATTGGGACGATAATGTAGTCTTTAGTGAAAAGATCAACTTTAGAAGTCCACGCTTTGACACTCTCGAAGTTAATACCCTGGCTCGTTCGAGAAGACTTGAGTTTCTCGTAGAAAAAGGTGTTTTGAAAATAGATTCTCTGAGCTAGATCCGGTCGATCTGCCTCCAACGAATGCTGGAGGTATCGTAGGTAGAAAATGATCAGGTTATCATTTAGAAATTCACCTTCATCTAGTCGTGGGATGTCTTCCTTATCCACAATGGCTCGGCTCTTACCACTAGGGGGGAAGATGAGAGAATTACGCCAGTTCTTCTCCCAACCTTTGTTTTGAGCCGTCCAGCCTTCGGGTGCGGGAGGGTCCGATTCCACGGAACTTTCTTTGGGCGCAAACGTTGAGCGAGTTGTTCGCAGTTGTTGGGCAGGATTAGGAAGCCTATCATAATTCGATATAATGGTTGCTTCGCCCCTTGGCTGCGAAGAGATAGAATGAGGAAGCTTCATCTGATTTTTCGTCCTGCTTTGAGCGGACTGAGCATTTGGCCGGCTAGCGGATTTGATCTTCTCGTTGTGCTCGATGAGTTTTATGTCATCTCCTCTTTGTTCATCATCTCTGATGGTTTTGCTCCAGTTTGCTTGTGCCGAATAAGTACTAAGGTTTTTTTCAAGTCTTCCACACCAGTTCCGTCAATAACTTTTCTTCGCTCAATGGGAAAGAAGGGAGGAAATGATGCTACTTACTTGACTCGATCCACCTGAGAAAGATTGCGGGGTGGCATGCCTTTGATCTCCATTTGCGTCCAGTCTATGAATTGCTTGAGTTCCTCACGAGAGCGAAATTCAATTATCAATCTCCTGCTGCTACTCGTTGCAACCTCCGTCGAGCGGTCCACCAAAGCTAGACGACTATCAGGATCTAATGCGTATTCAATGTATTTTACTTTGCTCAGTTTCACTGTGCAGTATGCGTAATCCTTCAGGAGCTCGCCGTCTAGATTTGTCGGATGAAGAATGGTGCTCGTTTCCCGCAGCTTCAGAAAGCACTCATTCATACTGCTCGCTTTGTCCGCTTCGTACTTGTAGCCGCCCGATATGGCCTGTACAATACGAAGCCTCGGTCCTATAATTCGCATAGCACGATGCAAATCGGTCTTCTCGGCTTCCTCTTTCGCATTCTGTGAACTTGGGATGGACGTGGTCGAAAACTTCGTTCGCGGAATATCGCCCTTTCTGGACAGACTTGGCGAGGGAGGAACGATACGCTTTGGTAGCATCCGAACTGGCATGTCTTCCTTTTCCAGGGCTAGTTCGTCTGGACTCGATTCCCCATTCTTGGACGCGCGACTCTTCCGTTCGTGATTATCAATAATCTCCTCGAGCTTCGCGGCCGCTGAACGATGATCAGTACCGTGTGCCCCTCTTCGCCCTTTTCTGTCATCAAAACGTCCCGCCATTTCCGTAATAAATATCCCATCCGTCTGAATATCCTGTTTTTGCGACGTAACCATGGAGCTAGGGTCTATGATCTCGATCTCTCCATCACTATCGTCAGTTATTTCCAGCCGGGGCCTTTTCCTCGATCGCGACTTTGCCGGCTTGATAAGTTGCTCTACGTTCCGATATTCATGAATGTTTGTTTCGCTCGATTGCATTCCTTTCGCGTTTAGCAATTGGGAGTTGATGGTATGTTGAGAACCGTGGCTATCGAAGGAGCGTTTGCGGCTGGTTTGTCGGTTGTCGGGGCCCTCGGATGCTGGAGCGAGAGTGAATAGAGCTTGTGTATGCCTATTAGGCGCTACAACTTTCTGGCGTTTCGCTGCTGGTGGACTCGACGGGGGACGCGTAGACGTTGGTCGTGAATTATGTGAAGTATTCTGGTTCGTTCCGCTAAGCCTATTCATCGGGCTAATCTCACCAAAATTGCCGAGCCTCCCGGCCTATTAGAAGAAGAGTTGGTTAGAGGTTAGACCAAGATATATTTCGCGGCTGAAACCTACAAATGTCTTCATGTTGTGGTAGCTCTGTTGGACACGCTCTTGAACAAGCCCAAAGAAGCCGACTGCAGCAGGTGGTTGGGCTGCTTGAACCTCCCTGGCGATCTCGGAAAGACTGTCAGGCGAGGTTGGATTTGTAGCGGGTGCGCTCCTTCGAATTGAGTAAAAGTCAGCGACCTTGGTTTAGGGAAACAAGATTGGTGAGCTGGCAGGCTGGATCGTACCCGTTGACATGCTTAGGCTCTCGTCTTGGTAGCATGAGAAAATGCTAACAAAAGCTGGCCCATGCGAATAGGCATCGCTTTGTGGCGTAAAAGTTGACAGGGGGGAGATGCAGGTGTTTGCTGCAGGGAGGTACGCAGTATGTAAGAAAGGTAAAAAGGTCGGTTGAAAAATGGAGTTAAACAGTCGGTCACTGTGCAGCTGCGCAGAGACAGAAAAAGTGATAGATAGAAATTGAAGGTATTATGTGGTTTAGGGTGCAACTTTCACAGCTATCGTAGACAGACACGAATGAGAAATAAAAGTAGATCGGCGGGGTCTACTAGTACATACGTGCTTGTATGATTCGTGACCCAGGCCTTCCCAAATTTAACCTTATGCACCTAAAGATCCATCCAGTTCCAGGATGGAGAGTTTGATGGATAGATGGATGGATGTTAGCAGTTGCGGCTGCACTTTTCCTTCCACTTGGGAAAATAGTACCTGGGTACCTCTTTACAGCCTTGCAGTTGCAGTCACTTTACGCGGGTGACGCGCTACAAGAGACCCTAGGTTTCGCTAAATTGACAGGGGCAAGGAAACTGGGTCCACTCCCGATGAATAAAACCGGAAACCTGCCTGGTCATATGTACGTACCTGGCCCAAATAAAAAGAATATTGAATGCAGTGTGCAGTTCTAGAATTTACAAAACATTTTGATGACAACAGAGAAAGAGCATTTAATTACATAATTACATGCCATGTTTTTGTGTGTCTATTGAATCTAATTCTATCTTTCCCAGATATACACAATGAGGTGCATCCACAATGCAGGTACCTATTTATTAATGAGTCGACTCTTATTACTTTGGTATCAACCATTATTAGCCCTTTGTGTTGTAATTCTTCATGAAGTACCTAACATCATAAGCGATGTTGATCCGATCACCAATGCCGAGACCTGACACTACAAGCTTGGGCTTGGGGTAATCCTCGCTGAAGACTCTGAGGATGCCGTTGCTAATTGATACAACTCAAGTCGGTTTCCGGAGCCACAATACTCATAGCCATCACCAGCGCAGACCATGTTACAGTCGGCATCAGAAACAGACGTGCTGAGACTATCCAAGATATTTCCGCAGTAGCATTCACGGCCGTACTCGGTAGCCCAATAACTAAAGCCAACACAATCCGAAGCACACTTTTCCAACGTCATAGCGTCGTCGGCGTAGCTTGCACCGGTCAACGCTCGGCCACCCTGGACCTCGGTGTAGCAGCCAACTCGGACGTATGACGATACTGTTGGCTTGGGGGCTAATGTGGCAGTAGGGGCCGGTTGACTGGCTGTGGTGCTGTACAATTCTATCCTGTTGCTGTCTCCACAGTATTCGGTAGAGTCTCCGCCGCAGACCATATTGCAGTCAGTCAGGGGCGCATCTTCGCTCGTTGCTTGAAGTGAATTACCGCAATAACCTACTCAAATTGTCAGCTTTATAGCTTTGGAGGGTTCAACCGAAAATCCTTACACTCTCGGCCATACTCTGTGCCCCAAAACACATATCCGGTACAGTTCTTCATACAGCTCTCTAACGTCATACTATCATATGCGAATGAGGCGTCGCCCAAAGCTCGAGTTCCTGACACTGTTGACTCTTTTTGGCAACCTACGAGCGTATACTCACCGAGGTCTTGCCTGTGGTGCAAAGTCTCAGCTGGTGCTGTGGGGGAAGTACTCGTGCTACTTAGCGTAGTAGACGAAGTGGTAGACAGCGAAGTTGAGGTAATCGACGAGGTAGTGCTAACAGTTGATGAGGTGGATGTGCTGCTTACAGACGAGGTGGTCGTTGTCCCAGGTGCGGTCGATCCTTGTCCGGTTGTACATGATGATGGTGGATTCTGGAAAGGTCGACATGTTCCTCCCAAGTTGCTGGCTGCGTTGAAATCGTCCTTCAGAGCCGAAGAACCGCTACCGCTCACAATATCGATCTTGGACGCGTACGCAAGATCGCCGAGGTCAGTGTAATTGGCCGTGTAAAATGTATATGAGCCTACGCAAGTTTCTTCAATCATAACAACGGTGGCATTCTTCAAGGTCGGTACAGGACGATTGGGATTTCCTGTTGGTGTCTTGTACGAGAGAAACATGTTAACAGGAAGGGACTTTCGGTCGTTTCGTACCTGGGTAAACCGCGTTAGCATTTTTCCACATATAATAATGTCAAGAGTAACCAACGGCGGCTGTCACAGTGAGGGTGCCAGAAAACAGACAGCTCTGGGGTTGTTGAATCAAGATTCCATCTTGCATAGGGTACGACTCCCCATTGTTATCCAATATTTGAGCCGTCCCGCTGGCCATATTGAGGGTTAACACAAAAGACGATATGCCTGTAGTAGTTGAGATGGCAGCATTGATAGGAAACCACTAGTACGGTATGCGTTAGATCCACACTGGAATATAGTTAAAGATAATAGGGGTTCACACTCACGGAAAATTCATCATCGAAGCCTCGGCTTGCACCTAAAACTGTAGCTTCATATGTGCAGTCCGTATTACCACAGTCAGTTCCCCCATTCCGATCTTTATACTTCAACGTCAGGCTTGAGACAGAATCTCCTCCCAGATCAGTGGTTCGTACACGTATAAATCCAGTCAACTGCATTGTAGAGCCCCCGGAGTTGAGTGCCAACTGCATATCAACTGGTTTAACTGAATAAGGCTGGATGGGATCTGACAAAACCACGCCATTGGGAACCGTATCAATCAGCTTTTGAAGAACGGTCGCGCATACGCTGTTGAACTCGGTGGCTCCCGCCATGGCGTTAACCGTCACATTGCCATCATAATTGAAGACCTTGAAGTCTGCATTCCTCGTAGCCTTGATCGATGGCCCAACCACCATTGGGTTAGTCGTATTGCCGGCAATGTATTCTGTAATTACCTTGTTGTCGAATGCAGCAACTGTCGAGTCCAATGGAACTTCACCGTTAGTAGTAGATCCTACTGGAACGATCTCGGGAAACTCGTTTTCGTGAACGCCTCCAATGGAATGACCACAAGCAGTGACCTGAATCATTTCTATCTTGTCGAATCCCATCCGTATGAACTGCTGCTCAAAGGTGAAGGCGGTATTCTGCGGGAGAGGCACACCAATAGGGCCACCTGCTACTGCGTCGATTCTGCCACCAGAAACGGGAACCACAGGACCACCACACGATCTCACGGCATAATAGACACCTAGGGCGATGAGATCCGCCACACTTGACCGACTTGTGTAATAATCTGCCATGAACTTGAGAGTTGTGTTGAAGCCTGGCCCAAGGTTGTCTGAGCTCGTCAACTCGTACTGCAGAGAGCCATCCATTCCACCAGCTCGTACACCACCTAAATTTGTTGTCGTGGACATATCGTGAAAAGCTGCCCGCAACCATTCTGCGGCATTCTGTCGGCCAGGTCCAGATGCTTCACTGGAGCATGGAATGACAGTTCCACCAAAGTTTCGAGATCTGTACCCTTCGACTTGGTACATTATCTCTTCGAGTTCGTCATTTGGGGATGGCCATGTTGGATCAGCAGCCCTGATGAGGCCCCCGAGGGATATCAGGACGCCCCAATATGCGATACGCCAAAACATTGTAGCTGAAGGTGATAGTGGAATAAAATATTAAAAATTAGGTACGAATCGTAGGTCGGTAACCCTCTAAGCTGCTTCTCCTGTTATAACAATGTTTTAAAGAAGACGTATCTGCGATACGGAAAAAGCCGCCCGAGAAGATAGAAGAACTGTTCGACAAGCGAACATGACCGTAGATATCTGAGAACTCGCATGACGGATTGTTTGCTAGAATAGCCTTTACAGCTACTACATTGTGCCTACCACAATCTTTGACATCTCCTGCAAGATAGGAGAGAGTATGCCGTCTAAGCGCGGTAGCTGCAACCCCCCTGCACAATGAAATACGAGACCTTGGAGCTATGCAATGCTACGCAGGGTGTTGCCCAAACGCGGATTGGTCAGGACGTAGCCTCTTGCAACTACTTCAAGCCACAAGTAAGTCGCGAGAACTAATATAGGTCATTCATCCGCTGGTCTGTCATCCATCATGCATAGACTCTTCGAGACTTTCGACACCGATACTCTTGGACTGAGCACTCCTGCTCTGTGGCTAGAGTCCAGGATAGTTGGATTCAGGTGAGCATACACACCGAACTAACTAAGTTGGTATCAGCTACAATAGATTCCGAAATTACAGTGATGATAAATGCTCCGAGAGATATAAAGGGTGTGCTCAGGAGTGGTCTGGTGAAGGCCTCGCATTTTCGTCCTACCCTTATCGAGCCAGCCAAAAGATAATAAGTTGTCAATTCAACCGGAATTGTATTATCGAAGTACCTGCCACTCCAACTTCCAAAGCAGTTGACCTTCCACGTTGGTCCAGGCGGTGACCTGACAGTGGCTGACGGGCTGAATGAAAACTGGGTTTTATTTGCGGCCACATGGTGTTCAGCTTGGTTGCGAACCGGAATAAGCAACATGTGAATCTAAAGCAGCGGTTACTTTTCAGCAAGTTGGATCTATGTGCCATGTATTCGAACTTGTGTTGTATGCAAATGCTGCGACTGTGTTGAATAGGTATCTATATGTAGACAATTCTCATGTACATATTCAGGAGATTGTTCCCGAGTCGAAGCAGTTTTTATTGAAGCAAAACAGTTCCAGCACGCACATCAGGATGACAGTTACCCGTAATCGCGCTGATTGCTAAATATCAATATTGAAAAACGTAATAAGTTTATAGACACGACAGTTCTTGCTTTAGCGTCAAGAGCTATCGAATTTGGAAGAAGGCAAACTTCATTTTTTGTCTTCGGATTTTCCTTCTGCACTACCTAGCTGAGAAAATCTACATGTACTATGTATGTATGTAGTATGTATAATTGGCACGTGCGTGGAGCGAACCAACCAAGGGTCGATGATTACCGACCTGGAGGTTGGGATCAGGGATGGTACGGAAAGCATCTGAGATCTGGAATCTCCAATTCGGCGCGATTCTACCTAATTTACAGCTTCCTCCTTACTACCTACCTATGATAGTGCCTTTCACCACGAATGCGCAAATAATGTAACGAAGTAGGTCATGGCACAACAGCATTAAAATTTGAAGACAACATTAGTAAAATGTTAAAAAGAAGTTACCAGCTTTAAGTGCCTCCAGAGCAGATTAAGGCAGTAGATAGTTGGATTTGGTAGGACATAAAATGAAGATTATATATCAACCCGGTGTTAGGTATATTCCTAGTTATACGTAATATATCCGTCCGATAACAAAGCTGACCTACATGTGTACCTGTTATGCACTGATCGCATCAACTTGCTTCTAACAATTACCTACCTATGTATGTACCTAGGTATGTATGCCGCTATGACTAGAAGTAGGTACATGTGCTACATATCTATCCTCTGATCTTAGACAGGTTATAAGCAATGTGACCGTCAACGTTTGCTCGGTTTTTTAGCCCGGAGAGTTGCCACATGGTTGTGACCAATCATCTCCTTAACCATGCGGTATTTACTATATAAGCTATGACAGAATCCAACCTTTCAATCCGAATTGGTGTAGTGGCTAACATTTGACGCTCTCATGATAAAAGATCTTTGATCACAATCTTGATGATCCGTCAAGCCCGGGGTTCGATTCCCCGATTCGGAGTTCTTTTTGTGAACCTCTGTTAGGTTTGCTGTATTCAGACCTCAAGTGATCCTTCTTCTTTTTGCTGCCTTAGATGAGCTTCATTCAGTCCGTTGAGCGGTAGCTATAGTATTATATTTTAGATAATTGTAATTTTACCACAATGTGACGTCTTGTCCGTCTACCTAGATCGATACTTGGATGCAATTGTTCTCCGAAAAATAGTTCTAATGCATACATAGGTAGGTACGGTTTGCAATACTACAAGTTTCTAAACATAACATATCGCAAGCCTTGGTGACGATTGTGAGGGAGGGGTCATTGCTCCACAGACGAAAAATCGGCGATAAGATAAACCTTATCTTTTGAATTTCTCCCCAAATTCCAATACTGCTTAGATGCAACAGTGCATTAAAGTCATAAAGGCGGGTCAAAGTCCGGAAATTCGCTTAGCCCTCGCGCAAACCCACAAGAAAATTAATTTGATGGTGGGCTTTTTGATTTTCCAACGCTGAACATCACCAAACTCATTCTTGAGACCATCAACACCCAAAGTCGAGGTAGGTTTTCGTAAGTCGTACCATTTTCTAGATTTTGTCTATCCTCCCTATGTGGATTTCAATTCCATAATTTCACGCCTTTTTTATTTCCTGTCATCAATTGACTGACTGACTGATTGACGCCTTTTTCCTCTCTAGATTTTACGACTTCACGATGGCCTCGAGACCAACTGTCACCATCATCGGCAAGGATGGTTCTCCCTCGGGAGCTACCCACACCATTCCTACCGTCTTCGCGTCGCCTATCCGACCCGATATCGTCCAGCAAGTCCACACTGGAATTGCCAAGAACAAGCGACAGCCCTATGCCGTGAGCGAGAAGGCTGGTCACCAGACCTCTGCTGAGTCTTGGGGAACTGGTTAGTGATTTTACATATTTTACGTGGAAGCGGAGAGAGCATCAGAGGGAACTGGTCCGGACTGGTCTCTCGCTGTGATCTACAAAATGTTTTCTTCAGTACATCTTTACTAAATGCTAACATTATTACTTAGGTCGTGCTGTCGCCCGTATCCCCCGTGTCTCTGGTGGTGGTACCCACCGTGCCGGTCAGGCTGCCTTCGGTAACATGTGTCGATCTGGTCGCATGTTCGCCCCTACCAAGATCTGGCGTAAGTGGCACATCAAGATCAACCAGGGCCAGAAGTAAGTTGAACGAGTTTGCAACTATTACAAGACTACGAACTAACGCTTCAAAAGGCGATTCGCTACTGCCTCTGCTCTTGCCGCCTCCGCCGTCCCCCCTCTATTGCTCGCCCGTGGCCACCAGGTCTCTTCCGTTCCCGAGGTTCCTCTTGTTGTCGACTCGGCCGCTTTCGAGGGAGGTGCTGCCGCCAAGACTGCCAGCGCTCTGGCTATCCTGAAGGCTGTCGGTGCTGCTGCCGATGTCGAGAAGGCCAAGAAGTCGAAGAAGCTACGCGCTGGTAAGGGTAAGCTGAGAGGCCGCCGTCACCGCCAGCGCCGCGGCCCTCTAGTCATCTACGACCCCGAGGTCGATGGCAAGGATATCGTCACTGGTACCCGCAACCTGCCCGGTGTCGAGACTAGCTCCGTCTATGCCCTGAACCTCCTCCAGCTCGCTCCTGGTGGTCACCTCGGTCGATTCATCGTCTGGACCTCCGCTGCTTTCAAGGCTCTTGACCGAATCTACGGCACCACCACTCAGCCCTCAGAGCTGAAGAAGGACTTCCTTCTACCTTCCAACCTGGTTTCCCAGGCTGACTTGAGCCGTCTGATCAACAGCTCTGAAATCCAGAGCGTCCTCAACGAGCCCAAGGGTACTTCCTTGACCAAGCGCGCATCCGTGCAGAAGAACCCTCTCCGCAACAAGCAGGTCATGTTGCGCTTCAACCCTTACCACGCCACCTTTGTCAAGAACCAACTTGGCCAACAGAAGGCAGGCGAGGGCAAGCCCCCGAAGCCTACCAAGGCTTTCCTGGAGATCCTGCGTGAGGATTAGACTACCTTGGTGAGCAGTGTAGTTTAGAAAAGGGGGGGGAAATCGGTTGCATCAGGTGTTATATCATGGCGTAATGGATCATAGGGTCTTATGAATCAATCAATGGACATTCACATTCTGATCGCCGCATCTCGTCTAAATGTTGCTCCCTCGTAGACCTCTTAAGAGATACCGGGTAGTTCGTGTACTTTACTCAGGTTCTACAACATGCCCCAAATATGCTCATTGCTTTTTAAGTGACCGCATTTCCTTGTCTTCTCTGCTTAAAACATTCTCGTAGACTACTCGTTAGAATGTGGCTTAAATGTTCAGCCTATGATTGAACAAATCTATTGCAATGGCGTATTAACAAGCCTCTTCGTTCATCCCTCAAGTCTACACCGCTGTTCTCCTCTTGATGGAATATGGTATTGTAGCCATTCATTCCACTTGCCAGATACTATTCACATAGCCCACCAATCTTCGAGACTTGATCAAATATCATCTCATCTCATTGCTTCGTTAAATCTAAACCAAGAATATATCTGCTCCCAATAATATAGATAGGCCAACTGTATATGGCTGGCTGACGCATATACAATCTAGGTCAGATCTCATAAGCAACATCCTCATACAAAATACCCGTCTGGAGTCTACGGGAATAGGTAAGTAAATAATCCAATACCCAGATTTTCAAAAACGTCAGATCTTTTAGCATCCAAACCGGCTTCCTAGGTTTACCAAACCTGTCGTGTCGTTCTCCGCTTGCAGATCGTCCAGGATGGACTCGAGATCCTTCACGTTCTTCAGGCGCCAGAACTTCTGCACGCCCTCGGCAAAGCGCAGCGAGCAGGCGTCGATGTTCTCTTCGGACTCGGCGGCGAAGCATAGTCGGTAGTACGCCCATCCCTTCTCGGCGCGGATCTGCGGCGTCGTGCTAAATATCAGACCCGGGCTGACGAGGACCAAGTACGGCTTGCGCGTCAAGAAGATCATGAGCGCCGTGGAGAGCGCGGTCCCGTTGATGATGTTGCCCTGCGACCCGGGTGCCTTCCAGAGCGGGTGCGTCTCGAAGCGCATGTGCAGCCAGAGGAACATACCACCTCGCGGCCACTGGAAGTCGTACAGCTGGGTCTTGGTGATGATACCCCAATCAGCATCCGACTCGCGCATGGACGTCGATTGCTTCAGCTGGTACGAGTTCTCCTCCAGAATCTGGCACATCCGGTTCATCCGTCTCTCGTACTGACCCCGCAGACCTGCAAGCCACCGCACCCAGCCGTCCATCTTCCAACCATTGAATGCAGGTCGATCCTTGGCCGAACACGCAGCAAACGCCGCTGACGCTTCGGGCTGTGGTCCCATAATAGTCTCGGCAATCACAACTTGGGCAAATCCTGACGGCTGCTGAGTACCTGATTCACTGACACGAAGGAGGCGCTCGCAGATTTCTGGGGCTGCGGTGATCCACCCCATACGACATCCGGGGGCAACAGTTTTGGAGAAAGTGTCTAGTCTCACAACTCGGCCATCTACATCAACATTCAAGAACGACGGCGCAAGAGAATCTATGAACGGGTAACCAGACTTCTTTGCGAAGGTGTTCGCCATCTTCGGTTTGGGGACAGGCAAACCCCGCGCTTTCGCCTCCTCGATTTCTGCCGATGGGAATTGGAGATACCAGTATGGATCGTCCTCAACGATGATGACATCGTACCGGCTGCAGACTGAGTAGAGCTGCTGCCTTCTTCGCAACGACAAAACACCGCTTGTTGGGTTGTGACCCATTCTAAATCATGATCTTAGCAAGACCTCTTGGGTGAATGATCGGAAGAAGACAAAACTTACGTGACAGAATACAGTAAATGCGGTCGCCTTCCCTTGCTGTAGTCCCAATTTGCAAGCACATCCTCCAAACTTCCAGGACCAAATGGCGCCATACCATCCTCGTCCATTTCGACAGGTACAACTTGCACTCCTCTGGGCTGTGCCTGAGTGATCACGTTGGGGTACATGAAGATCTCGCTCAGCAGGCCAGGCCGATCCCGTATGTCGTTCTTCCCCTCAACCCAGATGTTGGTGAAGACCTCCAGAACCTTGGACATACCATCTGTCGAACCGACCGTAAAGATAACCTCGGGTCCACCCTTGTACGGCACGTTCGGATGTAGGATGTCGCGAGTGAATTGGCGGATAAACGACAAAAATGGCGGATATCCATCAGCTTGTCCGTATTGCAGGGCTGAAGCAAGATCTATCTTTCTCCTTACGTCTGAAGTAGGCGCATCGTGAGGCACAATAACGTGGGTTGCTGTAGCTTGCTTCGACATGGACATGGTCGCCAATTCCGAGGAAAGGTCATCGCCGTCTTCGTCTTCGTCGCCTGGGTAGTTCGCGGATGGTGTCCATCGGTCTGGGCTAGCAGTCTGGGCCTCTAACGTATCGAAGGGGAAGAAGTTCGCATTGGGGAGACCTGAGACATTGCATGATTAGACTTAGACCATGGTGGCACCCGTAGGGCTGCATATCGATCGACAGCAATTACTTACCGCCTGCCAATTGGCCAATACCCGGAATCTGGAAATACTTGTAAAACTCCTTCATTTTCGCGGGCGCCCGAGCCTTGGTCACATCGGAGAAATGATGGGACATATCCTTCGGGATGGGCCTGAATCTTTCGGCATCGTTTTGCTCCCTTGATGCCTCCATGATAGGCAAAGACGGTCTCTATTTCGAGACTACAATCGTCTACGTATTTGCGATAGAGATAACGAAGAAAGAGATAAAAATCAGGTTCAACAGCACAACGGTTCCAACGATTCGGAAGTTTAAAAAAATAAGATTTAAGTTAAGATAACATTAGTGATATGTATGAACTGGTGTGCTGGCTATACATAACTGTGTGCCTGCCCCATGCCCATAAAGCTTACTCCTTCCTATCATAAAAAGGCTATATCCATCCATACCTGGGATATCTATTGAACCTACAACCCCCGGTGATGATAAATCCCATTACTGGAGTCTTGACCCAATATATCTCCACCTGCTGTACTCGTCCACCAATTTACTCTGAAGAAATACATCTACTTAGAGTCCACTTGATTGGACTATTTCCTTTATTTTCGTTACGCTGATCCGCAAGTATCGTTCATACAAATTTGGCAGTCTAGTACGTCGGTTTAAGTGAAGAATTGCGTCTTTTGCCTCGCGATTAGGTGAATTGGCTTGTCCATGACAAATTCGATAAGGATGCAGGTGGCCTAGTGCATTTTGGGAAGAATTCCGATAACAAAGAATCCAGGGTCCCTTATGTACCTTCCTTTCGGATTGTGCTGCATAAGATACATTTGAGCATGTACCCACACGTGCCGACAAGATCATGGAAGCCACGGGGCAGATTACTGTAGTACCGTTCATCCATGTGTAATGCGGGGTAGGCTGCAGGTACCCCACCACCGCAAGTCGGAACCTCATCGGCGGGAATCTTTAAATTTTCCCCAAGCCAAATTCTCTTGCAAGCCGCAAAGGCCAATCTGATGTCACAAGGGGAATACCTCTGTACTTACTGTATTACCTGTCTTACATCTTTCTATAGACATTGTCTAGATTACACTGACAGAGGTCGGTACAGCCACAATTCTACTATCTTTCTTGCCTTAATAACGACCGAGCACTGTTAAGATCCTTAGACTCATTTTGGTACAGCTGAAGACACATCAATCCTTGTTTAAGGAGAGTTCTGCTATTAGGAGACGATACATACGGAGAAGACATTGTTCAGCATGGAGAAGATCACAGACAAGATAGCCGGTTTGCCGGCCGGCTCAAATTACTTCTCTCTTGAGTTCTTCCCCCCAAAGACACCCATGGGATTCTCGAACCTACGCGATCGACTCGACCGAATGGCACGAGCCTTGCGACCTCTATTCGTGAACGTAACTTGGGGTGCCGGCGGGTCTACTGCCACTAAGTCCCTTGAGCTAGCCGAAATATGTCAGAGAGAACTGAACCTGACGACATGTCTGCATTTAACATGCACCAACATGAGCCGGAAGCTTATCGACAGAGCATTGGAAGATGCGAAGGCATTGGGTATTAGAAACATCCTAGCACTGAGAGGCGATCCTCCAAGAGCTGCCGAATATCAAGATCCGAACGAGAGCCCCGAGGATGCTATAGATGAGACTTTCACGTGGGCTATCGATCTGGTGCGATACATAAAGAAGACCCATGGTGACTACTTCTGCATTGGAGTTGCAGCATATCCCGAAGGCCATGCAGAGGAGAGCCACCCGTTAGGACAGAGCCTGGAGCACGATATTCCCTATCTAGTCGAAAAGACTCTCGCCGGGGCTGATTTCTTGATGACACAACTCTTCTTCGACACAGATGCCTACGACAAGTTCGAGCAGACCCTTAGAAATCACCCCAGCGGTGCTTTCAAAACGATCCCCATCATCCCGGGCCTGATGCCAATCCAGAGCTATCAGATGATCAACCGAACGACAAAGCTCAGTCACGCCAGTATACCCGATTCAATAATGTCTCGATTGGATGCGGTCAAGATGGATGATGAGAAGGTAAAAACTATGGGTGTAGATATCTTAAGTGAAATCGTCGAGAAGATCAAGGATATCACGAGTAGAACGCCCGGCCCTACAGGTTTCCATTTTTATACCCTGAACCTCGAGAAAGCCGTATCGTTCATCGTTGAGAAGACGAACCTAATACCCCCCAGTACCCCTATAGAAGAGGAAGCGGTTGTCGAGGAGATCACTTCCAAAATTCCGACGCTCCAGGTCAACGGGTCAGACCATGACCACGTTCCAAAACCCAGGGAGGATTCTCGGAGTCGAAGACAGTCGAATGTCAGTTCGGAGCACCGCAATCGAGTCATCGTCTCCGGGCGTCCCGTATCGCATCCCGAATACGAAGCCACGTCTGCGGAAGCCAGCATACCGGCAGAACCTATCAATAGCCGAGCTAACACCTTGGCTATATCCGAAGGGGAGGGCGTGCTTGGTCGGGAAGCTACGTGGGATGACTTCCCCAACGGCAGATGGGGTGATGCCAGATCGCCAGCTTACGGTGAGATAGATGGGTACGGGCCTAGTCTGCACGTCTCCCACGCGCAAGCTGTCAGCCTCTGGGGCTACCCCAAGAAACTGGAGGACATCAATGCACTATTCGTGCGACATCTCAAAGGCCAGCTCCCGGCGATTCCGTGGAGCGAGGAGGAATTCAACGAAGAGACGGGAATCATCGCCGAGCAGCTCGTGCAACTCAACTCGAAGGGCTGGTGGACAGTCGCGTCGCAGCCGGCCGTGAACGGTCTGCGCTCCTCCGACCCCATCTTCGGCTGGGGTCCGCAGCACGGATTCGTATTCCAGAAGGCCTTCGTCGAGTTCTTCATCCCCTCGGCCGAATGGAAGGTCCTCCTCGAGAAGCTCCAGAGCTCCGAGGTGCAGGATACCGTGTGCTTCTACGCGGCCAACGCGGCCGGGGACTTCGTCTCCTCCGACATGACGGGCGGCCTCGACGGCAAGGTAAAGGAGCCGAGCACGAACGCGGTCACGTGGGGTGTCTTCCCCGGCAAGGAGATCATCACGCCCACCATCATAGAAGAGGTCAGCTTCAGAGCGTGGAGCGAGGAGGCGTTCGGCATCTTTGGCGAGTGGGCGCAGGTCTACGGGAAGGGATCGGAAAGCGAAAAGGTGCTGGAGAATGCCAGAAAGGACTCGTGGCTCGTCAATATCATTCGCCATGACTACGTTGACAAGGATGCCTTGTGGAACTTACTTCTGCACTAAAAGATTAAAAAAAAAGGGAGGAAACACATATTAAAGGACGACTTTAGGTAGTATTCAGACGAACCTGACTATCAAACTACTTAACTAATCGCGAAGTGGCTTAAGCTGCTGATCTCTATCTAATTTCGTCCGTCCGTAAACTATGGGAAACTCATCGCGGAAAAAAGGAAACCAAATCGAACCATGTAGAGACTGGAGATTTCGGGCGTTACGGGCGAATCCTGCCGTGACCTGATAAACCATACCGGTTGCATGTCGTTGCGTAGTTATCCATCTGTAACCGTATCGAAGCGTAGACCAAGTCAAAGAGGTGTAGGCATAACTGTTTTCGGCACTGCCCGTACCGTCCATCCGAACGCCAGCTCATTTTCATTATCATCTCATCGCCTCGTAGACTTGTTTGCCTCAAGACCCATACCCTCCCTCCCTTGATTGCAGATGAAACGTGAGAGATGTCAAGATTGTGCCTCAACTCCCTCTTATTGAGCACTGAAAGGAAAATCATCGTAAAACCTTAAAGGAAAATTTCCTCTCACTTTTTTATGCCCCTTTTCGTCAATTTTTTGTAGATCATGTTATGAAGAGCGATGGTTAGGAACAAGAGACCATCCAAGGGTGTTATCCTTTACACCATTAGGTATGTAAATGGGTCGGTAGTTCCGTTGATATCGAGGAGGTAGGTGTGTGACGAGGGAATAAAGGGGTAGACATAGAATCATCGCAAACCGAAAAAAGAGAATAAAAAAAGAGAATAAAAAAGAGAAGCGCGAGGAAAGAAGGCATAGTTGTAAGTTGCCATTCCGTATTAAGAAACCGATTAGTAGAAACCGATTAGTTGTAAGTGGATGCGTACAGCATTTACTATTCGCAAACACAAGCACTAGGGGTAAGCCGTTTGTTCATGGAAGTCCGTCATGAGAATGCGGTGGGTATTAATGGCGTCGATTAGACCTCGTCGTCGTCGAAATCGAAAGAGTTGTCCATCGGGGTGTGAGTTTCATTACCGGACTCGTAACCCCAGTTCTGGGTGCGCTTCTGCACGCCGGGCTCGGTCTTAACGCCACGGGCGGTGGGGAGCTTCTTACGAGGGGTGGGAGTGGGCGGCTTATCCAGAACTTGGATCTCGTCATCGTCGTACTGATCGACGTGGCTGTTGTTGATAGCACTTGAGATGGACTTCACTCCATTGCCGAATAGACTGGGGCCTTCGGTTGGCTTGGGGGTGCTGCTATCACCGTTGTCGGCAGAGGGAAACAAGCGGCGTGCCACGGGATCGGTGTTGGACTTGCGAGGAGCGCTTGCTGTCTTTTTGGCAGGAGCAGTCTTAGCCTTGCGGGAGGCAACGGTGCTACGACGCTTGGCAGGACCGACGTTAACATCATCCTCACTAGGTCGGATGTCCTTCTTGTCGTAGTCTGAATTGGCATCGTCACTACCGTCCTCTCCAGACATGGCGACCTTTTTGGCTGCTGCGCCGCGCTTGCGCTTGGTGGCGTTAGAAGCCTTGCTGCCTCCTCGTCCTACACCAGACTCTTTGCCGCGTCCGGGAGTACCGCTGGTGCTAGCATGGGCGCCTAGCTTGAGGCCCGAAGGGTCCTCCTCGTTCTCGACGGCTTCCTGCTGGGCGCGGCCCAGTGCCTTGATCTCTCGGAACTGGAACTCGATGCCGCCAGGGGTAGACTCACCGAAGAGCTTCTGGATCTCTACATAAAGGTAAAATAATTAGCTACGGTTTCTCCTCTTTGAATAGTTAGGTAGACCAATAGTCCAGTAAAACATAAGGGGTAATAGATGGGCGTGGGGTCGATAGATTGGCAGGATGACCAAGTACGCATAAAGGAAATGTGTACCATCTTTCTCGATAGGCAGAGTGCCGGGGTCCCTTCCTTCCTTCAACCATTGCATCTGGAGTTTGCCCAGTTGCTTGACTGGGCGCAGACGATGGTCGACAGCAGACGGTGTAGTGCCTCCGCCCATCAGAGCCGATAGCTCTATTTACCAGATCAGCCCGCGAAACCGTATGTGATGACGGGGCAGGAGTATTATGCGGGGCAACAGCAGTAGCACCAGAATGATATCGAGGAATCAGAGGGAAGCGAAGGCATATGTAACAAGAGTTTCATGAGGTAATTAAAGTCACGTACCATTAAAGTCAAGCTTGACTTGACCTCGAGTAGTAGCAATCACGGCTGCTAGGAGTCTGATGGCCGCGTCATACGTGCGGAAGTTCGTCTTGTTCTGAGCGGCCGGCATTGTGGCGGCGAGTAGAAGACGATTTCGTAGAAAATTGTCTAGAGATTACGTTAGAGAGAAGGATGTATTTGTTTTGGGAATGTTAAAAACAAGGCGAGGTAAGTGTAAGGAGCCTATTTAGTATGAGCGGTAAGAAAGAAGTAGTTGTGTAGATAGAGTTGCTCGTAATGAAGAGGCAGGTATGAGGCGAGAGATGTAGTCTAGTGGAGAAGAAGCCCGTGCTCCAGGTTGAACGAGTAGGTAAGGAATCAGGTAGTTGAGATGAGGGAAGTTATAATATGGCTTAGGTACTTACTTTGTGTGTGTAACGACGGTCGTGAAAATAGCAGATCGATAGTCGGAACAAATCAATGCGATTTTTTGGGTGGATGAGCCTTGACGCAACGAGTCTAGTGGAAGGTTAGTTTTGGGTGCAAGAGTTAAGATAAAGAGAGAAAGATGTGGTTGCTCGAGGGGTCGTTGTCAAGGAGTCGAAAAGAGTTAATAGACGTCTAGATAGGCGGGACTTTGCACAGGGCTGGTGCGATTTAATGAAAGTGCATTCAATAATATGAAGAGTCGGGAAAGGGTAGAGTGCTATGATGAGAAAATAGCAAGAGCGAGCACAGCAAAGACGGAGAATTGAAAGGGGAGAGAGTGAAGGAAAGCGCTGCGAGGAAACAAATACTCGGAAGGAGGGAGTGAACTGTCTTACCTGGTCACTCTGCTGGGTAGCTACACTGTCAAGCTGCTGACGCTATAGCGACTGAAGATTAATGATGTTGTCGTCGGGAAGGGTCTTTGAGGATATGTGATGTGATGTAAATGCGGTAGAGACTTGAAGTAGTTATCCAGGCAGGGCTTGGAAGTAGATTTCTGGAATGGTGTTGATTTCAAGTGCAGGCCTTTCTTGTACCTGGTGGTGACTTGACGCGAAAGTTCAAAACGTGTCCCCCCTGGTGAGTTAGACTCAACTTCTCAATCCCATGAAATCAACGATCAATGAGTAACCACTGAGGTAACAATTACTATGGAGGGGTTAGAATAGGTAAAACACCACGAAGTTATTGGCAAGGAGATTGTAGTGAGGATTGCTACCAATGGGTTGACTAGAAAGGACAGCAACTTACAAGCTAGGTCAGGTACATGGGGAGTTTGAGTTTCAAGCTTCTCAAAAACAAAACTTCACCTCAAGGTTCAATGGAAGCTCGGATGGTTGACGGTCAGTTTGAATGTTCGATAGCCTGGATAAATTTAATTATAAATTTAACGATGGCATATATGTGATGGGTTGCATAGGTACACAAGAATTAGAGTGGCTGGGTAATTGACAACAACGTCTTTGAACGTGTATGACTTCCGGGGGTTGTGTTAGGTGTAGCCAAAACCGAAAAGTTCATATAGAGTAGGACATTGGAGAACAGATATGCTTATATTTTTTAGAAAGAAGTTGAAGTCCTCGGGCGGAGGCGCCTACATTAAAATAGAGAGAGAATAGCAGGTTTACATGTAAGGCAAATGTCACTCGAGAGGGAAGTGAACGGATGTGAGTTCCAGTTAGGCTGGAACTCTGTCCTCAGAACCCCAAACATTGAATCAGCGCAACGCATCGCTGAAAAAAATACATTTAACATCAGATGACATGCTATTTGCCTAATAATACGCCTGGAGCTTTTTCTAATGCAATTAACGCATCTCATCGCTGAATTTTAATTGAGGAATTCTGAAGCTTAAGTACCTGTTAGCACTAATTCATAATGTCTGATGTCTGCATGGCATTTGAGAGCAACGCCCTGGCCAATAAGCAACCGTATAAGCCAACAAGGCTATTTTTGACAGGGGTGTTATTCAGCATGCGATGTGATAGCAACTCGTAGCATGCCCTTTCTTTTTTTTTTTTTTTTTTTTTTTTTTTTCCCTTTCCACGATGGAGCAAATGGGCTGATAAAATCGACATGCATATCTCCAATTATACTATTGGCTTACCTGGACTGTGATATTGTCGTCATTTTGTGTAGACCTAAGCAGCCCTACGAACACACCTCGCTGACCGAATCATCAATGCTTTCTCTGGCAACGGGAACCACAAGAATGCCACTTGATTGCATTGCGCGACATGTTATTAAATGCAGAGCCATCAAAATGTTGGACGGTAATAATCGAGTAGGGACCCAATTCATTATTTATTCAAATTGTCTTTTCCCCTAATGGTGTTCTCCTTTCCGTAGGCGTCTGTCGCCCAGTGTTGTACTGGCTGGCTAGGTGTGGCTTACCACTTGAGTGTGGCCAAGGCTGTTGAGCTCTGATAGCCGATTGTCCATCCCCATACATCCAATATTGGATACCTATCATGGAGTCGCACGCGGCCTGGAAGATGCCGCAAAATTTGAAGGCCCATGGGATTGCGCTCGTGGAAGTGAAGAACCAGAACATCTTCATAGCATCTCCGATTAACCAACTTGCTAACACGGAAAAGCGAAAGCCCTTGCAAGATCGCGAGCGTGCATTGGCGACAAGCTGCGGAATAGGCAACGTCGCCTCAACTGACAAGCCGATATATCCTATTAATGCTGAATAGACGGAATATATTGATCCAAACGGGGCAAGGAGTAGTTCGAGAACGGTCAGACTAATAAATGTGTATAATAGAAACTGCCAATAACTACCACGTGGTTAGCGGGCGTCAAAAGATGGGTATATAGGATGCCTACGGTCTCGGAGAGCGCCATTGCCAAAAGTTATACGGTCGTTGAAACCCACCAAGTCCATCTTGTGCGCCTGCGAAAGGAAGTGCGGCATCGCCCCCCTTCGACGATGGAGGCGGTCGGTGATCGAGTGCAATCTTCAGGAGGATAATTTGGATAAAAATATTGCAGAATGACTGGATCAATAATGCCACATCGAATTTTGCGCCCGGATAGTAGAAGACTCTGGATATTACAGAGATTAGTATATCGACTCTAAGCGGTAGCATTGAACGAGAGTTGCAAACCTGAAAATAGATGCGACAAGCATGATCAGAGGAATATCAAGCGAGAAACCCGCACTTGACTTTGCCCTGTGCATAGAAATTGCTTGGTCCGAGTAGGACAAGATCGGAGACAGTATCAGGAATATTGGAGCGGCATAGCCGGCCAAGGTGGTAAAGAACTGCATTCTCTAGTATGTTGAAGATTATGATATCGCTAGGAAGAGCGGAAGATCGGTTGGATCAATGCTATAGGAATAAACCTCTCATATGTCAACACATGGAAAGGAAGCTAAATTACGAGATTGGAAATTTTGAACTAAAAGTAAAAGTGCAAATCATTTTACGTAGAATGGAATTAATGTACGCGACGCGACTTGTGGGACAGAGATGTTTTCGATAAGTTTTAAATCGTTGGACCGTTGACCATAAAATTTGACATTTGACAGCAAGAAACGTGCGCCTACTAATTAATCCTACTGCTGGTCAGGGGTCACCCTATCAACATTGAACATAGGGGATTACCTAAAGTTGACGTACTGTAGTCCCTACTGATGCAGATGAAAATCTCACTGGCACGGGGACGGTTAAATTCACATCCGTTGAATCATTTATCTCCTTATCGAACTTTCAGTCGGGTCCATTGCTTGTCTGTGATTGGTTACTTGTTGAACGTAGAATGCAGGGTCCCGATTCTTTACCCCTCCACCCCTCCATTCGAGAAAACTTGATCAATAAAAAACCCCCACCTTGTCGCGAACATTTTCTCTTACAACGCGAAACTTAGATAGGATTTCAAGTACTCGAGGCTTCGTTCGCGTTCAAGAGTGCCTCCAACTTGAAGTCTCATCCATCTATCCGGTTACAATCTAACAAAATGGAATATATCGTTCTTACCGGAGAGTCTTGTTTCACGTCCTCCGAGGCTAAGAAACTAACTGACCGCATCAACCAGGTTGCATCTACCAAGGTCACCAACGTCTTAGGCTCATGGATTTATTACGCGCATATCAAAGGAGACAAGAAGGTTGTACAACCCAAACTTCAGCAGCTTCTTCCCCTATCTAGTAGTAATGGACCTCCTCCTCTAACACATATTGGATACACTCGGAATTATTATATTACACCGAGGAACATCTCCCCATGGAGCTCCAAGGCTACCAAGGTCTGCGAGGTCTGCGGGCTGAAGGACCAGGTTCATCGAGTAGAACGAGCTCGATCCATCACGCTTGAGTTTGAACAACCTTTCACCAGTGATGAGATCCCATTCAAAGACCTACTCTTCGATCGAATGACAGAGATCATATCAACGAACCAGCCTGACCTAGATCCCATGTTCATAGAACGCGAGCCTTTGCCGCTAGAGGTCGTTGACATATTCTCAGGAGAACAGAGTCCGCTCGATCTACTCAAAGCATATAATCTCAAGAATGGTCTAGCTCTCGATCAGTCAGAAATGGAGTACCTAGTACAGGAGTTCACTCAACTTGGACGACCACCGAATGACGTTGAGCTCTTCATGTTTGCTCAGGTGAACTCCGAGCACTGTCGCCACAAGTAAGTGATGATAGACCCCTAGACACTCGCGATACTCCCGTACCCAAATGCTCTTCTGTTTTGTATCATAGTTGCAGTTTAAGTTACATATTGTAGTATTCGTTTAAATAACTCTGCCGCTCTCTTGTCGGCTAAGATTAAGATGAGGTTTTCCACTTTCACTCCGAAGACTAACTTAGGGGTAGGCAATTCAATGCGACTTGGACTATAGATGGCATAACTAAGGATTCAAGCCTCTTCGACATGATTCGGAACACACACAAGAAAACCCCTGACTACACCGTTTCGGCGTACAGTGACAATGCCGCAGTAATGCAGGGTGAAGTGGGAAGCTATTGGGCCCCCGATTATACTACCGGATCGTGGAAACTCAATAAAGAAGTCGTACACGTACTAGCTAAAGTCGAGACCCATAACCATCCTACTGCCATTTCTCGTGAGTAGATGGCTTTAATTACATTTTCACAACAAAACTGACCTGCTTCGCAGCTTTCCCGGGAGCCGCTACCGGATCAGGTGGCGAGATCCGTAAGTAACCTTACCACTTCCCTGCCGACTCAGTCATGGCCTCCCGAATGCTTCTATCAACATCGTGTCGTCGCATCTCAACTCAATCCTCCCACTCACTTCGGGGAGTATTACTTAAGCTTTGACTAATATCTCTCCCTTTAGGCGACGAGGCTGCTGTTGGAAGGGGATCGGGTACTAAAGCAGGTCTTTCCGGTTTCTGGGTCTCCGACCTTCTCATCCCAGGCCACTCATCCTGGGAGACTGATATCGGCCGTCCAGCCCATTATGCCAGCAGTCTGGACATTATGCTCGAGGCCCCAATTGGTTCTGCTCGATTCAACAACGAGTTCGGTCGCCCTGCTCTTGCTGGATGTTTCCGTACACTCTTGACAAACGGTACCAACGAGAGCGATGTTGATTCTACGGAGGTAACTGATTGGCGGGGCTTTCATAAGCCGATTATGATTGCAGGCGGACTAGGTAGGGTCAGGCCAGGAAATGCTCTTAAGAATCCGACCGATGTGCACGAGGGTGCCCATGTCATTGTGCTCGGTGGCCCAGCAATGTTGATCGGACTTGGTGGTGGTGCTGCATCCAGCAATGCCTCTGGAGAAGGGACTGCAGATCTTGATTTTAACAGTGTCCAGAGAGGCAACCCTGAGATGCAACGTCGAGCTCAGATGGTTATCGATACCTGTGTCAGTTTAGGGGACTCAAATCCTATTGTAAGCACTCCTGAACTTAGATTCAAGCCTTGCAGTCTTGTGTTCAAACTCGTTTATTTCTCCTTATTTGTATGGAGTTGATGACTGACAGATCATTAGGCAATGATACACGATGTGGGCGCTGGCGGGTTGTCCAACGCTCTCCCAGAATTAGTTAAAGATGCCGGATATGGAGGCAAATTTGAGCTCCGACAAGTCGAAAGTGCGGACGGTAGCATGAGCCCTCTTCAAATTTGTAAGACCAACCCCCCCAAGTTGTCGCTGTAGCAATTCAGCATATCAATTTCGGATCTGCAAGGTCCAGCTCTTTACTTCTGTACTTGCTAAGCCATAATTTTGCTAACTACTATGCCTATAGGGTGTAACGAAGCTCAGGAGCGTTACGTCTTGCTGGTAAACAGTGACGGGATGAACCGCTTTGTGAGCATATGCCGTATGTTAAAGTCGCCTTTCAAACTATCTGCTATAAATTAACCCACAAACTAGGACGCGAGCGCTGTGGCTTTTCCGATGTTGGCACTGTAGCATCCGAAGGCAAAGGCGGAGTTCAAAAACTTACCCTTACCGACAGAAACTCTAAGGAGAAGACGTCTTCGCGGCCTATTGATCTCCCAATGTCGACTCTGTTCCCCCCAGGTCGTCGACTACAACGCATAGTCAACTCTACTAAGCCAATCTTACCAAAGTTCGAGCCTGTCCCTAGCCTCAAGGCTACCTTTGGAAATGGTTTGTCTGACGCCGACCTTCTGAAGAAGGCTCTTCAGAGAGTTTTCTGGATGCCTGCTGTAGGATCTAAATCATTTCTTATCACTATCGGAGATCGAACTGTCGGTGGCCTTTCTGCACGAGACCAGATGGTAGGACCCTGGCAAACCCCCGTTGCAGACGTTGCAGTAACAGCCGCATCGTTCAACCTGGGTGCAAAGATAAGACACGGTGAAGCGATGGCTATGGGGGAAAAACCAACACTAGCTCTAGTATCCCCTGCTGCGTCTGCCCGTATGGCAGTTGCTGAAAGCTTAATGAACCTAGGTGCTGCCGACATTATGGGCGACCTTCGACGGGTGAAGCTGTCTGCCAACTGGATGGCAGCGGTGAATCATCCCGGCGAGGGTGCCGCCCTTTACGAAGCAGTTGAGGCGATTGGACTTGGAATGTGTCCTCGGTAAGTTCCGCATCGTCTTCTTTATACCTCTTACTAGATATTAACATAATTATAGGCTAGGAATCAGTATACCTGTTGGTAAAGATTCGACCTCGATGAAGGCGACATGGAAGGACCGTGAGACCGAAAAGTCCAAGAGCGTAACTGCGCCAGTCTCCGTTGTCATATCAGCATTTACAATTGTCGATGATGTCAGAAAGACTTGGACGCCACAACTTCGTCGGGTTGAAGAAGTAGGAGAATCGGTTCTTCTCTTCGTCGATCTAGCAGCCGGCATGAAAGCTATGGGAGGCTCCGCCCTCGCCCAATCGTTCGGCTACGTAGGCAATGAAGTACCCGACGTACGAGACGTGGACTTGATCAGCGACTATTTTGATGCGTTGTCCCAGCTGCATCAAAGTGGTGTCGTTCTCGCGTACCACGACAAGTCTGATGGAGGGTTGATTACAACTGTTGCTGAGATGATGTTTGCGGGAAGGTGTGGAGTTGATCTAATGATGGATGGCATCGCCAAGTCCGGCTCGATTGAAGACATGGTTGATGCATTGTTCAACGAAGAACTAGGTGCTGTGTTCCAAGTGCGAGCATCAGATGAGACAAACTTCAAGAGATGTTTCGCGACCTGTGGACCACCCCCAGGCCTGATCAGGAGGTTTGGCAGCGTTCAGCCCAAGTCAAAGCAGGCGTTGACGATTCGTTATGGCACAACACCCATTGTCAACTTTGACAGAAAAGAGATCCAGCAATGGTGGACGAAGACTTCGTTCGAAATGCAAAAACTCAGGGATAACCCTGCCTGTGCCGAGTCTGAATACTCGACCATCTTGGATCACACCGACCCAGGTCTCTCCTACAGGCTCACATTTGACCCATCTGATTCTATCCTACCTCTCACTGCTTCTATATCTGGACTCTTCGGCAAGAACCCCCGAGTAGCCATCCTGAGAGAGCAGGGTGTCAACGGATACGCTGAAATGGCATATGCATTTAAGGCAGCGGGATTTGACCCAATTGACGTGATGATGACGGACATCATTTCTGGTCGCTCTTTGGTTGACTTTGTGGGTTTGGCAGCTTGTGGCGGCTTCTCGTACGGTGATGTGCTTGGAGCTGGACAAGGCTGGGCCAAGTCTATACTAATGCACGACAACGCCAGAAAGGAATTTGAAGACTTCTTCCAAAGACCAGACACATTTGCTCTAGGAGTGTGCAATGGTTGCCAAATGCTATCACGACTAAAGGAACTCATTCCTGGAACAGAACATTGGCCAACATTCGTTGAGAACACAAGTCAGCAATTCGAGGCACGCTTCAGCATGGTTAAAATCGAAGACAACAAATCGAAGCCGTCGGTTTTCCTCAACGGCATGAATGGCTCATCATTCCCGATCGTCGTCTCTCACGGTGAAGGAAGGGCGTCGTTCTCTTCACCAAACTCGCTACATGCTCTTGAAACAGCAGGCCAAATTCCCATTCGATACGTCGATAACTACCTAAACGTGACAGAACAGTACCCGCTTAACCCCAACGGCAGTCCTGGTGGTGTTGCCGCTGTGTCTAGCGAGGACGGCCGTGTATTGGCCATGATGCCTCATCCTGAGCGATCAGTTGTTGCGGATACCGCCTCATGGGCACCACCTTCTCTGCTTGAACAGTGGGGAGAGTTTGGGCCCTGGATTAGACTGTTCAGGAGTGCACGACGATGGGTCGGATAAACAACATCATCTACAAAGGATGGATAATTAATCACACCTTGAGAATATGTCGAAAACGAACCATGGGTATTTACACGACAAGAGCATGGCTAGGTATTGATTCTTCGAAATTAAAAAAAAAAAAAGTTCCCTATCTTGCGCCTTCGGGTTTTGAGTATTCTAGGCAAATGTCCACTATCAGACGCTCTAGAACTTAACGGCTGGCGTCATCATCCTTTAGATTTCACAGTAACAAGGCTACTTGAATGGAGAACAAGAATGTCATGGGTTTGAATAAACGGCATGGAGACCAGGGCAATATCATGGCCAATACCAGCTCAAATTGGAGGATCAAACAGGCCATAACCTTATGGGAACTGTGCCTATATGCCAGCGTCCTTGGATTACATGTTAGTATGGACCAATGTATGCCCGTTGGAAGTATCAAGATAGGCAACTCGCTTCTAGCAACCACTGACTAGGTAGAAATCTATGCAATGAACAGCACCGGAGGCAGTTTAATTATTATATATGTTCGTGATTGGCTTGATTTATACCTATATACCCTAGAATCGTCTAATCCTTCCATCCAGAACGAGCTTCCTCTTCGTAGCCGAAAGCTGTGTGCTGCACCCAACCGCAATCCCCCCAACCCTCTAGCCTCCTCCCCTGAGCCCGTCGTTCTATAGTATTATTAGATTGCTAATATATTTTACGGCATGCGATCGTCTCTTGAGATCATGATCTCTCTAAGAATAGTCCTCTGCCCGGCATTCGTCGTCTAGGGGAGATTCCCGAGTTTTAGGATTCCAGGTAAGCAAGCCACAGTGGAACCGGAACGACAACACGGCCTTTTGTAAGCCTTTCATGAGACGCCACGATAGTAGTAATGTTTGAGTTAGGTATCGGGAGCTGAATACCTTAGTGTTGGTTTTTTTCTCTCTTCCTCATTGCCTACTGCGTGCTCCGTGCCTGACGTTCAAGCTCGAGCAGAGACATATGTACACAGAGACAGACGGGACAAAGGAAGGATGCTGCTGCTGCTGCTGCTGATCAAATGCCGCGATTTCCGGGCTCCATGCAAGCCACGAGGAAGAGTGCGACGGAACGCTACAGACGCAATGATCCTTTTCATCATTTACTATTATGGATGTATGTACCTATAGCGCGCGCGGTATTGACTATTTTTCTTTCAGCTGAGTGGAAAAAAAGCCTCCGTAGATCGACTCAAGCTAACGGTATTCATCTTCGTTCTCGAATAGATTGAAGTTAGGTAGATGGTAGGTATGCAATCCGAATACATAATAATACTTAACCGAACTAATAAGGAGGCTGAGAGCGGTAGAAAATGGTATGGTATGGATGTACCCTCTACACCAAGAAAACCCCAACTTTTTTCTTCTCCTAATTTGAAGTCCCGGTACTCTGTCTACGCTACTATAAATCCAGTCTATATTAGGTTATGGCCGCGGTCTAGTCTGCCGTAAGTGTGCATAACAATAGACCAGACACGCACCGGAGAAGGCCATCATCTCGCCTGTTGGTCAATGCTACGATGAACTTTTGTTCGACCCTGGTTCTGCGGCACATAAACTCGAGAAGCCAAGAAACTGGTGCTTTGACCTGCAGCCGGGTATCTCGCCTCGTTTCTCCGAATGGCACGACCAGAAATGCGCGCGATCCGGTTGAGATTTCCAGTCTCTTGCTTCTCGGCCGCCGATTCTGGCAATGCCGTTTTACCTGGCCTGGGGTTTCTCCCCTTTTCCTTTTCCTTTTTTTCCTTCGCGAAGCCTTCCAAGACATTTCCGCATGTATCGTGATGCATATGGTTTTTTCTTTTCTTCTTTTGCTCGTGTACGCGTCTTTGATACGTACCTCCTTTACCGAGCTGCCGTACATGTATGTAAACCCGACATGGGCTCCTTTTTCATCACAATTGAAAAAGGGTCAGTCCCAGAGTCCAGACCTATGTAATTACATAGTCTTTTTTCTTTGGTCTTTGACACTGTATATACCTCGACGCTGTATATACCAAAATCGGAAATGGTTCCGCTTTTTTAGCTGGCTCTAATAGCTCGCTAAGATCTAATAAGATCGCTTACGGATAGTTTCTGTGCGGCGCGAAATGCGAATATCGGCTTTTGTGGTTTAAATTCCCTAGATTGTCTTGACCTTGTTCGGTGTAGGCCTGGGCGAGAGAGGGGCCCTCGATTTAATCGTATATACGTATTGTTGTCAAGTTACGGATCAAATAGAGGCCAATGAACACGCCCTGAACGATTGCCGACCGCGCCTCGACATGTCAAACCGGGGTAAGTCTTCGACCTTCCTAGCGGGTCAAATGGACGCGTTGATCAGTACTGCCCAATGACGCCACGGTTGTGACTCTAGCATGAGGCGACGGCGTTGGTCTCACAAAGTGCGTCGAAGCTGAAAAGACGCATACGATGGCCGGCGAATGATGTCTCAGGTGAATCCTCCTATGGCTTGCCCTAACGGGAGGTAGAACCGTTGGAGTGAGATCGTCGCACGTGCTGATCGTCCCAACCCGGGTCTTATTACCAGTGTATTATGCCGGGCCCTCGTCCCTTGTCTCAAATAATACGTTGTGTTTTTCCTGCTTGCTGCATGAATCGAGTCCCGAAACCCGGCAGTAACTTGCGGCCCCGGACGATCCATGGATTGATTATTCATACTTAATCATGCTGTACGCGAATACGATACGTACGATTACCTAGTTTCTTGTCGTTGTTGTTATCATTATTCAATGAAATGCCGGCGTCGTGACTAATAGCTCTAGATGGTACGGGAGATACTCTCTTCGTTACTTACTTGCTTTTTCTCTGAAGAAAATTCCTTTTTTGTTGTTCGTCATGCGAGACCATTTGGATTTCGTGGGGCGGACCACCCCTTGAACAGCCAGTCTCGGCCATCTCGTTCTGGACTCGGCTGCAAGATGAAATTGCATCGGTATTGCTTCTGCAGCTTCTCCTACCCTTGGGGGTCAGTCTCACTCAAGTCGAACCGTTTAGCGATTGCCGTGAGGAGGCACGTCGTCGTGCTGGTTGCGTAAGACCTGCCAATACATACATGGTATGGAGTCCATCTTTTGCTATGTAGCGTTAGAGCAACATGAGACGAATATCGCGCAAGTCGGCAGTCGAATACCGAGTCCAACATAGCTCAAACACTTTATTGACAAGGATCTTTTCCTCATGATCATCATCGGAGTCCCACGTTATCTCGAATCTCTAACTTTTTGACCGGGTCACCTCCACTGCGGCTTACGTATGTATACGTGATGCATGTTGGGATTACAGGCTATTTGCCGTGCAATATTGCCGGTGTGGAGGAACAACAAACCCGATATGAAGGGGAGCTGCAGAATTGACAAGTCTGTTGTTATCTTTAGGAACAATGTAATGTTTTATGTGTGGCCGAGGCGCTGGATAGATAAACTTCATATTACGTGCTTCAATGTGACCGGCATTGCTCGAAGTAGAACGCAACCCCCCTTTAATCAAGGAGTAATCAAGGAGTGCAGAATCGTCTTCAACGTCTGGGAATACCGAGCAGCTGTGATTATCCCCAAATGAACCCCCTTCAAAATTAGAAGGCCTAGACTTGGTCGACCCTGAGCTTGGGTTATGCCATATTTCGACGTGGGGCATTGGTTCATAAGATATATGCGTGCGTATGCACAACATGCTAGGTTGATTAGTCTTAAGTAGGCCCGGGCCGAAGATGCAGAACGATGGGCTCTTGCGCCGCACTGTTGCACCATCCTTCTCATCCTGCAACGTTAAGGAGGAGGAGGAGGAAAGAGAAGAATTAAGAAGAAAAAAAGCAAATGAAGTCAAATGGCGGTGTTGATTTCATTCCACGTAGCGTGCCACCATGGTAAAACGTATACTTTCTCGTTGGATTGGACATTGATCATAACACATGATCCTTTGCGGCTGCGCGACACGTGAGATCTCGTGAGGCTTGATGCTGGTCGTGTGAGCGACATCACTTTTTTTTCTTTCTTCCTTGCTCATTGCCTAAGTAGGTATTGCTGTCATTACTTGGCTTCGCTGACGTGGGGATCTGGGATTCCAGGGTGTTTGTTGTAAGAAACCACAGATCCCGGAGTCGACCGCCATATTACCTCGCTGGTTGGACTCCTACCTACATAATGATCGGATGGTTTATTAAGGCTTAGTTAAGTCGAACCGGTAGGAACTTACTCTATTCGCTGTTGCGGACCCGGTTGGGGGTAGTGATACTGTACATGGTATGTACGGCGTATATTGTGCTGCCCGCATTGCCATCATCATAATACCCGTCTTATTATGTTACATGCCTCGCATGACGCTAAAAATAGAAAGTCGACGGCCGCTTAACCCCGCGGCCGCCCGCTTTTGCTCATTGTCTTTGCCCTAAACATGCCAGCATGCGAAGGCGGAAATGACCTAGGCAGTAATATCGCGAAATCCATCGTTATTTGGATGAATGCGACAGAGGCCAATACGATGAGTCGAAAAGCGCCACAGGACGTCACGGAAGGTGAACAGCTTGAAGGAAGGATTTGTTTAGGCAAGGATTGGTAAGGCGCGGCGTAGCTGAAGATGTTGTGGTTGTGGACTTTGGAGGTGCCGCCATCTCATCGTGAGTAGGTAACTATTGCTTGACTAGAACGACTAAGTAATTAGTTTGCTAGGTAATTAATTAGTTGGAACATAAAGACGACTGCCGAGGTAGATCACAAGCTTCCGATGCTTGTTTTCATAAAATTCAAAGATGATATACAGTCGGCTTTTGACAGGGAGCGGGTTGTACGAGTTGTACGAGACAAAGCCGATTGATACGTTGCAGCGGCTCCTAATAGAAGTCCACGGTCCACGGTCCACGGGTACATGTAATGATGCTGTCAGCGCGGACAACAACGCTAAAAGGTCGGTAAGTTAAGGGGCCTGTTGATCCGGTTTATTGGGAAGGCTATTGGCAGGGCATCGGCGCAGGACCTCGAAGAGGAAAGTGAGAGTATGCACATCCCTGTCCAGCTCGGGGCTCGGTTCAGCTGCTTGCTCCGGTCCGTACAATGCTTCCACGCTTCTAGAAGCCGAAAAGCTAAGCTTTCATTGGTCTAAGCGCAACAGGATTACCGATCGCGTCCACTCTTATCAGATTATGGTTCAACCATTCCCCCCTTCTGCCCCCCCTTCTGCCCCCCCTTCTGCCCCCCCTTCTGCCCCTCTATTCGTGCATGTAATATGCATGTACTACTAATGTAAGCAACTCGCTTATTGGCTTATTATACATGTAACTGCATAGTACAGGCTTCGCGAACAATTCTTCCTTCTTTCTAAGATTGTCATTTGCGATTTGCTTACCTGCTTCTGCTCTCGGCACATTTGGAGTTGGCATTATTGACCGAAGCAGTCCCTAGCTGGGCCAGCTCTCCTTACATTGGGGACCTCGTAATGTAGTATCCCATCTAGCTACAGCTACTAATGTAACTTCGGCAATGTATGCTAGGTATTTCATAGTCAAGTTTGGAGCGAAAATACAAGTATTAAAAATGGACGGATACCTGCTTCTAGACACCCTTTCGTCATAGTATTTTCCTGCCTGGTTTATTGCTTTTTAATTGTAACGGCATATCAAGGAATGCATCTTCATTTGTGTTGTTTCTATTATAAGATGGGGATGGGTACATACGGATGCAATATTTGGTTCCGACAGCGGGATCTTTTACGATCGCGCAAACTATATTTGATAGGTGCATGTGCGTGTCTCAATTGACATGTTGTAGGTACATAGGTATGTAGAGCAGTGTAGATGGTACTTCGGTACGGTTGACTGGTACCTAACGCACAGGGCAACTTCTTACATGTACATAGTAGGTGCCGCTCGGCAAGCGTCTGCAGCCGCGAAGGAAGCTTGGAGCTGAGTGCGACCCAGCCACATGGCCCCGTTCAACAGCCGATACTTTACTACTAGTGGAAATTATTATTGCGAAAGCTAGGAAGATAATACCTAAACCACTTAGTACATGTATATGTGTACTGATTGCTGATGTCTACATACATAGTAGTGTCCGTGGGCATGGATCATAGGCCGAACAAATACCTACACAGTTGTTACACTCAAATGCCGACAGCAAATTTACTTCTTCCTTTCCAACGCCAATGCGCGCCATCTTCAGCCCAGCCATAGTGCATGCAGCTATCATCTATCGCTTACACGATATGTATCAGACCTGTCGCCATGCGCTATAATCCATACCATTGTACAAAGATCAGAAATCAAAAATCATCAAGGTGCTTCACGACAATGCTCTCTGCTTCAGAGTATTACCTACTGCTTTGTTAAGTCTCCGAAATAAATATCCCTTACTAGGGTCCCTTACAGGTGTCAGTTCTTGACGAGGATCTCAAGATCCATTCTTTGTCTCGGAAAGGAAAGTCAGAGAGTCAGAGTTTGAGCCGCAATTACTATGTTTGTGTTGCCGTGAGCGTTGTGCAAATTCCGCTCTATTAGATGGGAATGCATAGGATAGGGTATGTGTGTACGTACATACAGACCCGCGTACTTCTTACTGTATGCGAGACCGGGGTAATATGAACTACCATAATAAGGGGCAAGCTTCCTTGACGCTTCCGCCGCAGAACCTTGTCCTCACGACCAGGGCGAGGTGGCCCTTACGTCCGGGGGGCGTCGATCATAGTCCGTATGCATCTGACCGGGCCAAGAGCTAGCGAATTCGGCACGGCGGATTGCTGAGCCACGAGCATCATTTCGCTAATCTGTACGTGCCTTGTTCCACATGGGATGACGCAGTAGGAGGAACTGCACACGGGATGATGAGACGTGGCTTAATCTTCAAGGCTAGCTCGACGTTGATCATCGATATCGTCTTCCCGTCCCCAGGAGAGCTTGGGCCGCCTTGACGAAAGCTTACTGGTCACGGATTTACGAAGGCAGGGAAGGTAGGCGGTAGAAGGACCTGCGGCTTGCCGAATTCTTAACCGCCGTGGCAACCTAGATTCAACCACATACACGCCATAGAAGGGCGGTAACATGCAGCTATCTCCTCTAGGGGGTCATAGTTGTGGAAATGTCGAATCCTCTCGTTTTACATACCACATCCTAGTCTGACCGAGTGGCACCGAGTTTGCTCGCTCGCATTACGACACATCATAAACCAAGAGCTCCTCCTAACGTCAGGCCTGTCACACACTCATGTTGTGATCACGAGAAGCCGCGGCGAAGCGCTGATTGTTTTGACCCAACCCGCCGGACCAAGGTCATAATGATCGCCGGACTGTAGTCTAGCGGTAACCCAAGAACCATATTGTGACTAACACATTCATTAAGAGATGATTGTAATCTCAAAGCCATGAGAAGTTTGGACATCAGCTGGCTCAGCTTGTGCCCCATTCCTCCACTCGACTCCTGTTGCCAATCGACGAAGGAATAAACGGACGGCTTCAGTTGGCTCGGACCTGAAAACCATGAAGCTCCTAGACCGGTTTGCCAAATCGCAGTTGCTTGATTTTGTCCATTGTCATAAATGAGCCCGAGGAGGAGTATTGAAGGTGTTCATGGATGGATTGATAGATAGATACCCTTGCATGATAATACTAGTTTGCGATTTAGCTGCCGGTGATAAAAAACAATTGCCGGTCGCCGTTGGGCAGCTTCTTATTCCAAGATGACCTAGCCAAGCCTATGACATCCTTCTATTATTGGAGGGGTATCACCTCTCCACAGGCTTTCGGCTTTTGTTTTCTTCCCTGGTTACTGACCCCGAGCTTTTTTTCGGCCGGACTCGCTACCGGCAGGTTCACGATATACGAGTACCGCAGAATTACGAGACGCAGAAGTGTTTCTTCCCACTTCGCTGAATACCGCTTTGCTAGCAGCGATCCAAAGCCGTAAGCAATGCAGAACCGAGCGCGCGGCAGTCGGGCTGACGAGACTAAAAAAAAACAAAGAAAAAAAGCCACCCGTACTTCTTCAGCGACCATCTAACAAGTGTGGCGGGGCTGGAAGCAAAAAGCCCAGGTTCCCTTTCTCTTCCTAGCTCCATCAGCCCATTCCCTAAGAAGAGAAGGTTAGCGAGGGCGGGTTTCGGGGGTCCTATGAGACGAAGTGGGATGGTATTTGCCCAGAGGTCTGGGTCTGAGGGTACCTATTAAGCCACTAATCAGCCTGGCCCGACTAGGTCGATGGCCTAATACATGGGCGGCTCCTCCCACTCGGCCGATAGCACTCTTTTCTAACACTAAAATACTCGACGGACTCAAACCTCCACCTCCTCTCCCTAAACGAAGGACCATCAAAGGAGTTGATGATGTGGAAGCCGGTGGGGAATCGCCTTAGGACGTTGTTATATCGCCCTGTGGATTTCCCAAGACGGCTTAGCAACCCGAGCTATCCAAGATTTTTCGGTTGTTGATCGTATGAGCCATGAGCCTATCTTGCTGGATAGATTCAAGCTAACAGTAGTCCTCGGTTCTCAAAGCTCTTGGGACCCCGAGCGTTAATAAGAGGAGTCTCGACTCCAGTCAGCAATAACCTACACATTAGGCTCTTTGGACCGTTAGTGCACGGCTGTAGGCGTCCCGTCTGCAAAAGATCCATGCAGTCGCTGGTCCGTGAGACCAAGATAGGGACTGCAGTTTATACCTTTCGCGGTAGATGACGCCGATACCAGACGGGCGAATACGGGGAGACTAAATAAGTTGACTAGTGCACCCAGAGCGCTGGAATTACGCTAGAGTGCTACATGCCGCAGTATGCTCCTCTGCTATGGATGGATGCATCAATTCACCGTCCATGAGCAGTACCTACAGACAGGTAAGGTAAGCAAGGTAAGACATGCTCTGCTCAGGTGCCAGGGCAGGCGACGGCTTGTTCGAAATTGCCCAGTAGACGATGTAGGTATCAGCCGTAGGTGCATATGGTGGTCTGGAACCTGCTCTCTTAAGCGATTAATACCTGTCTTACTATACACGATCTTGGCTCTCTCTCCCACTACCGTGCATACATAGTACATAGCATCATGCATTTCAGTTCATACTCACTAAAAGCCGATCTCCCTCTTGTTTGGCATTAGGCGCTTCGCTTGTTTTTCAAAGTAACTATTAATTATTACATCGATGCGATTTTGTTTGTAACGTGGCGCTCGCTGTCTTCTAATTAGCTTCCTAGCTGAAATAGGAGGTTGTTGTCTTTCCTTCTTTATTTCTCTTCCCCCTTGATTGTTTCTAGAATACCTACCTACATACCTACCTAACCAACTATGTAACCAAGTTACAACTGAGCCATGGATGCATAACCAGCGGTTTTCCTGTGACCCTAGGTATTCGGTACATTTCAGTGCTATGGAAACCCCTCGCCTACGCATCCTAATTACCCCATATACATATAGCACGTTTCACAAGCATGCAGCTCTGATGATAGGTTGACAAACGCGCCCCTTCGGTAAATCGAGGGCTGCCACAGACCATCCAGCCAGCGAGACCATGTCAGCAGCCATGGGGGTACGTATTCTCTGGAAAACGGTATGTACCGCGTACATGGGTTGCGCCACGGGGTACCTCCCTTGTCTGCATTTGTCGATCAGCTCCGTGGACCAAAAAGTACCGGCCCACATGGAAATCGACATCATGTCTCTCTTCTTTTCCTCTTTTCATAATGCACAATCCCCTAAGCACACTACATGCCTATCCAAGGAATACCTAACCAGTCTAGACTATGGTACCAACTGCTGGACCTTGCTAGGCTTCCCGGCCAATTTCGTTGCTCTTTTCCAAACGCATCACCATGCTTGCGTAGAATCTACCGGGGGCCTCGCCTTACGATCTATGATCTCCACGCATCCCCCCTTAGCTCTATCGGCGCAACCCCGTAATGATCAGAACTGGTCCCCTAACCTCGCTTTCCCTTACCGAGTACATACTACGTAGTATGTACCTCTCTCCCTATGCCATTGTTCTAATTGCCTTGGCCGGGAGAGGCATGCTCGGCCGTCTCCCTCACTAACTACATGGAGAACTTCTCCATGAAAGAAAAAGTAGACGCCTACGCTAGCATACGTTGATTCCCGCCGAGCAGGAACCAACACCATGCCGTCGGAGCCGATTGCCATCCAAAGTGGAAAGGGTTCCCTATACCATAATGAATTGTGACCGGGGTAACGAGTAACCGGTCGTTCGTACATGTATGTCATGGGCTAACGGTCCATAGGAGGGTCTGGCTAGGTAGGTAGTCAAGGTAGCTGTCCGACCTATTGTTCCTCTTTGAAATCCACTTGAACTTGAGTAAACCCCGGATCAGCAACAGCACGTTCTGAAGTTACGAAGATACAATACCGCGATCCTCCCCCCGATCCCTCTCTTATGGGGTGTCCTCCCCTTCCTCGAATCACGTTTCCTGTTCCAACGCTTCCACATTAATACCTACTTACTGTATCTGTACATCTCATATCAGTGACACACTCGAAGCACTTGTTTCGAGACGACGGTCAACTTACGAGAAACTCACTCATCACACATACATCCTTGACTAAAATAAACCATCACCTGAGTTGTCTATTCTCTTCGCCTCTGTCAGCTTTTAGATCTGACATTCATTCGCCGCTCGGGAACTAGCTGTCACCACGTAGACTGTTTTCTTCGACTTTTGTTCTCAAGTGACCTACTAAACGACCAGGAGAAGGCAGTCTGGATTGGACAACAGCAACGGCCAATTATCCGGAATTCTGGCCACTCTTAGCGACTCGGCTCGATTACTTACAGCTTGGAGGGTGTGTTTGTGTACTGGCTTAGCTGCGCCGCCGAAGGACCTTTACCCGGCAGATACCTAAAACACAAACAACTAACTCAGCTTATTATATTCTCGTCTACGCTGTTTTCCTCTCGGTTTCGAATACTCTAGCCAAACGCCAGCTTGGAATTTGCCAATAGCTGTTTTCAACATTAGCTTGATATGTTTTAAGGATTTGACTCGTCTCGCATTCAATCTCAATGGGGATACAAGCCAGACTAGAGCTTCATCGTCCGTCGAATCTCCCTAATACACCTCCTGGCCTGATGAGTCCGAGCTCGTCAACTCAAACTCCCAGGATCTCCGAGGAACCGACCTGGATTCCTAACTCCATACCTATTTCTCCTCCCATGTCTAGCTATGACCCGAGTACCAGATCCGATATGCCAGCGACGAAGGACTTGGAAGAGGACTCAGCTCGAAGAGATAATCTGAGCAGCGCGCCTCGACAGCAACTTCCACCTCTAAGCAGTTTGTTCGGGCCTCCTCACCATGTCCGCCCAGTGCTATCTCCTCTCCCGGATCGACCAAGCCCTCTTCATAATACGCACTCTCCATTGGACAGGCCTCAGTCAAGCAGTTCATCCTATTTCCCTAATGTATCACCCCGCTTGAATCAACCACGCAGTGTCTACGAGCCAAGGCTAGAACCCGAAAGGCCGGTGCTGCCATCAGTTTCCTCTCAATTTCCCGGACCACTTAGATCCCCATCGCACGAATTCGAGCATCAGCACCATGCAACCCGAACTGAACCTGCTCCGGCTGGCAGGTGGCCCGCTATGAGCCACTCGGATCCAAGGCGGGAGTATGTGTTTGAATCTCGGCCAACAACGCCCCCTTTTAGGTCTGCTGCCGAGCGTATACCCCTGCCTCCATTGAACCAGCAGCGGTTTACCTTCGAGTCAAGTCCGCCGTTTAAGAGGGAGAACCAAATGCGTTTGGAGCTGCCAAGTCGATCGCCGCCGCTGTCAAATGCAGTTACCCCCGAAGGAGCGCCTGTAAAAGACGGGCTGGGACCAAAGATCTGGACGGGAACGCATTTCCTGCCTCGCTTTGTGAAGCAGGCCGAGGTGCCTGGGGAGGGGTTGTGCTATTTCTATGACGACGGAAGTCACTGTAAGACGGTCATTGATGGTGAGCCGGTTAATGCACATTGGGGAGTCACAAAGGCCGGAAAGCCAAGGAAGCGACTTGCAATCGCTTGTCTCACGTGCCGAGAAAAGAAGATCAAGTGCGACCCGGATTACCCTCGATGTGTGCAATGCGAGAAATTCGGAAGGGTCTGCAAATTCAAGAATGCGTAAGTTTTGATGACTGGTGGTGTTGGAGACGTTGCAGATCTTGCATGTGCTAACTCTTAATCCAGCCCCCGTGGTGGCCACAACACCTCCCCCGTATCTTCACCAGCCGAGCATGAAATTCCTCGACAGCTCGGCTCGCTTCACAGCATAATGGATTACGGGAGACCGAGAAGTGCCTCGAGCACACCGGTCTCACCACGAACCACCAAGATTAGTCATTCTTCTCCTGAGATGTACCCAGGTCTATCGTCGAAGAGGATGAGGATTTCGTACGACGACTATCCGCGGCATCCACCGCCGCCTCCGACGAGCCGTCCTTCCCCGATGATCCCTATTCAGGAGATCAAGAGGACGACAAGCGGTGCCATGCCAACTTGGCAACATCACGACCTACCTCGTGATATCCTTAACAGACCATGGCAAACAGATCCGTACGTCTCACCCCTGAATGATCGTACCCGTAATCAGCACCATTGATTACCGCCTTGAATTCCCTTCCAACCTATTCAAGTTACGCATACTCGAGGTAGTTGTGCTCATATCTGAATACAGGAGACCTCATGCACGTGTATAATCAATCTTATAATGAAACGAAACATTGGGCGGATTTCTGGGCTACACCTTATTATAGCCAAGCTGTCAGTTGCTCTGGCCTGGTGGGTGTAAATTCGAAGTAATCAGGCGAAACCCATACATACTCGAGCGGAACGTCAACGAATGGATCCCATGATAGGGACTTATCTACTTATGTGATTTGCTCCAGAAGTGGGAGCAGCAATTAACTTCATCGAATCTATCTGGATAACCTGGATGAACCAGACATCAGAAAAAGGAGATATCAGAACTTTTTCGAGGGTTAAGGATGAGCGCGACAACAGATCAAACACAGGGGCCTCTTCGAAAATAATGGTATATTTACGATGTCGAACTGCATGAAAATTGAGCGCCACGATCACGACACATACGAATCTCACGGCCGCATACCAAAGAAACTTTTATATTCGATCGACTGTATAGGTAGTCTACTTTGTTCCGATTTTGACAGCATCCACGTCGGCGTTTTAAATACCAGAAGCAGCCTGAAAGCATTTGCAGGACAGAGAGAGACAGACATATGGAGGAAGTTTGGAAGATATCCTGGTTTTGCATTGGAGGCTTTTTGTTTATTTGCATTTACATATCTTGTTTTTTTCTTGCCGCCGTCTCATCGGCGGCTGCTGTGTATATTGTTTATCACAAGAATACCCTGTACTATACCCCTTTTTATTCTACTTCGAAGTACATATTTATCTGGAATTACTTAAGGGAAACGGCTGGGAGGGAGCAAGGAAGCTCACGATAGGAGATGTGTAGGAGGTAAATAGGGTGGCCAAAGGAATCAAAGTCATTTAGAACATAACTGCTCATGGGAAGCCCCTGACTTAGCACATTTGAACTTGTTCAGCTATGTGATAAAGGTATCCCCTGCTGAACACGTACACACACATGCACTACTTGACCAGGTGAATCCTTCGAGCCTCTCTTTTTCGTATGACGGCAGATTGTGTCATTTCTCACCTGACAGCCGAGGGTTGGGCCTAGTGGTGTGTCGCAAGGAGGAGGCATGCCAACTTTGTACGACTGTTGGATAGATAAACGTTAGGCAACCGGCGCTCCCTCGATTAGATTGCCGCCGCCCATTAATTAGATCACACCTTGCCTTAGGAAATGCCACGCGGGAAGCCGACGCCGCATCCCGTCCGATGAACAGGGACTCCCTCTTCTTCCTCTGTGCTGCTGACTTCGTGTTATGTAGGTTCATTGCCACCTGGATACCTAGGTAGGTAGTCGGTTTGCCTTGTTTTCCCTTGTCATGATATTGATGACTTGCCGGACTACAACTCCCAATGCGGGTTTCTGACCCGCCAGTTCAAATTCAGAGTCAGCTTGTACTTGACGTGTATTAGCAATCGACCGAAGTGGAAATATATCCTCAGCCCGGAGATACGAACTTTTGCTCTCTGGAAACCTTTTTTACGGCCGGTTGGGTCAGAGCCCCCCCAGCTGGTTCCAGAGTCCAGGGCAAAATCAAGGAAATGTCCAACCTAGAAAGGCTAGCTGGCTATCCAGATACGCAAGTTGACCCTACATACATACATATTATGTCCATACCTACTTACAACTTAATTATACACACATACATACATGCGTGCAGTAGTAGGTTTAGGGTCCAGTCCATGCTTGCATATTCGTCCGTTCGGCGGTACATAGCTAGGTAGGCAACTAAGGTAATGTAGGCTGACATGCGCTTTTCCAAACCACGTTGCACGATGCCGTCAGCTATTACGGTACATGTCTCGCAATGCGATGGAGCCATGCCATGCCATGCATGCCTTAAGTTCCACCTACACATCATGATGCCTACGGCAGATGGAGAAATTCGAAATGCGTGTGAACCAATGTAGGTATCGCCGTGCTTCTGCCCCCACTAAGACAAGTCCCTTTTTTTTCTCTTCGTCGTTTTGTACATGATACTGTCTCCTTGCTCGTGTTTTAATTGCCCCCCTCCTCCGCCGGTGGATTATACGCCTCACGAGGACATATACATAATGGGATGAGACAAACTTGCTTGGTCTCGTATAACCACAATATAATATAATTCTCCATAAGAATAAGGAAGGCGACGAAAACAAAAATTGTCGGAGATGAAAATTTGACCGATTTAAAAACTCCCTAGATAGGTAGGATACATACTAAGCATACATACTGTACATTTGAATAGTGTATGTGTCACAACGTACACACATACATACACATTACATCCTAAATCCTTGTCTGCGTCGTCCACGTCCTACACACCCACCTCAAGCGCCCTAACTCCGTACACTGCTGGATCTTGGTTGCTCAACCGTTCCTAGTCGCGAGAGGAGGGGTAAGGGTGGTGGGATGGGATGCGCGCGCGTGTGAAAGTTGCGTGTTTCCAAGGTTATGAAGGAGGGAAGTGTGTGCGTGAGTGTGTGTTGTGTGTGTGTGTGTGTGGATGTATCAGTGGGTTGATGATACCCACGAAACCCCTCAGCCCCTATCCTAGTCTTTCTCAGGTTGTAGTAGTAGAGTATGTAGTCGAGCATGTCATGGGCTTCCGAACAACAACAAACAAGAATTCATCTACCACCAACCAAGGTAAGCAAGCAAGCAAACCCAGATTACAAACATACATATGGAGACAGACCCTGCGGCGATAAAAAAGGCCAACGGCGTATCTCGCCGAAGCGATAATCCATCCATCCATCCATCCATCCATCATCCTACATGTACATATTGTACTGTACTGTATCTATTCCCCTCACGCTCGCGCCCCCCACCGAAGCACTACCGCGTCCCCAGAGAAACACAAAAAAAAACTCGATTATAAATTCAATCAAAGCAAATAAAAGCACCGAGAATGCGAGCAGCCCTGGAGGTTGCACCGCGGGGACCCAGGGGACTGGTCGGGGGTGGGAAGGGTGGGAACAGGGGAAGGGGAAGGGGTCTCCTATGTATGTACATACAGCGTATTACCTGGTCTGCGAGGTACGTATCGCCGTCGTTGCATTGCCGATGCGGTACATCGCGGGCTCGCCAACTTTGTTGATTACAACTTGATTACATATACCGAATGCGCAAAGCGGGACTTCGAGCCGGCGGAGCGGGTGTATGGGTGTGGTGGGTTTGAGTGGGTTTTATGGTACTGTATGTACCTACCTACCTTTCCTTCTCTTCGCTCGCTTGCTCGCGTGGGATAGGATGGGACGAATAGACATGACATGAATGGAAGAAGAGACGAGACGACTGCTACCTACTCCGGGATTGGATAGGTATGTAACCGAATCTCAGTAAACCTTACCTAGGTGGGTTAGATCTCCCTCCCAGGGTTAAAGCATGGCAGCTATTAATTATTATACATATGTCCACATCTGGTATACTCTGCATCGTCCGTTGTCGTCGTCATCCTCATCGTCGTTTCGTCCCCATTTTCTTCGTCACGCGCGCTCCCTTGTTTTCTCTTCATGCCCGGACGCGACTATACTATACTAAGCTGGGTAGACTCAGCTCGTTTGCCTGTCATCTCAGCGGTCATCGTGACAAGACTTTATCAACGATGAACAATCCACACTCGTGGCCGGGTCCGCCCGTCAAAAAGAAAAAAAAAAAAGAGAAAAACGTGGGAAAATTAGACAACTGTCTCACCTAATAGTCTTTTTTTTTCTTTTTTTTTCTTCCTGATTTTTCGAATTTTCTTTTCTAGCTTCTTTAATTGTTTCGTTTTCCTTTTCGGATGACATTCCGAAACCAATCTGTCTCACTACCTACCCTCGCCCGCTACCATTCACCATCTAACCTCCTGATGTAACGTCAATGACGCCGAGTAGTCGGTTGGACTAGGAACTTTTGGATGTTTAGCATATAGCTAAGACCTCGGCGACCGGGCTGGATTCGTCTATTTTCCTCTTTTCCCTACATATATTACACGACGAAGCTTCCTACCCAATGGGGAAGGTTAGGTAGGTTAAGGTTAAGGGGCCGGAATCTCATCGACACGGTGCAGCTTCTCAGATCGTCTGTCATGAATTCGGCAAAAGGTGTATATGTGTCTAGCTAGGTATGTATGCTGACGGAACAAACGGATGTTCATATAAGCTGTGCGACGCGGATCCAATACGAGGTCCGACGGCGCCGGCGAGTGTAAAGGTGAACTGCATCCTCTGGGCGCAGAAGTCTCGGAGACATTACACATTGATCCGTCGGGATAGTCTCGAATCGCGGCTCTTCTATGCCGAGTAACGTTAACCTGGTCCTACCCTACTCTGGCTCACTGCTTGTTATGTAGATGTGATCCGTAGATCCTGCGATAATGCCGTGCGGCGTTGGATTTTTGGTAAGAGAGAAAAAAAAGGGTTTCGCAACCTTGATATCACAATAATACAACGATAAGAGGGTATATTGTTGACCACCCCGAGAGCTGACCAACGAGAATGAACAATCGCTCCCCTTGTGACCTCAATAAAACGCCCAACTTTATAGTACCGCCCGCCTAGACCATACAAATCCTACAATGCGATGCCATGGTATTATACATAACGCCCTACATGCGGTAGACCCGGATTTACTGTACCTGATGCCACCCCCAACTCAGCCGGCACTGTCATTTCTCATCATATCGAAAGCTTGCCGTGCATATTGCGTAGCATCGTCCCAGGCCTTCCGCGCGTCCAGAGCTTGACCCTGGACATCGAAGCTCTGCGCGAGCATGCCGTCGGCAACACTCATCCAAAGTGTGTTGCCGCTCCTCTTCGCCTGATTTGAGGCTGCCCTCGCGCTCTTTAGGGCCTGGTCACCGACAATGTTCTGGAAGAGCTTGGCTCGCATGACGTTGAGTGCGATAGATAATGTTTGCACATTACCCAAAGATTGCGCATTGTTTAAGGCCGTTGATATGTTCATCTTGATTGCCGTCATCGGAATGGGTGGGTTTGTCTCTACCGCTGCCAGCACTAGGTTGTACGCCGTACGAATCTCCATATTGGGATGATCAACGCAAAACACACGAAGCTGTTCTAGGAGTTCTCGTGTCAAGTGATCATTCCGTGCGCTCGGATGTTGCATGATCCATATTCGATTGAAAGTGGCCAACAACGATACTTCAAACTCGGCCGTCTTTTTGCTCCTACTCCTTTCGTTATCGTCGTCCAGGCTAAACATCGGGTTGTTGAAGATCGACATGGCCGTATTCAAATTGCCGGTCCCTTGGTGATACACGCCAGCAAGATACGTCGAATACAACACCACAATGCCTTCCAGCGGAGGCCTGACCATGGTCTCCAATTGTGCCACGCAATTCTTGACGTCAGACCATCGGGTGTGGGTCGCAAAGTGAAGGCCTTGGAGGATGTAGAGATAACATTTCCACTCTCTTTGCCAGTTCGCTTTCGCAATGGCATCCGTCAAAGAAGTGGGCAACCCCCCGAGTTTCACACCAGCTGCGAAGAGTGTCAGCAATTGTAGCACATGGATACCTTCCGAAGTTTCCTTACCTCTGTGTACTTGGGATAGAGCCTCCTCCCAGACTTTGAATATCTTCTTTTCGTTGCGAGGTGTTTGATACAAAAGTGCAAGGCCAGTGTACGTGTATCTAACTTGTTGTTAGTCATAAAAATCAAGATGAATCAATGAACTTACGTTATAGCGAATGCCTCGTACTTGCTCCAGAACGACATAGCCAGGTAATCGTTATCGTCGTCGTCAGATCCAGGCCTGAGTATGGCTGAGGTATCGTTGCTGATTACCGGCATATTGCTTTTCCTGATAGGGAGCAGAAGCTCCCTGTCTATAGACTGCCACGATTTGTCATTCATAGACGAGTCCATATGGTCTTGGAGGTTCTTCATTTTTTGCATAATGACTTGAATCGACTTTTGATGCAAACTGCAGCCTAGGTCAAGCATAAGTGCCAAAGCATTGAGCTGTGGGACATGGACCAGAGGGTTGAGCTGATACCTCATAGCTTGGGCAATACAAGTCTGAATGCGAATTATGGCATCATCCTTCATAGTCTTCATGAGACTCAACCCTTCCAATAAAGAAGCCACCACACATACAGCATGGTCATTTCTTTGATCGGCCAGATTTGTGATGGCTTTGAGGTTTTCGAGGGCGTGGGTCTCCGATGGATTAGGGGACTGGAGATACAGGGAGGTCTTCAGGAAGCGATAGGCGTAAACCCAGTGATAGTGTTTCAGTCTGCTTCAACGTTAGGAGGTGTGTATGCTTGAAGTCTGATTAGGTACCTACACTTCAGCATCCCGGATTCGGCCATCTACTGCGATCATGGCCGCCTTTATTTTTTGCTGCGAAAAGAGCAACTTAACCTGAAGAAAAGCCATGGCATATTTTAGATCGGTAAATCGATTCTAAGCTGATAGTTAGTGTATATTCTGGTTGCTGGAGGCTCTTGGGCAATGCATTACTCTTTCACAAAGCGTGATACCCTTGGTCAGGGCGGTTTCTGCTTCCATCACATTATTCGTTTCCTCACATAAAATGCTAGCATATCGAAACCGTACTCTGGCTTCCAACCGCGGGGCTAACTTTGGACTGTCCATCACTACCTCGAGACAGCCCAGCCCCGTTGCGATAAGCTTCTGGTATTCGTGTAGGCGTTGTGCATCGATATTTTCTACGAGTGATACGGTTTCTTTCCTCGCTTGGGCAAAAAAATCTTCGGCTAGACAAATCAAGAGGGAGTTGGTATCGGCATGGTGTGGCAATAGGCCCGGCGTCAGAGCAGGCGATCGGACTGAGCTAACACTTGGGCTCCTAGCAACGCCGTGGGTACTCAGTCTGGGACTCGCAGAGACACGATTCGCATGGTCCATCCTCGCACTCGTACTGGCGTGTCTAATTTTCGGGGTTGGGGTAAACTGAGGTGGCAGCTGGGGAGACTGCGCAGCGATGGGGGAATTGGTATGCTGCGGCATAGATCGTTGATGTTGTGTCTGTTGCTGTGGCTGTAATTGAGGTTGCAGTTGCGGTTGGGGCTGGTATTGTTGGAATTGTTGGGGATTCGGCGGTCGTTGTTGCTGTTGCTGTTGCTGTTGCTGATATTGATATTGTGTTTGCATTTGTGGTTGATGCATTACTTGAGGCGTAACAGGTGTTGTAATTTGAGGAGAAGAAGGTTGTTGGAAGGAGGACGGGGGTATAGGCATGGGAGGTGGTATGGGCTGCCAGTTCGGTTGTTGGACATATTGATGTTGAGTCGTTTGTTGCTGCTGTACGGGCTGTTGCATAGCATGCATCATTTGCGCCGGTGTACTTGTGCCGTTTTGCGATGATGGTTGAAGAGGCCGCTGGTCGAAGGAGGGGTCATAGTGATAGTTTGTATTTTGCGGCTGTTGATGCATTTGTTGTTGGTGCGCATCATGGGCGTGTGACTGCGGCTGAGGTGAGTATGGGATAGGTGTGAATACATTGTTCGGATAAGATTGTGGTTGCTGTTGCTGTTGCTGTTGAAACTGTGGGTTGCCCCAAGCATCATAGCTGCCACCATTGCTCACGGCCTGGGGGTATTGAGCATGTTGGCCATTAAACCCCGACCCGTGGCCATGGGGCATTGAGCCGCGATATGTCATAATTTCATTGCACTAAGCGCTGTCCTAATGGTCCCTGTGGTTAATAATAGGATATTCCATTCGGCGATCAAATCGTTAACATGTCGTTTGCAATGGCGCGAAGTCTTCGAATGTGAAATATGGTTAAATGTAGAGATCGGCCATAGCGCGTGCCGCGACGTCGTAGATTGCAAAGGACAAAATCACATGACTTCATAACTAGCGGTTAACATCGTCTTCAATCTGATCTTATTGTGGGTTTGGCCCACATGGGACATTTTGAATCTTACATCATCATCCAACAAGGGAGATGCATTCTATTTTAGATCTTCCCAGTTAAATGGAACCAGCAAATTTAGAGTTCTTTTTTTATTCCATGAAGAGGTGATTTCCTTATTCGCAATTAAGAGTCGACATTATTATCCAATGGCATATAACGAGACAAGGTGTAATTAGGCCAACTGCAGATGGATGTGGATATCGGATTTGATGCTTCTGACGGGTTACTACGGCTCAACATCCCAACATTTGTTCATTAATAGCCAGGACATATCTCAAAGGGTTTTTTTTTCTTAAAATATGAAAATGTGCAGTTTCGCAATGATACGAACAACTTCTCATTTACAATTACAATATTGAGCAGAGGTCGGCAGAAGCCGAGGTAAGTGGGGAGCAATCACTTTTGAATCGTACCTAAATAACGGGGCATTGATTGATACATACCGACTCTCCTGAGGCCTCGGAGCTTTTTTACATTCTTTCTGTCAAACCGGACTTTGATACCCAGTGCCATTGCCACATAGTCTCGCTTCTTTTTACGTTTCTATTAATGGTATATATAATATTTTTCATTTTCTAATCCATCTACTAGTATAGATAGATTATAACGCAGCCGAATCTTCTTATCTCGAGTTATCTCATTCAGAGACCCCCTGCAAGTACGATGGATTGGCTTGGACGAGCCAACATTGACTTCACAACCTCATCCAAGCCCCTAGGTTTGAAAGAGAAGGATGGGAAAGCGACCGACTTTCTTCAAATATGCAAATCCTCAGTTCCGCCATGTAATCTGAACCCGCTGCTCTTCAACGGGCACGCACAGACGATGTGGACGGCCGCGAAAGCTCATGGGCCGCCACTGCACTACAAACGTCGGATCTTCGAGGCGGATCACGCCGAGTTCAACGGCAGCTTCGCGGTGGATTTTGCCGTGACGGACCCCTCAGCCAAGGAGGAGGCAGACGAGACCCTTCCACCGCGGACGGCGTATCTCAGTGAGAAGGAACTCTCGGATATGGGTTCGGACGACGACAGGCCTATGCTCGTGATATTGCATGGACTGTCCGGCGGCTCTCACGAGATCTACCTTCGACATGCGATTGCTCCTCTGATAGACAGTGGGAAGTGGGAGGCTTGTGTTGTCATCTCGAGGGGTTGCGCGAACAGCAAAATCACCACCGGGTTGCTTTACAATGCGCGTGCTACCTGGGATGTGAGACAGGTATGTCTACCCCTCACCCATGCCTCATTTTCATGGTTTATACTTACACTGACGTACATAGACTATTAAATGGCTTAAGAAGACATATCCTGACCGACCATTATTCGGCCTAGGCTTCTCGCTAGGAGCTTGTATTCTCACAAACGTAAGTAATCCTGGTGATACAATGTGAATGATGGCCATACTGCATAAGACGAAATATTAAACGATCACTAGTACCTTGGTGAGGAAGGCTCCGCAACACCGCTCAAAGCAGCTGTTGCGATAGCGAATCCTTGGGCCCTCCACATCTCATCGAAGATGCTGCAAAGCACATTTATCGGTCACCACGTGTACCAACGAGTTCTTGGCAGTAAGCTCACATCAAACCCCAATATTTCAGTCTCAATGCTAATCCTCCACACCTGTAGCTGCTATGAAGGCTTTGGCAATGAGACATAAGGAAGAACTCGACAAGTTCACAGATATAGATACAAAGGCACTTTTCGAGCTCAAGTATCTATATGAATTCGATCGAGCATACCAGTGTGCTACTTGGGGTTATCCGACCGAAGAAGCATACTACAGAGATGCGTCTAGCAGCGACTCGCTACTAGCCGTGCGGATCCCGCTTCTCGCAATCAATGCTGTGGACGACCCCATCGTCTCCTACATGAGCCTTCCATATGCAGAGGCGTCGACAAATCCGTATACCGTTCTCTGCACCACATCTCTCGGTGGTCATCTAGGTTGGTTCGAAATTGGCGGAGGGCGATGGCACGGAAAACCCGTGAGTTATCCGACTCAAAAACTGACTTTCATGATGTGAGTTGCTAATGTTCCACCAGATCTGCAATTTCCTCAACCGCATGGCGTTCGAGGTAGACCTCGACAGCATCAACTACGAGATCAACAATCAGCGAACTTCAGGAAACTCTACCCACGGAACCAACTTTGACCCTATGCGGCGTAAGATGCATGTAAATTTGAATCAGTAGACTAGGCATGTTGGACTAGAGGCGCAAGTGTCATTCAGCGTATGATAAGCGGCGTAAAATTGTAGAGTTTATAGCAGGGTATATATAGAAGGGATCTGGCGTTTTTAGACAGCGTAGACATAAACGCTTAGTGGAGCTTACTAGAGAAGAGAAGACATCTCAATCGCTACTATTGAGTCCCAGCTTTATACGCCAATTGATGAATTCGTCCGTCAGAATACTGCCGTGGCCAACCTCTTCGACTCGGAACACTTCAATAGTTCCCGAGTGCGGCCGTCTACTTATCCTCCAAACACCCTCGTCATTGATGGTGCTACTCAGCCCTAAAATCTAGTTAGCGAATGTAGACCAAGCCAACTATCCTTCAGTTGCTTACACTCCAGGAAGGCGCTGGCGAAATTAATACACATGTTCGCATTCCAACTTCTGACACCTCGTTTGGTCGCTGTCTCGGGGATCTTGGCAGTTTGAATTTCTTCAATTTTCGTGAGAATACCCTGCTGCGATCGGAAGCCAACAATGATTTTGGGTACACCGAGCAGGAAGGATTGGATCCAGAACTTCATGAGCTTGCGCTCGAAGTTTTGCATGCCCCTATCGTCGCGGATTTCGGCACTGGTCTTTAGTTCAATCCAGTTGATCGGTGCTCCCTTCTGTGTTGGCTTAGAGTCCCAGACTAGAGGCGTGAGCTATAGTGTTCTATAGTTAAATCATAGATGCAAACTTACTAGCGTCTACCTCTCCTCCTAAACACAAAGTCGTTTTGCCAATTCCGGTTCGCACTACGGAGCAGTACTGGGCCTTGTTGCTGACAACTTCCTTGTCTCTATTCTCGATGAAATCTCTGCTGACCTCACCCCAGGGGCGCGGCAGGCAACATAAGGTCTCGAACTTATAACCTAGTACCAGATCAGCATCTGAATTATTGATACCCATGTCTTGTGTCTACCCCAATATGTCATGACGTCTGGTGAGAACTGGCCCCGTCGTGGTGGTCGCTGTTGACGTTTTTGCTCTAGCTTTACGGCTTGTTTCCAAGGATGATTCTCTTCGATGAAGCTAGACTGTCATTAGAATAGAACTGAAATGGTAAATGTGCATCAACCGTACATGCAATCCTTTGAAAATAATCAGTCATGATTCCATCCAGAGAAGATACGAGTTCGCGCACTTGGTAGAGGGTAGCATTCATCTCGAAGCTAGATGAATTCGACGTCAGAAGGGTAATACGACGTATGATGGTTTCAACTTTACGAACCCATCTCTATCTTCGAATGGAGTCGACATGATCTAGGAACTCTAAGTTAATTGATCGTCCAAGGTGAATAATTCATATAACCCTTCCATACCTTGGTCATCATGCCCCGCCATGTCACAATCTTGGCATCAATCTTCTTTCCCTCCTCCTGTTCATGGGATATGATTGTCTTGAGCAGGCTATCAATATGCTCGTCCTTTGAGTCATCGTGACTGTGGAACTGATCGAACCCTTTGGACAGATCAGCACCGAGCTGAGGTGGATAGTACCATTGCAATGATCGATCGTCAAGATGGAATTCATGGTTGTCGTCGTAGGAAAAGCAGGCTATTTCCTACAGTGATAAATTAGCTATGTTTGAAATGTCCTATTACTATGGGAATGATTCATATAACAATATCCCACGATTGCTATAACGACCATATTTTGTGTTGTATATACCTTAGGTCTCTTTACAGCCTCACACTCGCCATCGAAACGAACGACGGGCTGAATGTTGAAAGTATTTGCCATAGTAGAAAACAATGCTGTTTTAGTCTGATCTCTCACCATCAAACGGTATAGTATGCATCTACAAAAGAAAGTAGGAGTTATCATGAAACTAAATCAATTGTTTTGTTCACAGTTGAGGAAAGGAAAGAAGGCTATCAAGAGGTCCAAGACAAGGTAGGAGACCCCCATGTTAACTTCCATCCATAATTCGTACAAATGTACCAACACTGTTTCCCCACAGCGGGTAGCAACGCTCTAGATTTACCTCTACCGTAATTAATTGGCCCAATCCCTGCACCACCAAGCAACCTTCATGTGGAAACTTACGAATTACATAAATCTTTTAAGACAGTTGATCCGCTTCATCACCTAAAGTTTCGCCTGCATTGTATCCTTACACGATCAATCACAGAACAAAGAAACGGCCTCATTTCTAGGTAATTAATATCCATTGAACATGGCCGAACGACCACCCCCGCATGCACGCGCGGGCACCAACAGGACCACGCGCACCAACACAGCCGGCATACGGCGCAATCTCTTCCAGAATCAACTGACGCGGCGCCCGACCCCCACGACCTCTTCGTCCAACAACTCGGTCGAGACGCTGCGTCTTGGTGAGGTTGAGGTGCTGTCCGATACGTCGGATATTGTCATTCGTGACAGGAACGGCGAGTTTGAGATCGGCGACCCGCCTTCGCCCACTCCAGACGACCCGGAGGAGACCGGCGGTGCATTGGACGAGGTGCAGGAGAACGAACGTGCGTAGTATTTTATCTGACGTATCGTATTTGAGATGCGATGGCGTGGGTTGGTTGCTAATAGATTGATTCATAATAGGTGAGAGGCAGAAACTGGCTGAGGCCCTTAAGCATCACCAAATAAGTCACAGCCGCGCTCAAGCGCAACCTGAAGGTTGGTTCACGGGTACGATACAATGACAGAGCTCATACTAACTAGAGAAAAGAGGTCTTAGAGACACTTCGAGCCAGCATGAAGGCCAAAGTCGCAGCCTTGACCGAAGATAACTGGATGTATGAGCCGGAGGAACAGATACGACCACTATGAGTGCAATTGTGATTTGTTGAGGTCATTAAGCCCGCCAGACACGTCGCCTATGCTCCTATAAACACTTCTAGACCATTTAATCCAAGCCTTCAGCAGCGGGCATCGATGGAGGTGCCTGAACAGCAGGTCTCTTTGGTCCTCCACCTGCCGAAGCACCGCCGCCACCAAAGAAACCACTCATCATGTCCATTAGAGGATTGCTTTGCCGAGGCTTCTGGATCCCGAAGTACATCTCCGCGATCATCTCCAACGACTCATGCCAAGGCTCTACTTCGCCGAGAAGGTTAGAGTACTTGTTGTGTAACTGCTTGTACAGATCCGGGCTAGCCCTTTGAACAGCAAGCAGGAGAAGGCCCAGGAAGTTGAGAAGAGGTATGCTGGGGAAGATTCGTATGTCGGCGCTGTTGCTGCTGACGTCTTGGACACCGAGCTGGGCCGATCTATCTTGGTTCAGAGCGCTGGTAAATAATCGGTAGCATGCGTTGGCTGCTCGGACATTGCCTGTGAGAAGGTATGGCAGAATGCCTCGGGCAGCGTACAAAGCGGCCGTGTGTGCATCATCCTCCTTGAACCACTCATATTCTAAGCGGGCCAACACTTCCGCTGAGTCTTTCGTACCCAGAATTAGATGCTTCTCTGCGTCGTACGGCTCATGTTCTTCAGCGTATAGGGAACCTGCGACGTGATGGAGTTCGGGGTCGCCTGCGGGGTATTCGCCGTATTTAGAGGACCATCTAGATAGATAGTAGTTAGCAAACAGCTTCGAATTAGCCAAATGAAGCGTGCGAAGCATACGTTATCATCTCCCCAATATACTTCTTGCGTGTAGGCTCCTCGCTGTCGAATAATCGCAGGCACGTAAGCAACCTGCCCTTTGTGGTGGAATCAGGCTTCAGCGCCGCCTGCTTGTAGATATCGACCAGTAGTACACAGAGATCTCCGCCGCTTCCGCCTTGGCCGGCCTTCAGGAGTGATTGGGCAACATTGTAGATGATGTTGATAGCCGCATCCCAGTTTGACGCCTTCGTATACCGTGCTGCTACAACGCGAGTCTGTTGCTGGGCTTCGTAAAACTGCCCCTCACTGATGCGCTGCTGCAAGCGAGCGATGATCTTCTCGATCTTGTCTCCTTTTGCACTCATGTTTTCTGCTCGGATGCGTTTCGCAAGGTGATTAGTAGAGAGTTCGTATATGGAGGATGAGTCAACTTGAAGAGGTTGGGTCAAAGGTATAAAATGCTGGCGGAACACATGGTGAAGCTCGGAACTTTTGCTACCAAAGCCAATGAATGCATCATTGTCCAAGCCTGACGATTTAGAGGATGGTCCAAGCTCTTAGATCTACCCCACCAATGGCTTCAAGCAGTGGCTGGAGCAAGCTAAGCCACGCATACCCCGCCTAACAATGGGCAGCATTTCAGTCTCTGACCATATGCATGCAAGTAACCTTCAGCTCGGCTGGTAGTTACAAAATTGCTATTCCTACAGAGTGGTATTGCAGACACAGAGAACAAGATTAAGTGCGCCGAGAGCAATTGCGTTTCGATTTTAATCTACCAAAAAATGGACTACTAAACATGAGGAAAAGGGGGAGAGAATGCAAAAAGAAAGCTTAGAGTTGATCTCTAATGGGTTTGCAATTAAATTGCACTAACCGTGAATCGAACACGGGGCCAGAGTAGTATCTTCAGAAGATGGGAAACTCCGAGGTTACCACTACCCCATTAGTGCTTAAAATGGGGATTGCATTTTTATTTTATATACCCTTAATTGAGGTACTAGCTCACATCTCAGCATAAAGGAGGAAGAAGTATCCTCATTGTAGGTACCTATCTGTTAGAGCATGGTTACAAAGGTCTCGACGAATGTATGATAGAGATCAGTGCCATTGGAATTTGTATTGGTAAAGATACACTTAAAGATACTACCACCCAGTGATAGAAATGAGCCAGTTGCAGATACGCCGTATAATTGATCTGCCAAGCTTCAACCCCGTTGCAACTCAGTGACTCACTTAACACTCTAAGCACCTCTTTCTATATATTTACTCCATTCTGTCTCTAGATGTCTTTAATTGTATTCATAAATATATGGTTTTCAATTGTTATTATAGAATCGTTGCTTCAGAATTATAAATTTCGATTAAAACTCGCAATGCTAGCTACCCGCTTAGCGACAACAGCCCGGCATGGAGCCGGCGCCATAAGAAGAGAGCGAGCTATGCCTTTCGACAGACCTATGAACTCTCATGCAACAAAGCTACTACCTCATAGGACCGCATGGGAATTCTCAACTTCTACTCGCAAGCCCGAAACGAAGAAGGCCAATAACAGGTCTCCTAAATCCGAAGAACCCCCGCCCATGAACTTCAGCTTCGAAGGGCTAGGCATGAGTCGAAATACTAAAGTTGCGGTTATCGTGATCCTAAGCATATTCGGCACCATAGAAACTATTTTCTGGATCAAATGGATCTGGCGCTGGTTTTCGGGTGCCAAGGACGACGAGGATGCAGCACGCAAAGCTTGATTGCATCTCGGTTATTAGATGCACTTCTTCTGCGGGACTAGAAAGCATCACATCGTCTCAGCCCTACGAAATGAAACACCATGTATTATACCGGCGTCTCGGGACAGACGTTCCGCTACTTAATCCCCAAGGAGCTGGAACCCACAACTATTACACTCTCCTCTCAATTGTATCCTACACAAAAGATCTGGTCGGGTTGAAGGCCCTCCTTAATGCCTAAAAGCTTAGCGATCGCTTACCAACAAGTTGGACTTTGATGGGTACTAATCGTCGGTTTCATGTTCTGAACACGACTATGCTGCGTGCTAGTACCTGTCTAAGATAGCGCTACCGACGAGCTGGCGCTTCGTACGCGAGTCAAGATGGTACATAGTAGGTATCCATCACGTTGGCGTTTTGACACATCACGGAAATAACCATCGCAAGTCTGTCCGTGTCCAACTCAGCCGTCGGCCGGCTACATAGCGCGATTAGTTCAGCTGGTGCACCACCGTCCGCACCATCTGGAGCTCTATTGAGCCTTAATGGGTTTAGGAGATTAGCTATGGGGAAGGTCGATAGAACTAGCGTCGTAGTCAATAGGCGAATTCCTCTCTCCAAAGTTCTCACAACTCATTGTACAGAACAGTCCATACTTCCGCGATCTGGCAGGCAAGTCAGGCATTAAAACCTGAAAGAAAGATGTTCCTCTTTGCTGTTCAGGCAGGTAATCAGTAGCATCCCAGGGGCGATCATTTCCGCTTCCCCACGAGGTGTACGTGTGCACCGCCACTTATCCCTCCAAAGTGTCGATTGTTTGACACCCTTACCCGTCTGCCCGTCTCGATTCGGGGTTGACTTTAATGCCAATTGGTCCGTAGCAAGCATCATCCCTGTTGCCTCTGCCTTGTTTTCGGATGTGCTACGAAATGTTTTAGCCACATGGGGTCAAGCCACCTAGGTCCCTTAAAACGATGTATAATTAAACAAGTACTCCTCTCGGGTGTGCTGATGTTGGCAATGCATGAAGGAAAGATGAATCGTAATTTTGTTTTTTTTGTCTAGTAACTTGTCTATACGTCTCTCGCTACTTTTCGTTTTTTTCTTAATTCTCTCGTTACCTCATCTAATGTTGTGTTGCCTTTTTGCGTGATACTCGTGTATATCGGATGGGATTTAAGGGATACATTTTTGAATATGGCTGCCGAGGCTGGAGAGACTGCTCCTGTGGACGGTGCTGATGAGATTAAACCTTACAAAATACATGTAAGCCACTTCCCACATGTTTATTCGCTGGATTTATGGGTGCGTAGCTAACTTCATGCTTGCTTTCGATAGGTCTCATCGAAATATCTCGATCTCACAACACAGAAGCTTGAAATCACTAGATTGCCTCATGAAGTCTCAGAGCCGGCTTCGAAGGACTGGTGGGAGCCAAAGTCGAGAGTAGAGCCGCTCATCGATTTTTGGTAGGTTTTCAGAACTTGAACTACTAATGTCATCTGAGTGGAAAACATGACTAACTGTCGAATAGGCTTGAGCAATATTCATGGCGAGCAGAAGAGGAGAGATTAAATAATGACATACCTCAATTTCGCACTGCCTGTTCGATACCCTCTTTTCAATCAACCGTCAGAATTCACTTCATCCACGCTCGTTCTTCTCATTCTAATGCGATACCCCTTCTTTTGATACCCCCGTTTCCTTTCTCAAATCTTTCTTTTGGCAACCTCGTCAAAGTATTTACCGAACCGGAGGACGCAGTAAATAATCAACCCTTCCACTTGGTTATACCTTCTCTCCCAGGTGTAGGATTTAGTGATGCTCTTCCAAACAACACCCCCGTAATCTCATCAACGGCGGATGTCTTTAACTCATTAATGAGCCGCCTCGCGTACCCGCACTATGTGGTATCGAACTCAGGGTCTGGAGCCGCTTCACCAGCGGAAATCGATTTTAAGCTTGTCAACCATTTAGCAACTTATCATTCGGATTCTTGTCTAGGTGCACATCTCATTGCACCTCCACTGACACAACCCAATATTCGGGAAGCACCGGTTGAGTGGGCAAAATGGTCGGTTGCGAGCTTGCTTCGTGCCCCTATCTTGGGATATCGCAAGGAGGACTTTTCCGCACTCAAACGAAGTGGCTATGTCCGCCCAACGAAGAAAACGCCAACGCCTGCTCAATTTGGATTGAACCGGTTAGGTCTTCGAGAACCCAACACTCTCGCATATGCTCTATGCGATTCGCCGACGGGCCTATTGGTTTTCGTGAAGAAGAGTCTTCGCCTGCTGGAACCTAAGAAGGAATTCACACCAACAGAGATAATCAACTTCACTCAACTCGCTTGGCTTCCTGGCCCAGAAGCAGCGATGAGATTCTGGGCACACTGCACACGACATCCCGAAAAGATGGAAAAGAAGGTCACCGTAAAGCCAAGGATCGGACTTACGGTGTTCCTAGGGGACAAAGAGAGCACCAACGGAGAGGTAGAAGCGGAAGCAGGCGACCCATCACTGGACGAGGCAAAAGATCGATATGCCTGCCCCGGTTGGGCTAAAGCGAAGTATAACGTGGTCTATACCAGCCGTACAACTGGAAGATCAGGGCTTCTGGCTTGGGAGCGTCCCGAAATCATCGTCGCAGGTGTAAGAGGGATCGCAGTTTCGATTTTAAAAACAGATTCCCGACTACGACCAGCGGCAACACCGGAAGTAGCTCCTCTAGAGCAAGTGGTTGTTCATAGCGACACGGCTGGTGAGCAGCAATCGCCTGCACCAACAAAACCGGCACCGACACTTCTAGCACCCCCTAATACAGAAGACCGTGGCCAACCCCACCGAGAGATTAGTGAGGAGACGGCTGTAGGGAGCAATGAGAATGTTACTGGAGGAACATCCTCTCTAGCACCAAAGGTGCCTAGTCCGGCACATCTTGCACCGCCTACCGACGAGCGAAGTCACCCACATCGAGAAGCGAGTGACGACACGGCTGTGGAGCGGCCTAGTAGTAGTTGAAGAGAGAAGTTATTCTAATTAAGATATGATTTGATGCGGGTTTCGGTTATTCGGTTGCATTATCTGGCATGAATTGGGGATTGGGTATGTAGAGAGAGGACAGAAAACCGGGATATATACCTACCTATAGTATGAAGCTTTTGCTTCCTTTCTTGATGATACCTTGGTCAATAGATACTAATGACATACCTAATTTGAATATGCATGATAGAGTACAATTGTACAAATGAAGGAAAAGAACTCACTCTGATCTCAACTATTTCAGTACTGCAACTATTTAAGAAGTTTGCGTAAAAAAAGAAAATAGTATGCAGTTGGTTCATTGTGAGGAATGGATAAGAGCAATTAAAGTGAAACGTGAAGAGGAGAACATTCAAGATTGAAGGCTGGCAGGAATTACAAATTAGGTATTCAGCAGTGAGTGCAGGTGCAGACATGCAGGTCACAAACATGTAACAAGAAAGTACCTATGTATATCTGGGTCGATAAGCGACTGATAAGCGACAAAGCTTGGCCGGGGTACAGAACCAAAAGTAACTCGGTACGTATCACGTTAGAAGTTAACAGAATGCAACGCGGCCAACCGCATCTCACTGATCAGCGAACATTGAAGAATCTAGATTTTAGAAACTTAGAAACTTGGTAACACTACCTGCTACTACTCTACATTCTTTAGTTCTCGGCTTTTTATTTCAAGTACCTGAACTGTGTGTCCCACCACCAATATACAGAACATCTGCCCAAAACCCTCGTTTTCTCCATTCCATTGCATCGCTCGATGTAGAACACAGTGGACATAGTAGCATGACTTCATCGCGATGGGTGCCAGCGACTCCAAGCTAGTCTTCAAAAAAGGCATCTTTAGGTTGTCAGAAGAGCGCCATATTCCCGCCGATGACCCTTATTGGACTTCTGTTAGTTATATTTTCCTATTATATGATTTCTTTTTAATTTGAATTGTCTAATAACTTGCAGTTCTGGGAGCTCCCGGAATCATCTGAAGACATATTCAGCCTCTTTGCGCCTGCAGATATTCGCCGAACTCGAGATAGAGCAATCGAGAACCTAGAGACCCTCGTACTCGCCGTTACCTCTCGCTTGTTTATTCTGCGACACCATCCTTCATTTCCCGATCCCGAATTCGCACCCGAACGCGATGCTCTCAATTGCATTCGCATCTTGACCCGCGTCTTGCCCTACTTATATGAAGTAGATCACCTACAACGTTGGGAAGACAAGTTCTTCTGGGGCTCCAGGAGGAAACGAACGAGACGATCTGCCATTGCGAACGAAGTATTATTCGATGAAGCTCAGGAAGATGTGAAGCCGCCCGCCGAGGAGTTTGAGGAGGCAAAGCCCTTGGCCGAGGAGCTCATAGATACCCTAATCGACCTGCTCTTCTTCTCCGACCTTACCGTCCCAAAACAGCCTCATGGCAAACCAAAGGTCACATATGCCATTTGGCAAAGCGGAGTGGGCTGCAATACTGCTGTGCCCACGACCAAGGAGTATGAGAGCAATCGATGCGAAATACTACGCCTGCTCTTGACCCTTACAAGCCAGAGCATGTACATGTCTCCCAGCATATTACCAACCAAAGGGACGAAGGCATTGACGTACATCTGCACATGTCCTGATAAACAGGTCGTTCTATCTGTGCTATGCTCCTTGCTGAACACAGTGAGTCCAACTTGAATTGGCTATGCTTCCAGGCGCTAATTATCCCAGACTCTTAAATACAATCCCGCAAGCTGGCGTGTGCCATACAATACTCTGATGTTCAAGGATCCGAAGGAGATCCTTGTTACATACACTTTACAATTTTTACTAGCTGTTCTCCTATATCCAATTCCCGAACCTGCTACCGGCTCTGCACCGAAGAACTACTACCGCCATTTCCTTGGAAGGTTACACCGGCCTCAGGATTTCCAGTTCATCGTCGATGGCATGACGCGGATACTGAACCAGCCTATTCAAGCTAATATCTCGTACATTCCTGGAACGCAAACCAACACCAGATTCTCACCCGAGATCATCATGCTCTTCTGGGAGGTCACTCAGTGCAACAAGCGATTTAGATCCTTCATGATTGATACACAAAGAGCACATGATTTTGTCATCCTTATTCTTTTCTATGCCACCGAATACAAACTAGATGCATCGAAACAGGGAGTTGTACGGATGTGCGCTTTCTTACTACAGACTTTGAGCGTTGAGAAGAATTTTGGCGTCAACTTGAACAAGCACTTCGAAGGACAAGACACCTTACCTGCTGTTATCAGGATCCCCGGCTTTCAGGGAACATACGCGGATTTCCTAGTACAAGTGAGTTGCTCGCATATTGCCAAAAGTATATTGCTGATTTGTGTGTACCCAAGTCGATATATAACCTTATCACAAGAAGCCAGAACAAGCTATCCGCTATATATCCAGCCTTGCTCGCTGTCATTAACAACATAGCGGCTTACCTGGAGGGTATAAACGGCACGACATGTTCAAAGCTTTTGCAACTATTCGATTCGATGTCATCTCCTTCGTTCCTTCTTGTCAATGACACCAATCACGATCTTCTCAGATCACTTCTTGAGTCGATGAACGCCATCATTGAACATAAATACAAGGGTGAGTACTTGGTCGGCTGTACAAAGTAGTATTCTGTGATATTGATAGGAAACAGAGAATGCCCATTTCGTCTACCTAATATTGAAGAATAGAAAACGTTTTGAGGCTTTGCGATCTTTCACGCTTGAAAGTGGTCAAGAGGAGCTTGAAAGAAGAAATCGCCGGAGAAAGGAAACCGGACAGCCATTGGATCCGTTGGATGCTGGCTCTAGACGAAGTTCAGCCGAGAGCCTACGTAGCCCGGTCGCGACACAGCCGAGGACACCAACGTTGAGTAATGTTCCGGAAGAGGACGGCACTTTCGCCATTGGCGACGAGGACGATAGTGACGAAGATGACGAGGAAAGCCGGCCGACACCAGCACAGTCCAGCCCAAGCGAGAATCCTTCTCGGGCCTCTTCGGTTGCTGATGTAGAAGACGCGGTGCCAACACAGCTCAGGGGAATGTCTGAAAAAGCTAGAGGCAAGATGCCCGCTGGAGTCCCGACGTTTTCTCGGCAGAATAGTACCACTAGCCTTGGAAGCTATTCGGCAGCCGGCCAATCCATGTCTGGTGCTTTCGAGCCATCGGCCGAATGGATCGAAAGTTGGCTTCCGGAACTCCCCCTACATACAATCCTTACAGTTATCCAACAGTTGACCGTGTTGATCAACCGCCAGGGGTTGACGGCCGATGTGCCGTCGTCGGCGACCCTAAAGGCTATCCAAGACGCCGACTTGGTCGCCATCGAGCCTTCTGCAGTCCGGGTCCACTCGTTTGAATGGTCGCCGCTGGCCCTCGGATGGTATGAATCACTGCTCTGGAGCTTCGTGTTCACCGGCGAGATGCAGGTGGCGAAGGGCACCGTGGGCGTGTGGAACGGAACGGCGATAAAGCTGTTTAAGGTACAGGAAACGGCGGCTCAGGGACCGACGTTGACGTCGCCACGCGGAGCCGTGGACGCCGTGGGAAGTAATATCGTGTCGAGGATCGGGTCTATTAATCTGCGGGGTGGCGTTGGGCCTACGTCTCCGACTTCTATTGGGTTACCTCCGTCGCAACAGCAGCGCAGCACATAACGCAACATTGAGGTTAGAGCGCTGGAAGCAGAGTAGTTTAGTAATGTACATGTTCTGCTGAATGCACATTCATCATCATGCTCTACAAGGTTACTGTTTTCAAAGATTTGCGTCCAGTCTTTTAAACCACGTGTTACCCGAAGTAATAGTTAGTATCCCATGATCCTCTTCTAAACTAAAACGATCAAAGACAGGTGCGATTGCAAATAGGTAAGAAGGCATGTAAATTACCATAGATACTCCGACTAGGTGTTACGAATACCGATCGTCCGGGAAGACGGCCCGGAGAATTCGGAAAATAGGCCAAGTCGTCCGTTCGTCACACTCGAGATATCCCGATCTTCTACCGATGCTATTCAGGAATACGACGAGATTGTGGGGATTGCAAGATATAAGAGTAGGTATTTAGATTCTTTATGTTGCCTACCTACATAGGTACTTACTTGTCTGGCGAGGGGTTGAGAAGTTGAAACAGACGAGATCGTCCCGCCACCATGTCGACAACCCAGACCATCACCAACGTGGAGACTCAGTCTATCCCCATGACCGAGCTCCGTCGGCCTATTTCAAAAGATCCAGAAGCCTCACCGGTGAAAAATGACGACGCTCCAATGTACGCGGATGTCGTGCAGAGCGAGCCGGCCACGCCTATTCTGAAGCTCACCGTCGCCGGGTACTCGTTCTTCTGCGCCGGCGTCAACGACGGCACGCTCGGTCCCATGATCCCGTACATCATCTCGAGCTTCGAGATTGGCACGGGGGAGATAGCTATTATGTGAGCCCAGGCATCCTTCACCAGAAGAACATTCATCGAAGGATCCTCAAGAGTCGATATTCTGGTAGCTTTAAATATATATATATATATATATATATAGGTATATATATACTAACAAAGCAACACAGCTACGCCACCACCTTCGCCGGCTGGCTGCTAGCCGCCGCGACCAACCCGCTCGTGACGGCACACCTGACGCTAGGCCAGCTCCTCTTCGCAGGCGCCATCTTGCAGCTAGTCGCGCACGGCCTGCGCCCGTGGAGCCCGCTGCCGGTGTTCTGCATCGCCTTCTCTTCCTGCAGGCGCTCGGCATGGCGTGTGCCAGGAGCTCGCACTCGAACACGTTCGTCGGCGGGCTGCGCAACAACGTGCCGCACCGCTGGCTGGGTTTCATCCACGCGTGCTACGCCCCGGGCTGCTTCGTCGGCCCGCTTCGTGGCCACGGCCATCGCTACCGCCGCCAATACCGCCGGTGCGGTGGGTGTGTCGAGGCTTGGAGGAGAGTGTACTTTGTGCTTATTGGCATCTGCGTGCTGAACGTGGTTGGTGTTGCGGTTGCGTTTCGCGACTCGCTTTGGAGTCGGCTTTTGCCTCGTGGTGGTGGGGAAGAGGAGGGGAGACAGAAGAAACGGAATAGAGTGGCTCTAGCCGACATGGCAAAGCTCTTGGGTACGAAGAAACTGTGGCTTTTGAGCATGTTCTACTTTTTCGAGCTCGGTGCCTCGTTTACGGCCGGTGGTTGGGTCGTCGAGTTTTTGACCACCGTACGGGACGGTAGTCTTGACAGCATCGGATATGTGCCGACGGGCTTCTACGGTGGTATGCTTGCGGGCCGGTTGCTATTAGCTGAGCCTACGTTTCGGTATGGTGAGTGGCGGATGCTGCTGGTGTACAGCGCGCTGTGCGTTGTTCTGCAGCTCATCTTTTGGCTCCAACCAAATATTATTGGTAGTGCCGTGGTGTTGAGTTTCATGGGTTTCTTTACAGGACCCTTCTTTGCCACTGTAAGTTGAATCTGATTTGATTTCCTTTCATGTCCTATTCAGTTTTATGACTAACAAATGTCTATTCACTTAGGGCATGTCTGTCGCCTCGAAACTATTCCCACGGGAAGCCCAACCCGCGGCCTTAGGTAAGAATTTATCACCACATATTTGCAGTAGATGGAATTAACATACTGCCAGGCTTTATATTCGTCCTCGCACAAGCTGGAGGTGCTATATTCCCCTCTGTCACTGGGTTAATAGCGACGAAGGCTGGTGTTGCCGTCCTGCAACCCATCGTGTTGGTACTCTTCGTCGCCGGCGGGATCAGTTGATATCTAGTCCCCAAAGTACCGCAGCGTAGCGAGTGAGAATTTCCATTTCTTCTTGTAGACCATGAATATTTCGAGGACTTCAAGTGCAATCCTTTTTTCAATGGGCCGGTTGGAAAATAGAGATACGGTGTAAAGCTCGATACTCATAGATAGATTCGCCTACCAATGCTAGGTTATAATGCAGATAATACTAACTGAATCTAGTCAATGGGTTTCAGTTTTATCTTATGCCACTTGCAAAAAGGAAACTTAATGTGATCTGGTAGACGTTGTGCCATATAGCGAAGAATACGGAAAGTGCGAAGAAAGCCGAGACAGTTTTTCACACTATACCCAAATCATTATGCAGCTGGCACCAGCTGGCTAGTTTATCCCGGTTTTCCATAAATTGCCCAGAAAAACTCTGCAGGCTGTCTTTCCCACTCAACTTTTCTTTCTCCATACAAAAAAAAAAGGCCTCCCAGAACGAACGAAATCAACGATCAAACGCAGTTTGAGCATTCTAAACATTTCGAAAGCTGGCTCGATTGGCAGCGAAATAATTAATTAAACGAAATGTTTAGACACGAATTCCGGTAGGTCGATGGGTCGCGAAGGAGGCCAATGCAATAAGGCAGACGGAAAAGCCTACTAGATTAGGATCGCTTCAAAATATGCTAGAGCTTGCCGTCTCGATATACATACAGCGCGCAAGTGTGGACAGTGAAGCAATATGAAAAACCAGCGTCGATTCTACTTAGAGTCGGCGTTCCGCAAGTACCTGTTCGCATCCAGCTTTTCTTTCCATGGGCTGGGGCTTGGTGCTTGCTGGAGAAATTTCAATCGGTTCATAGATGAACAGAATTATATTTGCCTGAATCAATGCGTTGAACTCGTTGGATCACTTCAGCTACGATGAGCCAGGTCATGAATGTTAAATATTGATCAAGTGCGAGCTATTTCACATTCATCCTTAGATTTTACTATCGCTTGGTGGCCTACATGGAAGTCGTCAACGCACGGCGCCCTCGAATCAGAATCACCATTCCACTTCATCCCAAAGATATTTACTTACTCACTTGAAGTTGTTCTTCATAGTTCGCAATTGATCCATCACTTCCACCGGGTCTGTTTTGCCGGTGGCCTTCTGGATCTCGGGGTCCTTTTGACATGTCAGCACATCATATCGAAACGCAATATCAGTATGTGTTGCTTACCTCTACCCTCATGAAGACATTGTGCAACTATTCCGCCCTCGTTAGCTTCTTCCTCTCGTCTTAGGTGCAGCACTATTTATCCTTACCTTCTCGTCCCCGATTGTGAACTTCCCTTGCGTTTCTTTGTTGTTCTCTGCAAAGGCCTGCAGTTTCTTGACGGCCTCACTCTGCAAGACTGAGATGCCGAATTTGACATTAGATTTGGTGTATTCGTGGCCGGGCTGCGTAAAGTTAGTTTCTATATGTAATCCGATTCATAAGGGGTGTATGTTGTTGCAGATAATCAAACACTTACGTAGACCTTGGTATCGTCCGGTAGAGATGCAAGTGTCTTGTTTAAAGCCGTGTGCATCTCCGCGGCGGTGCCTTCAAAGAACCTTCCGCAGCCTAGAACATGTTAGACTCTACTGATCTCAGGTTTGGTCGCAGATTCTGAATCAAGCATGGCCAATACGCACCACCGTGGAACAAGGTGTCTCCGGTGAAGACAGCCTTGTCATCGCCATCCTGCAGAAACCAGCAGATGCTGTCTTGGGTATGACACGGCGTGTACAGGCCCTTCACTGCGATGCTCCCTAGTTTGAACCCGTCGCCGTTCGCAGGAGTCTGGGTCACACTCTGGCAGTTCTTGCCGCCGATGATAGGAAGGTTTGGCTTGCCTAAGTCACTTCGCTATATTTACATCAGAATTGGAATCAACCAGGTTTGGCATAGAGGAACATAAGTCAAACTTACAATCTCATCATTTCCACCAGAATGGTCCCAATGGCTGCAGAGTGTATTAGTATCAGCCATTTCATATGAGTATAAGAAAATACCCACTGATGTGTATTTACAATAGCCGTGAGGTTAATCTTGCCATCTTGAATAGCTTGCTTCAAGACAGGTGTGACTCTATCTCCATGTCAACTATTGTAATATTTTTGCTGTCTGAAGTGTCTCAGCTTACTCCTTAGGATGCGCGGGGTCAACGATGACGGCATCCTTGGATTTATCATCGATAACTAGGTAGGCGTAGTTGTCATGACTACCCGTCCCTATATAGTCTCAGTTCGAAGCCCCTTTTGACTAGCTGAAGCATATAACCTACACATAGGAATCGATTGGATATGCATTGCGCGGGTGAGGGCAAGCTATAGCGACCTCAAGTTAGTATTCCGAGGCACCTTGATGGCCGTACCACCATCATTGGACCTAAACTTACAGCTGCTGTGAAGGTGCCTATTCTTCGAGGGATATTTATCGCAGGTCTTGCTCTCGCAAGGAAATTCATAGGGTGCATAGAATAAAAAAAGCAAATAATGATTGCTTCGTGACAATAATACCCCAACACTTCTTTTGACCTTTTGCTTGGTTGCTTACAAAATGGCATGCATGTCGGCGTTCCGAGCTTCTGGGCCGGAGTTTCTATGACGTTTTTCTGATACCAGACGGTCCGTCAAGAAACTGCCAGCCGAAAACGAGCAGCTGTCAATACTGAGAGATTCTTCTGATGTGGCCTATTAGATCGCATGAATTTGTCAACGCAGCAATATCTTATGTCTTACGTCGTACAACAGACGAGAAGATATAAACCGGCCAAACCGACAATTTATTTCAATGCCTGGGATCGTCTTGTCTTCAGTACACTAAACTGCATTGAAAAATGTCGGTTTGGCCTATTCATGTCTTATAGTCCGCCGTTAAGATGTGACATATTTCTAAGTATTTAGAAAAACTACCATCACATACATGATGATCCCATAATCACTGTACTGAAAAACACTTGTAGATACTTGTGATATTGTAGTATTATTGAAGCTGACCTATACAACACCAATTGGCTTCGATTTCCAAGGTCCTTCATATCTCGACCATCCTTTTGCCTGGTTCGATGGTGTCCAACTAGCAGTTTCCATTACATCCAGTTCACCACTTGACGTCTTTAAGCCGGCCTTTAGGTTATCCAAATTTCTGCTAGACGTAGATGAGGTATCACCCCCTTTCGTCGCCGACGAGAGCGAGAAATCTCCATCCAGAATAGCTTGAGACAGTCGCAAAGACCTTCCGATTATCTTAGGATCACCAGATGAATCCCCAACCTCAGCCAGCGTCTGCAGCAGGACTGCGTCGTCCCACTGTTTCAGCTGCTTCTGCAATGTCCTGTTTTGCGCAGCGGACTCCCCTTCTTCACCAAGGTACCGCAGCAGCAAACCCCGACAAGAATTCGACCCCTCATTACCGGTGGTGGTGGTGTTGCCATCTCCACCACCACCTGGCAAGTTCTTCCAGTAGTAATCCCAAATCCATGCCAGCGCCTTCTTAGCCGCGGTTCTAAGCTTCGACAGCGAGGGCAGCTGCTCGTGCGTGGCCTGGTGCCGCAGCTCCACAAACGTCGCCGGCAGGCCGATGGTCTTCGCGACCGAGTACATGCTCATCTTGCGCTGCTTGTCCTGCTGGCTGTCCAGGAGGCCCGTGACGAAGCTAGAATCAGATAATTACCGTTAGTTGGTTGGAACGTAGCATCGCCGCGACCTAGTTGCTTCTGCATCGAGCACCATCGAACTTTCGAAATCTGGCATCGGCCAGACTATCGCAAATTGCATCGGACATGGCCCCTAACGCACGCGAGACCCAAGTTCATCCATCCTCAACGCCCGAATGCAAGACTAGTCGGTCCCTGGGTATGGGTATCAAGCGTAGCGTTCCTTACACACAGGAACCGAGGCACGACCCCACCAACGAGGCTGAGGTCCAGGGACCAAGACGTAATAGTCCACCAAGGGAAATGGGGGACGAACAAGCGAAGAAGAGAGAGGAGAAAAAAAAAAGACACGTACCGACTAAAGGCAGCGGAATAAGCCGCCCGAATGGCGTACGAGGAAGAATTAGCCCTCGTCCTAGTCTCGTGCAGGTCGCTGAGAACGGCAGCCATGAGCAGCGCCGTGGACTCGACCAAGTGGGGACAGCCGCCGCGCTGCATCCACATGGAGACGCGCGACACGGCGTGCTGCTTCGCCGCCTCTTCGTCTTTGGCAGCTTTTGTTCTCGCTTCTGTGTCCTGACCATAATCATCCTCGTCCACGTCCGCCGCCGCCGCTCGTACATCCCGGTCCTGCTGAAAGCCGGCCCAGCTACCAGATGCAGTTATGGCGTTGGTGGTTGGCGGTGGTGAAGGGTAGAATTGCTGCCGGACTCGCAATAGCTCTGCGCGGTCCCGCCATGGCGTGTGCAGGTATTGGACCATAGTAGTATGTAGTATTGTGCACGACACGAGCCGATCCAGGTGATCTGGTTTGACGAGGCTGCTGTATTGGTCTAGAAGGTCTGTGGTGAGTGGAATGGAAGGTGGTTGTAATTTAACTTAGATCGGCAGTGGTCGATGCAGGTGCATGTGTGAAGTTTGACTGGGTGATGCTTGAAGCGCTGGACCATGGAAGAAAATTGGCAAGCTTCGTTAGAGGCCCCACTAGAAAGTACTCCGCTAGCTAAGCGGTTAAGACAGCGTTTTTTGTACCTCTTATTCAGCGCACTAACACGATAACCTCATAAACCTACCTAACCACCTACCATACTACTCTAGTAGACGTTACTTTATAGACGGGGAATTATGAAGATCATGATGTAAAACAGGTGCTGGGGATCATTTCAATGTCTCATTTGATTTACGGTGGGATATCTTGATTTTTTTCTATGCCTACCTAGGTACCTAAGAAGAAACTTTTCCCCTATCATTTGCCAGCGTAAAAATAAACACATCAAGATTTAGCTAAGCCCCTTTTGCCTGATTGTGCCATCGTTAAATCATCGTACATAAAATTTAAGACGAAGATATCAGCTTTTTATAGTATGGTCTTTTCCTTGAGGGAAATTCCGTACTTCTCCTTCAACTCCTTCATCAAGGGGTCGTTGATCTTGGAGTTCATGGGAGCAAGGATACCTCTCTCCGAGATAGTACCGTCAAGAACCTGCTTGACGGCCACACCGCAAGGAACACCGACAAGCTTAGCCATGGCAGAGTAGCCCTTGGGGTCACCGTACTCAGCCAAGCTCGACGTCCTGATTTCCCGGCTACCATCCTTGTTCTCAATCTCAAACTTGTGCTGGAGCATGACGAAGTCTCGTTCTCCCTCTTCAAACTGCATCTTCTTCTCTAGTGTAGCACAGAGAGTGTCCAGAGGGTTGCCTCGGGGAGTGATCTTCTCGTCTGAGAAGATACCGATCCATCGCAGACCACTTAGGATGCGAGTCTTCTCCTCAGGGGAGTCAAATGTAGCCTTAGACAAGATTGCAGATTCTAGATCGCTATGATTGCTGGAAGAAGCTCCCAGAAGCTTTTGAGTGGCATCCTTCCAAGCGACGGGCTGCTTGAAGGCATCTTGCTCGGTGTCGTCCAAGAATCCGATCTCAACCAACACTCGGATGAATTGAGGGAAGCCCTGGTAACGTAGGGTACCACGGACGATGGTTTGAGCCTCCGGGATGTTGTAGCGCTCCTTGTAAGGAGTCGAGTCTCGGTTCGGGTAGGCAACGAAAGCGTAACCGGGGTAGATGAAGTACGGCTTCGCAGTTCCCATCAGATCCTTGGACGCAACATCCACTACCTTGCCATCCTTCCAGTATTTAGCGGCATTTCGTAGGGCCAAGAGAACTCCGCGAGAAGACCAGCTGAACTTGTAACCTAGGGGGTTATCCGAGTCCTCGGGGGCCGGGCTGGAATGTGTTAGTCAGAATAGATATGAGGTGGGTCTGATAAACAGTATGACTTACAGGCCACCGCAGTAAGACAAGAAGGTCAGAATCTTGCCTCCAGCCTTATGAACCTCCTCGATTGTCTTGATCGCGTCTAGTCAGGTCAGTATTGTATGTAGGGCCTGTAGCTTTATGGGGAATCCTACAGAGGTGATCGAGACCCGGGTCTATAGAAAGAACTAATTAGCAGCGCACGAGGAACAAGATAGGGGGAAGACAGCATACCCAAGCCGATCTCGTTCATAACGGTGATACCTGCATCCTTGGCTTGCTGATCCAGTTCCAACATAGCCGGGGATACATAGCTGGTGGTGACGACGTGCTTCTTCTGTCGAATAGCAGCCTTGATGACGGTAGCGTGGAAGGTGTAGGGAATCAAGCTGATAACCAGATCATGCTTGCCAACCTCGGTATCAAGCGCCTTCTCGTCGCTCACGTCAAGGGAGACAGGGTTAGCATGCTGGATTCCCTTGGAGAGAGACCGAGCAGAAGCGAGAGTTCTGCAAGCTAGCGAGGAGTTAATTGGTCGTCTAGAGCTGTTGTGACGTCTAGGCTCGACCTACCAACGGTGACTGCAATGCCGGCATCGTTGAGGATGTGGAGCGTGGGAAGCGTGACGAAGCCAGCTCCGAGCATCAAAACCTTCCTACCAAAACCATTAGAAAATTGGGTTGGGGACAAGTGTCCGACTGAGTTGAGATTCTTACTTAGACGCCATTTTTTTTTAATTAAAATTCTTCAATATCAATCTCAACCACGGTACAAATGACAAAGAGGCAACAATTGGATCTAGCATGAATCTTTAATGAAGTTAAAAATTATTGTGATGGAGGGGTACGCGGGGTTCCGATTACGGAATACGGACTATCGATAACGACTACGTCGACATGACTCGATCGGTGAACTTTTTATTTTATTTTAATCCATTCAACAGCATTGGATCTCGTTTGACATCAATCACGACATCGCATCCTTGGAATAAATGTCGGTATCATCTTCATATTCGTCTGTTTCCTGAATCAAGAAACTTTGCGTTGTCCTGTATTGGATTTATTAGGAAGTTCTTAGCTTCACCCATTATTCTAGGCGAATCGTTTAAGTGAGAGAAGATGAAAGTCAAATATGTCAGGTAAATATTTCCCACAGACCTCGTACGACCTTGTATGACATTGCGTCCTTTATCAAGGGGTCGTGGCAAGCAGTTTTCAAATTGGCAATAGCTTCGCTAGTATGAGATGTTTTCTCCTCGTAGGTCAGCTTGTTGCATCCGTGTGATATCTGCTGAGTGACCGAATGCCAAGGACAGCCCAGCTGTACTTATTTGCCGATGGGGACTAGGTAAAAGCGAAGAGGTTGTTGATGAAACTCATAATCCATCCGGATTGTCCGTGGTGGTATTAGTCGGTATCTCGTGATGGAGGAGATTTGGGTTGGAAAACATCCATTGATTTAATCCATCTTACCTTGAAATGGTTAGCATTTTTAACTACTACTATACTTATGTACATACAAGTAGTAGTTGATTTAATTATCGAAGCGGCCATCATGATCCAGCCCCGTTCCATCCATCCCATCACGAAGCCCGCAGAATTCCAACGTGCATGGAAGGCTCCTAGAGCAACATGTGACGCAAGCGTAGCTGCATGTGCCAGATCCACAGCTCCGCTAGTGGACCCCACTATGCATCTCCTAACTTGGGGATCTTTCTGGATACAGTGGGGTAAGCCCACATGGGACGTCTCGGGCCAGGGCGTGGGTACGCGCTAAGGCGGAGCCAGCACGGAGTGTGTGCTTATATGTACCTAGGTATCCTGCATGCGCAACGCAGAGCCCCAAATAGAACGTTGGAGATCCCTGTTTGGTCTGCTGGTCTGAGCTCTAGTCCCCTGCATATCGACAAACGTAAATTGGTCCGGCCTATCAGCAGCAAGCCGCGTACCTAGATCCTGGATCCTTAAAACGAAGATACTTCGGTACAACTTCCCACCATCGTCATGAACCCCGGCAACTGTAAGTTGAGTCAAGATCAAACAGCTTTTTACGGCGTAGATTGTTAGAGCGTACTTGCTCACATTTGCCGCGCCAGAACGACCTGTCACAAATGATACAGTACGACTTGCATCTCACTTTCACGTCTTACATCAGCAGGTCAACTAATTTTTAGAATGGTTGTTTTCTTGATTTTTTTTCAAGTGGATTTATCATCCCTGTGCTTCAATATACACCAGGTAATCTTTATCCCTTTGTGAAATATTTTACAAGTCTTTATGCGACACGCATTCATGTCTTGCTTATTGGGCAATAGTAGTCGTCAGGGGCTTCAAATGGCCTTTCATGATCCAACGTGATGTTGTAGATTGTCTTCGCTGAAAAGAGTTACCGGATTCATATCCAGTTTTGCCCAGCCGTGGTTGACTCCGTTGCCTCATCTTTCTCTGCATTTTCCTCATTGATGTCTTCATCCTCCTCGCCTTCTCCCTCGCCGTCCTCATCATCTGATGCGGGTGGCTCCCAAGCTTCTTCTAATTTCCATCCTTGACCCCGTCGATAGGTTGTACCTAATAATTGCGATGTCGTTGTTCGGTAGTTGTCCAACGCCGGGTCTGTTTCAGTCTTGGGAGGATCGTAAAGACCCATTCCTACTAGTATTTCTCCTTCCTCCTCTGGCTCCTCGAGTGGTTGATACGGTATTGACTCCTCAGAAGGTACCATTGGTTGCGGTTGTTGAGAAGGCTGGAACTCATCTGGTGTGGGAGGTGCCGTGCAAACATTAAAGCCCTGGGCAGCAAAACCATCCCAGTTTAGCGGGGCCTGGTTTGTGAATGAAGGGAATGGCTCTGTTTCCCCGGGGCTGCCACCCGACGTGTAAGAGCTAGGCATAAACTGTGGCGCAGGGTTCCATGTGTCCTGTGATATGTACGCTGGCATGGTGTGTGGTTGAGAGGTTCCCGAGTATGGTAGACACAGCGGTGACATGGTAGACATGGGTGAGGTTTGTCCTGAATAGACCGCAGGAGTCGGCGGCAGATTTTGATATCCCGAGTAAATATCTGTTTGGTGATATGACATCGGGGCAGGGACTACATATTGTGAAAAGTCCGGCTGCGGCATCGGTATATGCATATGTGGTTGCTGAAGATGTGAGGTCGGGTGCCAGCTGACTGGCCGGTTACTTCTTTTGATCGAGTCTTCTGGAGTCGAATAGGATGTGCAGTCTTGCATCTGTTGCATTACAGCTTGGTCCAAAGCTTGTTGACGCCGTCGAGCAAGGCTGCCATCGTTCATCATGGTCCTCCGGCGTGCCATCATGGCCTGTGGGCTGTTACTGGCACTGGATGGCTTGACGATACGCATGCTGCCCTGTGTTCGTTGCCCGGCTGAACCACGAGGTATCCTCCGCATCGAATCGGACATGGCGAATTGCCGTGAAAGCTCTTCAAATGTTGGATCTGGTGTGTAGTTTTGAGGTGGAATATGGGGCATATTCGCCCCCATCAACATAGGCATCATCTTGGAAAGATTAAGTGTAATGGCGTGTAGGTGTGAGGTATAGGTGATGAAGAGTCAAGACAAGAGTACTTAGACGAGGGAACTCTTGCGAGAGAGGGAGGACGGCCAGGTAAATATGAGGTTCGGTCAAAGATCAACTTAGGCTACTCAGTCCAAGAATGTAATGTGATGAGTGAAAGCCAGGGGTTCATTTAAAAGGATAAATCGAACTAAAAGCGTGGGGAGATTTGCTATGTGAGATGGCATACGGATGGTTATATTGGGGCGGTAGGGCCGAGAAACAACACCGGCTTAGAGACATGGTCTGGTTTGGCATGTGTATGTATGCATGTAAGTGCGTGTCTGCGCGTGTCTGCTTCACCTGTATGACGGTTCCCGCCTAGTTGTTTTATTTTTTTTCTTCCTGCGTCATATGGTTCCGGCAGGGATCTTGGTCGGTCTAAAAAGGGATCCTTCATTGTGCTGATAACCGGGGACGGGCGGATGGTGATGGCAGCGTTGGCGTAGTGTGGGCTAAACTAGGTTGCAGTCTTTGACTTTCCTATTACTGGCTGCAAGGTATTCCAAGCAGGTGGGCGGTCAAAGGAACGGGGTTTCAACCGTGAACGACGTCGAAAAAGAACAAAGGTACTATGCGCCTGAAGCAGTAATCCTTGGCCCCCATTGCCTTGCCTTTTCCGTACCGAGCTCTGCGGCGTAAACGAAGGTGGATAGGTTGTGGGGATGAGATGGGGGGGAGGGGGTGTAAGAGGAGGAGGAGGAGGGCGTGTGGACTCGTAGAACGTGAGCAGGAATTGACGGGAGGGTGCACTGGAATAGGGATAGGATGTGTGCTTATCCTAGCGTCGGCAGCAGAATTGTGCTTGAAGATTGTCTTGATAGGCTCATTACATGGTGTCTAGGGGGGTGTGGATGCTGAAGGGCAACAAGGGGGCGTGCCAATTTATTAATCGCTTTTTGCTGTGAGGCAACTGACCCTACGACCATGCTTGTCAGGGTTCAAAGGCCATACGTACATACATAGTACATATGTACATGGCGAAAACGAGCTAACTCTTCCGGTAAGATCCAGCAGATGCTTCTTCGAATCCGAGGCGGTTCCATCGGTAAGGTAACCCTGGACAGCGTCAACATGACTGGTTCGATAATAGCATTACATGGTACGTACCAGTCTGGTCTGCGCCATGCTACGTAGACCCCCGTCTCGAGAGGGTTGCTATCGGCGGAGGGCAAGGAAACCAACCTAATAGAGTGCTAGTCAAACCCGAGGGGGTCATTTCAATTTTGTCACCAGCGCGTCGCTCTGTAGCCGCTTTACATAGTATTGCTATTAGCCTGCCCAATGGAACCATGCAAGAGGACCATGGACATGGGCCGCGAAGCAGCCCAGGCTTTCTCCCTAGGCTCCCTCTCCAGGCCTCAAAATTGGCTACCGCGCCAAGACATGAAACGCTTTGCTCAAGACGGAATAGGAGGAAAAAGGGGTGAAGATTTGGCGGAATGTGTGGGGAGGCGAACTCATGTTTGCAATTTTTGGAAATATTATGCTTGTTTTGCATCTTGCTAACCAAACCACGATGTCTGTGTTTCTCTTTTAGGCTAGAGATTTATTATTATTATCTTTTTTTTTCCTTTTGCATTTTCTTAGTTAGTTATACACAGAATACTATGTAGATATGAGCTGATGTGTTTTATTTCTTTTAGCATGTTTGAGCCATACCTAGGTAACTATGTATTATTATTGTTATTTTTGATTTTCATTTATATTGATGTACAGGTTATAATTGTCGGTCTTGTACGAAGTACGGAAGCATTTCATCTTGTTTGGCGCAAAAGTTGTCGTACGTAATAAGAACGCATACGTCTCTCATGGTTCTTTGAAGACAATTCCCCAAGCTTGGAACAAGGGCTCTTTGACAGCAATAGCGTGCGTTGCAGGGAATAAAAAAAATAAAAAAAGAGAAGGGACATATCCATGTGGCTCAATACATAGCATATGTACTATTCCTTTGACGAACATCGATTGAAGCTAATAATCCATGGATGGCTTTCAACTTGGGCCGAGATCGTACCTGTCTGATAGCCGGATTTTAAAATGGACTATCTTCGGAGTCTTGATTGGATCTGAGTTCAAGTTGAAGTTGTCTGTCTCCAGTCTGTGTGCAGGCAGGCAGGCAAGCAGGCAGGCAGGGTCTTAATGATGGGCACAAGTACTTAGGTACATGCAGCTGTATTTTACGTCGGAATACGTACCGCAGTGTAATATCAAACATGAACGTACATGTAAGACCCGCTTGTGGTGCGCAGTAGGGTACTTTCCCGGCGATTTCCTGCGAGTTGCTTCCTTGCCTTCCTTAAGTAGCCCCTTATGATGGACACGTACCTAGTTTACTAATATGTAGAACATCAATAGGTATCTACTGTAGGCAGGCAGGCAGACCTGCCCGAGATACATACATACATCGGACGCCTCCTTGAATTAATATTTGTTGCACCTTATTTAGGTTAATATTGCGTGGAAGCCGTGTTGCTTTAGTCTTCTTACCTTACCTTACATGTACAATATCCGGGACATCATGCAGCCACTCCAGCTTTAGGACAATTACGTACTTAGCATACATACCATACACATAGTATGAGGTGTCAAAAACTCCGCTTCTCGAGTTCGCTTCCATGTAATTATGAATTAATAGTCCTGCCCGCTTTTTCCCCCTACCATTCGTGTTTTTTTCTATTTACTACTAGTATGTATCTATTCCTATGTGCCACTAATCAAGTCCTATTCCGCGGTAAGCTTAACGCATGGATGGGATGGGATTTGCCTAAGAGGTAGGTACTTCGCAATTCACTTACCTTAGATAAGAGTTACATGTCCGGTAGCTTCCATTATTTGTGGCACCTAAAAGTTCCTATCTTTGGTTGGGGCTTCTGAACTTCGACACACGAACTGGCCGCTTCCCTGTTTTACTACTATCCATGGGCCGCGATGGGCTGAGAAATGAGTAGTTAGCATGCAACTACCTTGAATTAATGTATCGGTTGCATCAAAGTTTCACTGGTCTAAAGCTGTTCGCTCATCCCTCAGCATCTGAATTGTGGATACACACCTTGCCGCAATATACTAATTAGCATGGAAGCCACCTTATTACTAGCTCTACAAGCCCAACCCAGCATCCTACATATAATCCATAGTACCTAAGCTAGGCAAGTAAGCTAGTAATTAATGGATGGCCGTCTTTCAATCCTCAATCTCAAACAGCAATAGCATAGCTCGGTGCACATAATCCGCGCACTCCGCACGCTTGGTATTTCCTTGGACGATCCAGAGCGCCCACGACACGGAAAATAGTCATCTAATGCAGATCACCGCGCCTTTCTCAAAATTAGATTGGTCCTCACTGCTCAGACATTCCACTCCGACGATGAGGTATCAATCAAATATCCATAGCGTTCCCTACGTACATACGTACATACTAATATAACACATACGCAATCACCGGCCAGGCTTACATGTATATGTGTATGTATATAGGTATGTAGGTATGTACACACATAGACTGGCGGTTGGATGGCCATCGAGTGTGTACACGGTTGGATTCGAGCACAGCAAGTTGTGGCTGGCTGCATCTTATTCTGCCCATTTACGGTAACGACCTCCCTGCCGCCGGGACAAGTTGGCCAATCCGCAGCATCATCAAGGTAGGTATGGTTTGGTCACGCTGTCAGGGTTGTAATAAAGTACGACCGTTGTTTTGAGCAGGTACACAATAGTACGAAAAACTCAGCCACCGATCATCACATTTCATGGTCCCTTATTAGCCTCTGGTCCGAAGAGTGTGTCTGCGTTGAGTACGTAGCGCGCAGAATGAAACCCTCCATGTCTGGAGCCGTTAGCTCAAGCAACCTTAGGGCCCCCAGGCGGGTGGAATCATCCCGGCCTTCCCAGAGACAAACCGTGCCCAATTTCCTTGAGTCCTTCAGCGGAGCGTCTGCCGGCTTGCTATGAATTTACAACGCAACACACATGTCTTGACCAACCAAAATACCTTTCAAGGATTCATTCCGGGATTGCTGATGCTTGGTCTTACCTACGACTTCACCACTTCTAATCACCCATTGCTTACACCCCTTCCGGGATGTCGAAGCATCATCCAATATAGTGTTTGGCTGTCGCACAAGCGCATATGGTAGCCTGCTTGTCGAACAGACCTGCTAATATCAAGACAGTGGCACACCACGGTAGTTCATCTCACATCCCTCCCATCGAAAAACGGCATCTGTCGAACGTCGTGGGCATGGGCATGGGCATGGGCATGGGTGACACTGATCAAGACCAATGCAAGCATTCTGCGAGTCAGAGATCGTGATTTTGCCATTCTCATAGTCAGTTCCACACCAATAACGCATCCAAGACCCCTCCACTATCGACCAGCTTCGAAGAGCCATCCAAAGCTTACCTGCCTGCAGTCAGGCAGGCAACTGTTTCGTGGCGGGATCGAAAAGGCTCTGCATTTTTTGGGTCGCAACTCACATCCTAAAAGAAACCCCACGAAGTCAAGAAGAGGCTCGGTGAAACAAGACCCATACGATGTGGCCTCATGCATACGAACCAGGCAATTGAAGAAGAAAAAATTGAAATTGAGGTAAATATTTTGTTTATTGTATTCACCTGGAACTGGAACGGGGTACATTGATGCGGTACCTCCCCGAGATCCTTTCGAAGGGCGAAACGATATTACGATCCCTTAGGACTCCCGAGCCAACCTTGACCTCCGTGTCAGTGAGCAATGGGCAGGAGTTTGATACTCTTCTCCACAGAAATTGGTATCGCCAGCCAACTATCGCCAAGTGATGATCATGGCACGCCGTCAGGTCGTCAGGGTCTCGGTAGGGATTCCACTTATTCAAGCATGGTTACGTTGCCAACTGAGCGGTCCAACTATCGAAGGTATGCCCGGAGGCGATCTGTGCGAGTTACAGACCCGAAAGCCTCGAACCGTTCCCTCGTGCCGTCCAAGCCCGCCCAGTAAATACTACTCGTCAGCTGTGGGTTCGACCGAGGATAGCGCTAATTCAGATTTCATAAATTTTTTTCTTCTTCTTGCTCTTTATGTGGTGCTTGAATTGCTACCTCTTACCTGCATAACATGTAAGGCAGGGGTAAAAAAAAAAAAAAAAAAAAAAAAAAAAAAAAGACACGGTCACGATTCAAGGTTATGCAGCGCATACGGCTTTCCATTTCAAAGCAAGGACCAACTCCACCATCGTCATCGTCACGATTCAATCAAACGGTCATTGTCAATGCTTAGAGTGCCCATCCTACCCATCCCACCACAGGCCATACACTTGTCGATCCCCGTACCACGTCTAGTTTGTAGGTCATATGCTTGCCTTTGATACTGTGCACATGTAGCAGTGAACTATGCATAAAATGATAGTTGCCAGTCGTGTAAAGATTGTATAATGACAGTAGCAAGGATTGGATAAGAGAGAGAATTTAGAGAAAGAGAAGAAAACAACATTTCGAATCTTGAAGCCACACAAGTGTGTGTACATTGTACCTAACATGAGATCCCCAAAACGACAGATGGAATTTTGGGGGAGGGATTCCGGATTTTGTCGAATCAATGCTAAGGAATTCTCTGGAAGATTTCTATTTCTTTTTACAGTAAAGCTCTACCCGAGCCCTACAGGCCTGAACCTTGGCTGACCACTTCATTTAGATCTCACAAGTTTATCCATCGATCCCTGCTGCGACCTGTACGTTTCACTGTGGGGGTTGGACCGTGGAGAGCGCTTCAGCGATCGCTTCTGATTGCTCGCTACATAAGTATTGTACCGTAGTAATTAACCATCCAGGACAAAGGGTTACATCCCCTAGGAAAACCATACTACACGAATGTGTGCACTCGTAGTTGGCGACCTTGCCTTCATGTTCAGCCATGGTTCGGGCGTGACGGGGTTCCGATGCTAGGCGCTTTGTCTGTGTGATCCAACTTCCTCTTCCTGCTCCAATTTCAGCCAGCGCTCAGGGAATCGCTACTCCGATCTCATACCTTGTAAGGTTGGTTAATTAGGCGCATGAACGGAGTTCGGGATCCAGATGAGCAGTGTTCGGCCAATACGAGTGTGGCATACATCCATCCGGTGAGGGTGGATTCAAACCCCATCGCCTATGTAGTCCAACCGTAGAATGGTTGGATTCAACTAATATGCCAACCTTTCACTGTAGACCTCCGCAACCTAGTATCCTTCATCAGAAGGAGGCTGACGAACCTTCCGATCCCTAGTCCAGCTAGTTGTCACCCTTCTGGCCAAATGACCATTGATTGACATTACTATGTATATGTAGGTAGGTACATAGGCGGAGTGAGGTTCGTTTTACACGCACTTACGTATCCCCTCCCCGAGCCACGACTAAGCCTCGGGGTATTTCACATAGTGCTGTAGGTAGCCCGAGGGCATCCCTTATTACGAGATAGCCAAGAGGGGGTCTATTCCCCGCTAGAACAATAATTGAACCACTATCACAGCGAATCAATCCTGTCAGCGTTGAACGTTCTATTAATGTGTTATGCCCAATCAAGACACGATTGCCGTACATCCAAGATCAACAAGACAATTTTCGTTTATCCCGCTCGTTTATGTCATGTAGATTCACAGGTTAAGGATCAGGCTCAACGTCCGGTCAGCTGTTTACTGTAAAAGACGGACTTATTTCCAGGGCTGGCATTCAACATACACAATTTATGTGTTCCATTCCAACGCCCGTCAGCACGTGGTAATCTAACCTTGATACAAACTAATATCAAAACCTACGGATGGAGGAATGGTATACACATTGGCACCTTACCATACACATCCTATCTCCGAAGACACCATGTTTGCCGTATGCATCTTGAAATAGATACGCAAACGAGGTCTTAAATTGAACAAGGCTGTTACAGAATCATCCGTGATATGCGTCCATTCAAGCAACGAGGGAGATAGTACCCGGTCGGTTTCGATTTACCAATCGTCTGATAATAGGGTCCCCCCCTCCCAGGGAGTTGCTGTCGATACTGACCGAGATTCCCGAGCTTCTAGACATTTTTTCGCCGGAAGTGTTTTCTTTGAGGTGATTGATCATCACTTCGGCGGCATGTCTTCGAGTGCTTTAGAGTCACGTACCATCAGGCACACTACAGTAGACATACTCCTACTTACGCGGAACCCGAGAAATGGTTTGCGGTCTCCATACGTACACAATAAATAGACAAGGACATAAGTTGCGTCATGACTATCACTATCCGCAAAGACTAGCCAATGCTCGTGACGGCCACCTATCTTCCGGTTCGAGGTCGCCTGTAACCTACTGTATGGAATTGCAGTTGCATATCAGGTTGAACTAGAGGTGCAACCTCATCACCCATCCAGCTAGCTGATGGGGAACTAATGAGGGAGGTAGATTTGGGTGGATGTTCGGCACCAACATTGAAGCACAACAGCCTGCTTCGAAACAACCATCACAATGTAAGCTAACCACTAACAATCTCCAAGCCGCTGGCATCGATGCGGCTGCTTAACATTCGCAAAGACAAAAAACCCAAGCAGGGCCCGTTTGATTTTTAGGGGTTCATCATAAGGGAGGTGGTGGTCCGTGGGCCGACTACGAGCATGTTCGTGTCAGACTCTGCGGCGTTTAACAATCCTACGTCAAAAAGGTTTCTCGATACGACCCATGGCGCCATCATAATTCCCCATTCACGAACGATTGACGGGGCGGTCCAGACTTACGGAGCACGGGAAAGCGGCTCCGGCGTCCACAAGAGATCCCAAGGAAAGCCGAAGGTGGGAAGCGATGCGACAGATATAGGAGAGGAGAGAGACTAGTACCGATGGAATACGTAGATGATCGTGCTACCGATATAGTAACAGGGCAAAGACAGGCCATGGATGACCGACAACCCCAATAACCGTGCCCTGTCCCGCCTAATGCTACTATTGCATTAGGCATTTCCAGTTCTACTTAACGGACAGTTATCCGTGCTAGGCCCCCCCTATCTGTTACGAATTACCAATCCAAGCCAACCATCTAACACACCATCGATCCACAGTTTCACCGCTCATTGCACCTTATTACTTAGTAGCATTTAATTCGACTACCCCTTTGCAGAATGATCGTCCCAGTCTCGGCCGGCCCTTTTTTCACCTTCCCCTAACAACAGGACACATTACTAGAGTAGTAGGCGTTCCTTTGTATTGTACAATACAACAGCACATGTCTAACTAACTAATAACACCGCTCTAATGTACCAATCCAAGGGATGGGGTCCCCCGGATCTGTTCATTACGAGTCATCGATCCATGCAAGCCCATTTCATGGACGGCTTTCTTACTTTGGCGTTCGGACTAGGCATGCGACTTATACAATTGGATGTTTCTAAAACACTATTGTGTGTCGACGGATCAATTCCCTGGATAGGCGCCCTGATGGCTTTTTTTTTCTGGTGAGTATCGTGTCTACCTAGCTGAGCTAGTGATGACCTCCGGTTGGGATGAAAAAAATAGAGAGAGAAAAAAAATCCATCCGTCACACGACCACGGCTCGCTAAAGCATAGTCACATCTCATAAACCGATCATCCAGTTTCATTCAGGACGCCACTTTAAGGGCGCTTTTTTAAGGGCGCTTCAAGCACCGTGGCCCCAACGCCGTCGAACCCGTCTCGTTGCACCTTGCACGTCGCAAGCTGCACAGCAAACTGGACCTTCTTCTCGGTGTCCCAGTCTTGGTGGTGGCACAGCAGCCCGAAGAGCATCCCGGCAACGAAAGTATCACCTGCTCCCACGGTGCTAACGCAGGGATATATGTTAGTGCACGCAATCTTGTTTCTGGTTTGTTTTTTTTTTCGTTACGCTTGGAAAGGGGGGGAGAAGAAAAGAAAAAGAAGCCGGCTCAAGACCGCCGGCTTGTCACACATACTCCACCACGGAAATAGATTGTCCAGGCAAGGTAGCCGGGCATGATACGGCCTTCTGGCTGGGGAGTGATAGACACGATGCACCGTCCGAACCCCACGTACAGAGGATGAGGGACCTGCAACCATATTAACTCATCGCACCGCTGTGCTGCATCTGCTTAGAGCGACAAGGTTTCAATGCAACTCACGCTGTACGGGCGACGCCCGATTGGGCATTTAGGCATTGCTGAGCATTCTGGTACCGTTTATTCTGGGGACCAGGTCGTCGTCAACTCAACTCGACTCTCACACACATTTCAATCTACATACATAGGTAGTATATAGTACGGAGATGGTGTCGCCGTACTCGCATGAGAAGGAAAAGACAAAGAGAGAAGTGACTCACCTCAGCCCAAGTTCGCGAATAGAAGACGACGTCTGCCTCAGCCGCCAGATCCTCTAGTCCCTCTCGGCCCGGTTTTTCAACCTCGACGCTTACTCTTGCATTGGGGAACCGTCGTCTGAGATACCGGATGCACTGCAACGTCGTCTCAGGTATCCGTCCCTATGCATTTTGTCTTGGGGTAAGTTTAAATCGAAAGTCATCACTTTTGTCTAGTCTGGGATAGCTGGATGCCGGCTGGCGTACCTCAAAGTGGAACCAGGCGTCGTCGTCGCCTACCTCGTCGGCAGCGGCGACGAACTCGTCGATCGTCATCTCAGGTAGGTCATTGTAGTTGACGAGGGTGCGACTCCCGGTGGCTTCACTGCGTATGATATAGCTACTCGCAGGTTCGCTGTGATTCGCGCGGAAGATGCATCTCGAGAAGTCGACGAGGCTTTCCGGTCCAAAGGAGCCCACAATTGTTGCTGTCGCGGGTGCGTCGGCTCGAGGCAAACACGATATCAGGTAAGGTCTGACTTCCTGGCCAGTTTGATCCCTCAGAAGCTGCTGAAGCACCTCGAGTGTGTTGGGACAGTTACCACCCCGACGGATCTGAAGATTGGTGGCACGCAATTTCTCATCCTCGCCCGGGTAGTGAGGTACGCTACAGTGCAATAACACGCGTGTGAGATGGATCTGAGTCAGGTCATGCTTATTATGCAGCAGGGGGACTACTCACTCGAGGATTGTATCGAGATAGCAAGCCCCGACACACACAAGCCTCTTCATAACTAATTCCTTTCGATGCCGTGCCACGTTATCTAAAAGACGCAAGTTCAACACATCTGCGCTCGATTAGTCTGTGTCCAATATAAATTCTCTCGTACTAATGTCGTCACCTGTCTCTGAGAAACTTTGCTCTAATTAGTAGCTCTGGCATAAGCAAATAGATTGGAAAGATGAGCCACAAAGGGGGAGATCCAACGCCACCTTGAACTCCACCTCCATCTCTACTATCCTCTCCCTCGCAGCTCAGTATCACCTGATTGCACCTCCATTGAAACTATTGACAAAGCCTCTTTACTCGCCGGATCAGATCATGACTGCAAATTAATATACCGGCGTATCGTTTGACCGCCACTCAACTACATACCTATATGTCTCGTACAACTGAGATCAATTCCTCCTACCACACCCTACCCAAGTGTCACCAACTTTTGCTTCCCATCGCTTACAGGACAGAATACGCATGTAACCAGTCTCAAACCCATTCCGCTTGCAGCCAGCGGCGACGGGAAATCCACCTACGCTTCACACATTAACAACAGCCTGCCGAGCTCGCAACCTCCATTATAAACATGTTGCACGACACAAGCCATGAACAAGCAAGCAAGCGTACCCGATGGCGAGACCCCGATGTGGTAATTTTACTGTAACAATATCGCAGTTATATTCCCCCTTTGGCTTCCACGTGAGACACCGAATCAATCCCGTCGTAGAAAGGGGCGACTACGTAAACGGGAGGTAATGTAGAGGTATGCAGGTGTCCCGATCATTTTAGTCAAGGAAAGAAGATGGCTGCCAGAGGGGAGGAATAAACAACGGATTCGCGTTTCACTCAGCAAATGCACATTTGCAAATCAGAGTGCATGTATTGCCAACGCAAGAAGCGGGATTGCATAGCCGCAACCAAGGCGTCGTCCGGATAGCCTTCTTTGGCTCCTCGTCTCGCTCGTGGAGACGACGATAATGAATCGGTCGAGGAAGCGGTCTCGATTGTCACGATGCCGACCGATTAGGGGGTACAGCCACCCTGCACACGTATACGTGTCTCTGGAGTTTTGGCATAGCCCAATATGTTCATAACTACGATTTTTGACGCTACAGTTTGATTGCTAGTATGCATAATACTGTACTGGAGGGTTTTTCGGGGGGAACCTGAATACCTAGGTACCTTAAACGCCACAAGCATCTGCCCAGTCTAATGTATACTGTCTGCCGTAGGTTTATAGCTGTTTTATCACGATTAATACTGAGCGTTTCTCGGGAGTGATGAATAGACCTACTGGTGTCTGCTTCTTTTGGCGTTAGGATTAATTGATGGCGTTGGTGTTACTTTGGATAGGATCAACTTTCGATGTCGAATAACACTCTTGGCCGCTTCTCCCTTTCTTCATGGATCGTTCTATGCACCTAAGTAATCGCACCTTAACACCCTACCCTAACTGATTCCTACGTAATGTATAAACTGTAAACAAGTTATCCATTCAGATGTTGCAACTAAAGCAAAGGTAGTAGAGATAGAGGAAACGATGGGATACTCGCTTTCGAGCCACACTTTCTTGAATGTATATCGAGGCACCTGCTGGTGTAAGCAAAGAGGCATCGGACGATAGCACCACATCACGGTCCGTATTTATATCCTTAATCGTTATAGCATACTTTTCGGTCGGTCATCTGAGGAAATGGATACCTGGATCGGCCCAGACAAACCAGAACCCGACAAGATACGATGTACTATATGCTTTGGCAACGTTCCTATGATCTCAACTTCGACTCTTCAATGCAGACACGGCTTCCAGCATTAGTGTGTTCGGAATTGGGCGCAAGTCTACCTTCCGTCGCCATGGGAAGAGGGCCGCTCGAAATGTCCTATTTGCGGCTATAGACTTACTTGTTCATGCGGCGACGTTATCTTCATACATCACTTACACCCCGGCGTCACAGTTTCATCTGAAGAATTAAAACTAACGTGTCAAAGCTATCACCCCTGGGAGGACGATCATCCCTGACCATCCTTTAAGCGGCCGATAAACCATGGCTCTTGGGAAAGAATGCTATCGGGGGACGGGGCTATTATCGAGATTCCAAGTGATCGTACAGATAGGGGCGCATATACAACCTAGCTAAAGGGAATCTACGACAACAGTGTATTTGATCAAGATCAATAGTATGAGCAGTACCCCGAGTCAGGTCCCGAATATGATTAAGAATCAGGCAACCTGCTCGACACGGACAGCATGAAAGCAACCGATCGAAACACACATCGAACCCAATTCTGCCCCCGATTCCACGATTTCCGTCTCATAACGCCCGAGATAGGATAATTAAGCAACGACGAGAAGGTACTTGATAAAGCCGGTCTGGCGAAAGCGCTGGATAAAAAATAGGTTATGCGAGTAGAGAGGTATATAATGACGATGAAAGGATCGTCAAGGGAATTTGAGGGGGGTATCATATTGGAATGGTCAGCCCTGAGGTTGGCGTGTAAGGCATCTGGACACCACGCCGAGGGTTTTACAGCGCTGAGCTATGTAGCCTTCAATCAGCAAAGGAAGGATGAAGCGGTTCTGGGCGAAAAGATGGGACGCTTCTGGAACTCCTACGAGTCTATCAGAAAGGAGATAGAGAATGCTATTGACTATGGCATGTGAACATCGAATTATTATGTTCGCAAACACCGCACACCTGCGTCTGCGCCTGGATAACACCCATTTTTGATGAGGCATGTTTAGATCAGGCATATAGTGTAATAGAGTTATCGTTGTTATGAAGATACGCTGCCTTCATACAAGTGTAGAGTAGCATAGTATCGAATAAAAGGGGAACTGACCGAACTCGTTTTCGGTCCTATTCAAGTTTATCTATTTGATTCTCACCTCTCACCCGCAACATACTACACGAATGAGAGTATTACCTGTGGGCTATTTCTAACTTGTCTGCTTGAGGGGTGGTCTAGTTTCATGGCCTTGGTGCTGTATACCTAGGTCAAGAGTGCTGTGGTACATGAAGGGCAATATGCTTTCATACAGTTGCCAGCACATAGGTTGCATCCGCATGTTATACTCACTATACTGACTTCGTACTCTATACTCGAGAAACTATTCCTCAAAGAACGATTTTCTCAGGATAGCCCCTTTAATACGAGATCAACCCTCCATCCTGTCCACAAACACTATCGTACGACCCCTATAGCCAAAGTAATCGGTATTTAACAGTATTTTTTATTTCGATTCTTATTCTTCAAAGCAGTAGGTAGTGATATGTACAAGACTTCTTTCGGTCTCTAAATATATACAACGAAAATCTAATGGTATACGCGCTGGTCTCCCATCGTCTAGTTTTTCTTTTTTCTCTCTTCCTCGTCTTCTCTACATTAAACACTTTTGCAGAACCAGAACCGCCGCCAACACCACCCCGCTCTTTACCGTGTTCCTTCGATGATGAATATGTAAAATGACCACCCCAAAACCTAGTACCTCCCAGTCGTACCCACTTGAAGACTGACCTCCCACCTCAAACTCCCCCCTTTTCCGTACCCCTCGCCCAACCGGTTCTGGATCAGATTCGATATACGCGTGCGAAGCCGACTCAAAGACGCATCGTCGCAGCCCTTCGACACGGAGAGCTTGAGGTTCGCCATACAAAGCCCGTAGTGCACCTGCCAGAACTGCGCTTCGTCTACCTTCTCCACGCTAGGTTCGGTCTCGATCTCGCGCACCACGTCAGCAACACCCATGTCTTTGCTCCTTCCAGGGCCACTGGATCCCGAGCGTCCACCGTAGCTCATGAGTAGCATGAGCCCCTGGGCGATAGCAAGCCGGGTGCCAAGCGCGAACATGGAAACGGCCACCAGTCCGCATATGGCACTGTCAAAAAGCATGCCAATGGGGATCGACAGGAGCGGGAGGATCACCATGAGAGCAGAGGTGGACAAGGTGAGAAAGTGGAATGGGTTGGACAGGATGCTGGGCAGACTGGCCAGATAGCTCACGCGCATGACTTTGCTAATCCTGGCGTGGTTTCTCAAGCCGTATGCACTAACCAGCGTCGCCACGATAGCAAGCACACTCGCCATGTCCAATGCTCCTGGCGGAACTCTAGGCTCTCCTCCTTCGTCGTGCGGGTCGGGATGGTGCGGCGCATGACCGCCCTTCCCTTCAAGGACATGTTTGAGGTTGTGACTGACCAAGTCGAACCCACCGAAGATAAGGAAGATGCTCAAGGCAAAGCCGGCGAGGACCTCGGCACGCTCCAGACCAAAGGGGTGTCGAATGCTGCTCCGCTTCCAGACCTCAAAGTTTCCCAGCACATCGACGGCAACGCAGATAAGCGCGGACCCGACGTCAAAGAAGACCAGGTGAGAAAGAGCTGTCATGGCTAACGATCCGTGGGCCGAGAGGAAGACGGATACGGCGATGACGAGGTGACATATACACCAGTATAAACGGCGACGTTGATCTTTCGACATAGACTTCCAAGCCTCCCTCACGGTGGGGATGGGCAAATCTCGTGGTAGAGCAAGAGGTGGCCGTGGTGGCGGCTCTTGGAATATCTGGTGCTGAGCACTGATACTGGAGTGCTTGTATTTATGTCCTCGACGCTGGCCAACATTTGGCTTGACGGGTGAGGTAGATATTATTTGGGTCTGGAAGTTGAAAGGATTCGGAGCGGCATTGGACGAGTTGGGAATATCAATGGGTGACGCATTTTCGTTGGCACCACCGGAGCTGGTGGCCATCTTGGGACTTAAGAAATCGCTGGTTTGGAAGGTGGGCGTTACAGGAGACAAGCGATTGGGATCGTAGAATGCGTCGCGGGTGGGCGTAAGTAGGGACTCGTCGTGACGCTCGAAAGGAGGATGGTTGGTGATATTTTGGCCGTCGTCGTCGTCACTTGGGTCCCAACCGTGATCTTGATCGTGATCGTGATCGTCTGGTGTCTGTATAGAGGGAGTGACGGATATGGGAGGTGGTGGTTGTAGACGGCTGCTGGGAGCCATCCCAGCCAATTGAACGCTTATCCCAATTGAGAAGGATAAATAAAACCGGGGGACTATTAATTCAGTTCAATTGCTTTGTTACCTACGTGGGTAACCTGTTCCAATGAATGCGATCGCGTGTCGACCTCATCTCGCTTCCATGTTCTTCGGGTCGGTTCAGGAATTCGTTGATAGGCTGTTTTAGAGCTCCAAAGTGCATGTGGTGTGTAGATTTTAGCGGTGCGATCCGAACTGGAATGCGGAGGATGGAAGTCGACTGCCGTCGCATGAATTGAGTTTTGCGTAGATGCATCTCACTAACAAAACAATACCTCTTTAGTACATCCAGTCCTAGGACAGACACTAGGTAGTCCAAGTACTTCAAGGTATATGCAAAATGCACGCGCCACGTAACTATCCCATTGGCGCGTTTTAGAGTTACGGCAGCATTCCAGCTTTGCGGAAGGTACCGTGGGGCCCCCGGACCACGAAGGGCGGGCTTCAGAAAGAGCCGCTAACGCAAGCTTCAAGCCAGAACCTCTCCAGCCGATTTGAACTTTACACTTTGTAACTTTGGCTGGTGTTTTGTATATTCTGTTACCACTCGTTGAAGAAACCAGCAACGTGCACATAGAGGGGACACGGACATTTTGCAAGAGGGGGCCCATTCTCTAATCTTGCTACCTATTTAATCGAGAAGGAATCCTTAATTCCCAAATGCGAAATCCATACACAATAAAGGATGCTTCTCCCTGTCCAATAAGACAGGATGGGAAACATAGCGACGGTCTCTCAACGTAAAAGTCAACAAAGCCCGGAATACGAGATACAATGGAGAACATATCCCCGTCTCCCGCAAAAACCGAGAACACCCCACCTTCTCCTTCGTCGCCGGATATAGCCACAGGAGGGCGCAAAAGGAGCGGTTCTGGAGGAAGCATCCTTTCTAAATTTCCCTTTCTACGCACACCCGACAGCAACAAATCGAACCTCAACGAATTTCGTCATGCCGACGACCTCTCTAATAAACCGCCCCGCGCACTCGCCGTCCTCTCCCAACAACAAAAGACCCGCAGGCGGAAAGGTTCGCTTCGGAAGGTCGCCCTCCTAGGTCGCGGCGCCGCCCGTGAGAGGCGGGAGCTGAAACCTCTAAGCATTGAAACATCACCAACTGTGCAAACACCTCCCGAGTCGGAGACCACCCCTAAGCCGCAACGCATGCTAGCAGCAGGTGAGGGCCTCGGCCTGGGGATATCAGATCTCACGCCACGGCCGTCTACGGATGGTTACGCTAGGAACGATCCCATCTTGGTGGCCTCCCCACCGCCCATCGAGAGCGAGTCGCAAGTGACGAGCCCCACGATATCGTATACGTCTACTACGGACGAGGAGGACGTGCTCTCCCTAGCCGCCCGTGCGCCGTCCCCTCTCCACCCCCAGCTCTCCTCACTATCCTCCGGCTCCGAATCTTACTTCCCGAACCGCGCGCCGAGCACATCCCTTCAGCGGCGCCGCTCCGTCAACCATGCCAAGTCTCCCTTGTCCCTCCAAGGCTTGACCGCGAGCCCGCTCCCCACGGCACACGAAGACCACGACTATAACGAGACGGAGTGGTGGGGGTGGGTGGTGCTAATCGTGACGTGGTTCGTGTTCGTCATCGGGATCGGCTCCTGTCTGAACGTCTGGAGCTGGGCTTGGGATGTAGGCACCACCCCGTATGCGCCGCCCGAACTCGAGGATGACCCGACACTGCCCATCGTTGGGTATTATCCCGCATTAATCATATTGACTTGTATTATGGCTTGGGTTTGGGTCGTTGTTGCGTGGATCGGTATGAAGTACTTCAGGCACGCCAAAATAAGCGGTGATTAAGACCGTGATAGTGGATGATGCGTTGGTTTTTAGCACTTCCTGTTGGTAATGATCATGAATAAAACTTAATTTTACTCGAATACTATTATGACGAACTTCGATACGAACATTGACTGGCACCATTCGACTTGGATGGCGACCTACTGGATCTATCCCCATGACACCTATTAACTTGACAGTGTTGAGCAACCTACATATTCAGATTACGTAGACGAATATGCCAGATATTGGCACTTGAACAATGTCTATGTCGACCCGAAGTATTCCATGAGAACACCGACGACCGGTCAGTTTCTATATCAGATACTTCTGATAATCTAGATAGAATGGGCCTGCTCTCCTCCATAAGACATCTACACTAGGACTTTACATACTGTCTGGGAGCGCACAGAGAAGTAAGTCGGACTGGTCGTCGCCTTAAGTATTTAGCGATCATTACTATTGATGTTATACACTGTCGAGTATGTACTACATATATACTGGATGGATGTCTTATTTTTATCATTTGGATAGACACAGAATAAGAGACGGCTTGCGGGAGAGCTCGCATGAAATCAACGAGCCGCATAATTCGACAGAACCTTAGCACTAGTTGTTATACCTTATAGCTTTATGAGATATTGACGCATATGTAGCATTTTGCCTTTCCTCGTGCCATGCCATGCCGTGTAGGGCTAAGTGAGAAGCCGTGGTAGGATCATCAACAAGGCATAGGGCAGGGAATGCAGCTACAATTTAAGAGGCGATGGGACATAGGTTCAATATATCTGTCGTTATCGACTGGGGGTTATCATTATGGTCGATACTATGTACCTCTATTAGCATTACTGATGCTGGACTCCTGCGATAGAGGCTAGCGAGGTCGTAATATATTTCCTGGCCAGATTAATTAATATGATCACCCAACTAAGCTAGATCTCGCGGGTTCGCATAAAGCACATCTCCCCAGAGAGATCCAGTGACTTCTCCGTTTCATGCAAACTGGAGGACAATGAAATATAATATGGTTGTAGCTCTAGTAAATCGAGCTGTAGCTCAATCTCAGTGTATATCGTTAACTGAACCCTTCAGAACTATGTAGTTCCAGCTTACAACAGTTACCTAATACTCGGCAAGTTCGGCATGGTGCGAGATATTACCAAGCAATCGGCGCCGAATAGATGAGCTTTTGCTGACAGCTCGTCGTCGCTCCCCATGCAGGTAGTAATCTTATCGAGACAGGCGGTGTTTCATCCCACTCAGCAACCCAGTCCTACCCCAGGATGCATAAAGATTCAATATTTCCGAATCATGATTTTAGTAGCGGTGGGAATCGTAAGGCTACATCGTAGAGAATATCTTCTTGAGCAAGCCCAAGCATTCATCGTTAGAAGACCAAAATCCCATGATAAAGCATTGATGTTCTTGGTGGGTCAGTCATGGTAGTACTTTTGCAAATCCTCGATGAGTGGATTTCTATTTTCTGGGTGGCTGATACTGTATATCCATAGATTAGGAGGCTCGTCGATTGCGACGTCAGATCTGAGCTATTACGTGAAACCGCCGCTCGCGATGTCTTGGCTTTCATCTCGTTTGGCCTGAGCCAACCTTGCTCGGCTTTGCTAGGTACTAGCGGTGCCATTTCCCGAAAATAACGAACTATTCAGGTCCGCTTGGCCGGCGAGATTTCGTCGGTGCGCAATGTCGTGTACAGGGGGTCCAAACGCACAGCGCACATGGAGACCCCATGAGCGAGCTAGGTACCTAAGGTACGGTACCTACTACACATAGTGCTGCACGCGTCTAATGCCAGCCTCATTGACATGAATATGTAATTGGCCTGGAGTGGCCACCGACGTCAGCTGTGAGACTGTTGGAACTTTGTTGTCTCAGATGAAAAGTGATCACTTGTCAGCCAAGGCGCGGCTGATTATGTAGATGGTTTCCAAGACCAGTTAGGAAACGAGGTGGCGTTTCTTAAGCGCCGCAAAGAGAATCGGCGGTGGCCAATCATCGCTGCGAACAGACAGAAATAAGACAAAAGGATCAGAAGCCATCTGCGGTAGCACAAGCCTTAAACGGCGTAAATCTGCCAAATCTGCCAGCTACAAGTAATGAAGCGTTAAATGAACCAGTAGGAAAATTTCAAAGGGGTTGAATTGATTACCAACAGCGCGCGCCCTATATTCCAATTATATTTTAGCCACGAGGTTTTTTTTCCAAGGTGTAAACATGTAGCTGTTGAACTGGTATCCCCATTTTAGTGGCTGCATGAACCGCTGTCTCAAAATATGCGAGCACCGGACATAGCTCGGGGCTCGCTTGACATATGGATATAATTCCGACGAAGATAAAATTTAGGGCCTATGTTCTATCAGCTTGAAATGAAGATTATAGCTAAGATTGACAGGCACATGATTAGGTAGGTACTGTAGGCATCTAATTAGGTAGTGACGAGTCCGAAGTGATAATCGGATTGAAGATTTCGGCCCGCATCTCGTGGGTACTTCCGTCAAACCCCTTACCCACAACAATAGGTACCTTCACATGTATGCAGGTACCGAGTTTTATATAAACATGCATACAGTTCTTTATCAGAGTTCATAGTTGAAAGAAAGAAAGAAAGCAAGCCACCAAATAACCCAATGAGACACATGATCCAAACCCAACCAGAAGAACATTCGCAACTTGTTACCTTACGGGTTTTCGATGGAAACCCCGATTCCTTTGGTCAATAGCTGGATGGATCAGAACCACTATTTCGTCCGTGCCAAGGGTCAATCCGTGACGCGATTCAACGCGCATACAGTAGTACGGGTTGAAATGTAACCCTGGATGGCTCTAGACTATTCCGCTCCCTGTTCTCCCAACTTGAGCGTGCCGGTCCAGCCCCGACATATGTATTGCAGCAGCCACTTCCGACCCCAACTTGCTGGCCCAAGCGAGAGTTCGGTGACGATTGGCTTCACCTAGGCTACATTAGTCGCATCGCATAGAGAGCCAACCTTCTTGGCTGCGAGAACGTTATTAGTCAAAAAAGTATGAAGGTATAAAGGTATGAAGGTATGAGGGGAAGATGAGAAGTGCTTGAATTTTAGATCCCACGTTCCATGATCATACCATATTCCCTTAATAGGTAGTTAGAAGTATAATTGATGATCATACAACGCAGGCCGGGAACAATATGGTAGTAGAGATGGAAAACCTAGGTACGTATGTTTGGACGAGATAGGTAGACAACCAAAAACAGCCAGAAACCTAAGCATGTCGGCCCAATGGTAGTAATATAAGACACAGACCGCAACCCATTTGAGGATCATGGATGGAAACGAACAGACATACATATAAATCCGCCAGCACAGACATGGCAGCATGGTATTAGGATAGAGAACACGCGGCCATTTCCCAAGTATCATACCTACATATTACATGCTACCTGATTATCTCTTTACCTAGGTACCTACCTAGCTGTCTGGCAGTCTGGTACCTATTAGCAGGGTGTCGACGATGAGAATCCAATGAGAAGGATAGGTTACCAACCTCCTTTTTCGGCCGTGTCTTCTCTCCGGCTTGGATCGCAAAGGATCGACCGAAAGCGGGGACGGCTCGGCGAAGGACAAGTCAACGAGCGTCCCTGCGTCGACATGCATTTTTAACCTTGATTTTTAGGTCCGTAGATCGTTGGCAGATGTATTTTTATTACAGAGCTTTGGTAACATTACCTTGGTATTATTACTTCATCATGCATAGGAGGAAATACTTTTTTTCTCCTTCAGGCTCACATAATATTTCCATTTGAATATCGAGGTATTCCGAAATTTACAAAAATCTATATTCGGCCAAGATAAGATGTTTGTAAGACCCAAAGGGTGCTCGGATCGCAACGTGACATGTCGAGTGATTTTGGTGCTGGCGTTTTGCGCGTGTAAGATCTTAGAACTTTATCTAGGTACCTAGCCTTAAACACCTTGCCACGACAACGTGAAAGGATCGCATAACGCGGTAAATTTTAATTTCTAAACCTTTACAAACTTTACAATATTGTTGTTTCGATTTCTTATAAACGACCTATGCTACTTCAAAGCAAATATTAGATGACCTAGCAGTTACGACCGTTGGCCAATACTTTCGATGGCAATTTATTGACAACCTCATTGATCACCAACTAAACTCAATAGTTCCACCATCACACGTTTACCAATTACCAAACTACCAGCAATTCCTACACATGTTTTTGAATAGCTCATGGCCAAACGGGTTCTACAATACTGACTGTCGAGTTTATTCTTTACAGGGTCAAAAGTAACTATGCACACATGTTACAGCTCCATGTTTAATACATCCGTTCTCTAGCGAAAAAAATCTGTAACAATACTTATCAAGCAACACGTACCCAATATACAAGTAAAGTTCAATTAGCGCTCCCGCTTCAGTGGACCTTGTAAGGATTTTTAGGTACCTGGATGAAGATTGTACCGCTCTAGGGCTCTTCCACTTTAAAATTCTATAGCGAACACAATGCAATTCAACATCAATTTCCCAGTAGTCAGAACAAAGGTACCTGCTTGAAAGAAGTAAAAAAAAAAAAAAAAAAAAAAGTCTCGAATTGATACCCAATGAGCCTTATAGAGACATGCTTGTTAGCTGCATGTGAATTTTGAGTGCATCTCTATTTGATGGAATTATGTCATGTCGGATTCGCCGCATTCTACGCTCGAGTCTCGGCCCAGCTCACTGGAAAAGCTTTCTGAAGCGTGATGATAGAAGCGGAATTATATGGCATGGGATTACAAATGTAGAAAGACACAATGCAAGTCAGGGCCTTATGTGCTAAAAACGAGCGGCTAGCCCAGTCCGGTTCAGTGGACACCAGCGCCCACACAGGTTTACCCTAATAGATTTCGAGGGCATTAGCGTGCCTGCAATTGTGAGATTTCCAGCAGTTTGCAGCGACCGTGATGACCCCGAAGGATAGAAGTGGAAGCACTTTGGGTAGACCCTGGTTCGCATAGCAGCTGCAAGTGGACAAGCCTCCCCCCTAACATGGCGAACTGGGCAGGACCCGGTCGCCTCTCGCCTCTTTTTTTTCTGCTACAAACTTGTTGTACCCAGAGCGGAGCCCACTTCCCTTTCTTTTCCACACTGAAATTCCCCCCCCTAGTTTTTAGCTTAGAAGTACGAAGTAGTCATCTTTTTCTTCCGGTACACCAACCATCTCACAAACCCCCGAATTCGAATCGCTGCCTTCCCCTTCCTCCTCATCCTAATCGCAGCGTAGTGTTTTCTCTCCATCATCGACTGTCTCTAATCCTATCTACCGATCTGGATGGAGACGTCCATCTTTCCATAGAGTCCGCCGCGCTGGAGATTCGGGCCTCCATATCAATTTTCCTCGTCATCCATCGATAGTCAGCTAAACCTGCCCTACCGTATTCGGGGGCGGTCTGAGGCATTTGGGCAAAATCACCAGCCCAGTCACGATCGAATCATCGAATTCAGTCTCAATTAACCCTATTTCACATAGCCGTCCTAGAAACCAAATCAGGTACCACAAAGCCACCGATCGATATCTTCCATCGTTGAGAAACAATACATCCTCGGCTTCTATTGTCTAGTGTAGACAACTGCGCTTAGCAGACACACCATATTACCCTAACTTACCACGCATTATCAAGGAACATCGGTTTCCTACCTCTGGCGTCCTTGTTACGATACTTATCTCTATACACCCGTACTTCGTATCAAGACTGCATCGCTCGGCCCATCGCGTCAATCCGTCTCAACCCAATTAAGAAATAGCCTAGCTTTCCCCTAGGCAAAAACGTGGTACCCTAAAATCGTTTTGGGTTATACTTTCATCAATACACGTTTCCGCGCCCTATCCAATCCGACAACGCTCGATCCCATCGTCGCCGTCGGCGCTCCTTAGTTTCATACATCAATATGAGGGAAGTTAATTTCAGCATCCCCAACGTCAATAAGGCGTCAGTGGGCATTACCACGGCCTTATATGACCGCCGGGCACTGGACTGCACATCAACCCTTCCCCTGATCAATTCCCTCAACCATCTCGCCTACCTCACTACGTCCTCCGCTCGCATCCGCGATATCCTGACGGTCGATGGAGGCATCGAGAGGCTGGTGTGCATATTGAAGCAAGGACGGAGCAGAGATATGATGGATATGTGGAAGTGGAACCTCGCTTTCCAGTGTGTGGTCAACATAGGAGTTCGCGGAACTGAGAACGTGAGGACTCGAGTGGTCGAGGCCGACATGGTGCCCGTCATTGCGACCATCCTGGACAACTACATTAAAGTGATTGAGAAGTGCCGTGAAAAAGCCGAGGAAGCCAAGCAGAAGCAGATTGCCGATCACCACCAGCGCCACAGAAGTCACAGCAACCGAGAGCCCCCATTTAAAGCATCCTTCACGAACAGATCTAGTCGCCTAGAGATTGACCAAAGAGGATTCCGCCGTCAAGCTCCACCGCCGTCCATCGATGTCTCCGCTGCCTCCTTCGCGAGCACATCAGCTGCGGCGGCGGCGGCCGGACAGGCAAGTACCAATGTTATGCCAACCATTTTGTCATTTCCCGTCACATCTCCCCCAGAGCGACAGGCTGCTCCGAACCATCGCCATCACCACCACCACCATCATCACCACCATCACCACCATCACAGACATGACAGCCGCCAGAACGTTGTGTCTCCATCACGGCAGGTGATCCAACCACTAGCGAGCGCAGTACCCACCATGGAGGCAGTTGATGGTTTCATCCGCCCAGTCCGAGACATCGATCGACTGCCATCTATGTTACCGGTATTTCACCCGGGCCTACCGTCGCAGCCCACATCGCCGACTACGCCTTTGCCTCCACCGCAGATGAATTCCCCAACGGTTCGGTCAGCCTCGGTCTTGGCACCAAATGCCCGATCCAGACGACGTCCTTCTATTCGTCACCAGAACTCGACTACCGACACCGATGATCTTAATGCGACTGATAGTGTGCAATCGGACGAATCCCAGGATGCCGAGATGTCTGGAACTGCCGATATTCCGCCTGCTGTTGGTTTCCAGGACATTGCGATGGAAGAGGGAGATAGTACACTGGCTGGTGCAGCTCTGGACCTGGCGACACCGACGGTATCCGAGATTCCGGACGCTGGGACGTTTAACATAACACATCGAGCTCCTATGGATGGTAGTCTTCCAAACAACACACCAACTCCCGGTCCCGCCTTGGGCCTTTCTCCCAACCGCCCCATCGTGCCTACAACCCAACCTTCTCTGCCGAATCACACCAGTGTTCCTCGATACCTTCTAGATCGCCCGGTTCCTCCGAACCCGCAGATGCTGGCAGCGATGCCCAGAGAAGAGGACGTATTGATGTCACTTCAGCTACTTGCGTATGTGTCTAAATACTGTAATCTCAGGTCATATTTCCAGAAAAGTCATCTGGTGCCGCGACTGAAGATAGGGAAAGAATTGCAACTACTCGACGGGGAGAACATTACCCCGGAGTCACTGGAAGAAGAGGAATATGAGGAAGAATATCTTCTACCTAACGACTTCAATATCTTTCCCTTGGTTGAGAAGTTCACGGTGCGGTATCACAGTACCGATATGCAGTACTGGGCAGGAGTTGTGATGCGCAATCTCTGCCGCAAGGACGATACCCGAGGCGGTATTCGACAATGCGCTTACTACCAGTGTGGTAAATGGGAGGAATTCACGCGGCAGTTTGCTAAGTGCCGCCGGTGCCGCAGGACAAAATACTGCAGCAAGGAGTGCCAAAAGAGCGCTTGGGCATTCCATCGTCATTGGTGTGTCGCTGCTTCGCAATGACCCCCTCTCTAGCACGAATCTCGCGTCACCTCATTTCATATGGCGTTTCTCAGCATAATGTCTATTTGGTCGACTTGATTCACGAGTCGAAATTGCATCGCGAAAGCAAGCATAGCACGAAATGGCGTCTGCGCTCTGATACCACTGATTTTGCTCGGCATTACGGTTCTCTTTTGTTAACGGCTTCTATCAACCGGATTTTTATGGAAAGCAGCCCATTTTCCCTCAAAAGTCTCATTACATTTACGATCTGTGGCCAACATGGATCGGTAACGCATCACGAAGTTCATTCAGGTTTCAGTTGGCACCTGGGTACTTTTTGGAATGCTTGCTGATTCAATCTATACCCCGTTGGTTCACTATTCGTGGGTGTTGGGCTCAGACTTTCACTTAACCACGCCATCGAGCCAAGCTGTTTCGACAGTCTTTGTATGCTCGTACACTTCGTTTCTTTAGTTTATGGGGTCCCAACGGGTTCATTGGAGGGGTACAGTACAATTCGAAGACAGCCGATGCGTAATTGTCGGAGTCATTGATCTCAGTTGAGGTCTAGGTTCGAATTGTTTTTATATACAGAGCAGCATCTGATGGCCGACAAGGCGAAGAAGAGAGTGATCATCCATCGTCCTCGACAGGTCCACGAAAAGAGGTATTCGACGGACGATTGGGTCGAGATGAAAGGAGGAAGGCCGATTCGCGGAAGCAGGCATAACTTGATAGGAGTCTTACGAATAGCTGCTGCATAGGCATGTCACTTGCCCAAACCCCGAACTCTACGATTTGTATCTTTTACTATAACAAACAACACCAATGAAACCAATTCACAATTCAAATCGCGTCCCGTGGTAGTGGAGTGATATGTAGCAGTACAAGTTCATGCGCTAAGCCCCTCGAGATCGGGTAAGCATCCGCACTGTCGGAACTAGATTGCCCTTGATGACATGTCATATCAAGTCAGCCCTATCTAAGTCGGATGACAAGCAGTTTTTGTGAGCTAACGGCGAGGCCATTGCTGACATGACGTATGAAGCTTATGGTTATGAATTGTGGTACCTAATGTGCGTAGTATCTCGAGTCGGTGAAGATGAATTTTACTCTGTCTACCTTAGATCTTTAGTAGACTTGTTGTCCGTATCGTGAGCCCAGCCTTCCAACAGAAAAAGGCGACAGGAATAAGGACAGTATACTACCTGGTCTAGACCTGGATGACAAGGCGTGCAATTAGATACATAGGCACCATGTAGGTGGTGTAGATTACTAGATAGGTTGTCAAGATTCCAATGTTGTACTGCTTAGTGAAAATAGGAGTCTAGAGAAAACAGAGGGGGAGTTAGACCGTATCAATTCGAGATTGAAGGATACTTAACCAACTCCCATCTGTCGCAATATACGGAGTAGTTGTTGCATCCTTGATTGGCTCCTTTTGTTTGGGTGATGATCTATTAGCTGATGTTTGAGACGAGGTGAGGCTGAGACCCGCTCCCAAAGGATACACTCGGACATTTTAGTGCCCGTTTCGTTTTAGCTTTTCGTATTTAGATCGGATGAAAGTACTTTTCTATAAGATTGACTTTGACATATCTGTTCTGTATGATTTAATTGGTGCGTTCTTAAAAAATAAAATAAACAATATGTCTCTTGGAAGAAGAAAAAAAAAAACCTTCAAAATATGGTTGGCTCTCTTGGATCACCCATTCAAAATACAAAATACCTATATCAATGTATCATTCGTTGGTGGTTGGAAGGTCAGACAGCGAGTTAGCGATCACACATAGCGGTTCTTGAAACGCAGCCGTGCCTGTTTCAGAACCATTGGCTGGAACCCCCCCTGATTCATAACAGAGGCTACAGTAGAGCTCTAGGTAAATAGATGGGCTGGATTAAGTCACGAATTCCAAGACTCTTTTTAATATCTTTCACTGGTCTCGCTTTCTTCAAACCCTCGATCTTTATCCCCTCTTCCAACGGACTCAATTGTTGTCTCGGGTGCCAAGTCATTTAATTGTCTTTGTTTTGCACATTGTTCTGCAAACTAACAAGAAGTCCCCGGTTCTATAATAACCCCTAAACCTAAACTATTAACTGAAGGTAGGTGCTTTTTATCTTTAGCCCCCAACTCAACCCCTATTCCCCCTGAGGCTTGTTGGTTACACACCTACGAGAAGCGACCAGTCCAGCGTGCTGCCAGGAACAAGCAAGTCTTGGCAACCTTGAACCCCACCATCGTATCACCAACCTTTATCGTATCCAACCCCTCCATCAACGCCCAAAGCCAAGAGACCCAATTCACGTTCGATTTTTGGGATTAGAGATTTAATTGAAAGTAGGGAAAGTAATCATCATGGCTACGCGACCAAGTTTGTTCACCAGGGGACTTTCCTCGCTCTCCCAGAGCACCGATGCCAACTCGCCAAGCGTCAGCTCCCCCGCAGAGCAACGAGACGATGCGAAGCGCAACTTGTTCAAGACGATGCGCCCGCTGCCCACGCAGCATTATTGGAATGTCTACTTCAACAGGTTAGTATTTATAAAAACAAGACTATCATGCTGTTATCAGTATCATCATACTAACATTCTTCCCTCACGCAGACAAGCCAAGGACCAAAAGAAGGAAGACGACAACGAGTACCAGGCGTCGCTAGAGCAGCTGGGATCGCAGATCGAGTCGGTGCAGGACTTCTGGCGGTACAACAACAACACGCCCGTGGACCAGATCAAGATGCGCGAGTCCATCTACCTGTTCAAGAGCGGCTTCCGACCGATCTGGGAGGACCGACGGAACGTGCTGGGCGGCAGCTGGACGTTCCGGGTGCCCAAGAGCAACGGGCCGGACTTCTGGACGCGCGTGCAGCTGCTGGCCATCGGCGAGAAGCTGCAGGAGGCCCTGGAGGAGGGGGACCAGATCTGCGGCGTGGGTTTGTCCGTCCGCTTCAACTCGCACCTCGTCTCCATCTGGCACCGCGACGCCTCCAAGCAGAAGTCCGTCGACGGCATCCTCCAGGCCGTCCTCGACGACCTGCCCCCCGAGCTCAAGCCCAAGCCCGACAACTACTTCTACAAGAAGCACTCGGACCACCCGGGCTTCAACCCCCCGCCCGAGCTCAAGGCCGTCCTGGACTCCCAGAAGAGAGCCCAGGAGGCCAAGGAGGCGGCGGCGGCGGCGGCGGCCAAGAATGAGAATGTCACCGTGACACCGGCGCCGGCGGAGGATGCTGCTGCTGCATGAAATGGAGAACAGCACTGTCCTCCTATCTAGACCACGGGGAGAAATCATTGATATTTACTACTACTCAGAGCTTTTCCTTTGGAGATTGGGTTTTAAGCTAAGTCACTGTGTTGTGTCGTGTCCACTTGTCGCTTTATTGACCCCCCCTCCTCCCTGACGAGGCACAGGGGCTGCATTACTCTGGCGTTTGTAATGGGTATATAAATGACTATCATCAAATCTGTCGCTGAAGACTTAGAATTTCTTGGTGGCATGAGAGGATTTGAAAGTCATGGACCAGGGAAATAAGCATAGCATTAGTCACTTATTGAAATATTTTTGCTATCATGATGCATAAGCGTTTTCGATATTAATGTAGACGTGATATCCGTGTATAATGTTATGGATCTTGTATGCTTGCTCCCTTAAAAGGCAACTATTTGGGGTTTCCTAGAGCTGGTCCCATGCTATACTCTAGCGATCTAGTTTGCCATAATAGCTTAGCTGGGTGAAGAGGAGTCGACGCCTTTGCGGCTAAGAGGTAGGTACTACATGAGAAAAGCTCCTCATCGCCTATACCCTTGTCAAATAAACTTCTTGGAGACTGATGCAGCAACATAAAATATACTTACCCAAGGTAGCTGGAGCAACGAAGCATCTAATTAGACCTCCTTCCATACATGCTCGATCTCCATAGTCCGTTGGTTGCAAAAGGGAGTAGACACAAACCCACGCCCAAGTCCCACGGCCTATGCAGATGCGCCAACCACTCCTACTTCTCATGTTCCGACAAATGGGAACCGTCTGGTATTCCGAGGAGAAACTGTCGTCTCGGAAATGGTATTCCCCTGGAATTGGCAAGTGGTAGCCATCCCTGCAGAGAAAGGCATCGAATCACTTCCAAGCGCCAGCCCGCCGCATGACATCCTCAAACTCCTCCCTGCCGACGCCCTTTCCGATGCCCGCGCCGCCGTTGGCCTCGAGTATCATGTCCTTGAGCAGCAGCTCGTCGACGTCCTGCTTGAGCGTCATGGCGACGCGTTTCAGGTGCGCGAGCGTGAGCGTACCACCACCATCACCGCTACCGCCCGTGAATAGTCGGAAGGCCTCGTCCACCTCGTCGGACCCCGGCCCGTCGCGGCCACTGTCGTCCCGCGCGTGCAGCTTCAGCGCGCAGATGGCTACGAACGGCTCGTAGGACGCGTACCCCTCGTCGTCCGGGTCGAGGATCTCGAGGAATTCTTTTAGCTCGGGTTTGCTGGGTGGGAGACCTAGGGCGCTGTTTGTTTTAAAGAGGTTTTGTTAGAGATGTTTGTTCTTTTTTTTATTTTACTCTCACTTTGCTCTCATGTGTTGTTGTTGTGTTGTTGTGTTGTTGTATTGAAGAAGGAGACGAGGAAGAAGGGAGAGACATACATCATGGCCCGTCGCACGTCCTTAGTCGGTATGACGCCCTCCTTCTCGCCCTCCATGGTCTCGGCGAATAATCCGAAGGCCTCCTTGATCTCGCGCTCCTCGCGCGCCGATATGTTGTGCTCTTTGGCTAGCTTCGACTGCCTCTCCTTCGGCGCCGCGGTCGTCGCGGGTGCTGCTGCTTTGCGTTTCGGTGGCTACGTCATTGAGGAATGTTAGTGTGGATTTCGACTCGTAGAGGATGATGAATGAACATTTCTTTCGAGGGTGAAGAACTTACCATGGTTGGATATGTTGAGTACCTGGGTAGGCCTAGCACAAGGAAAAATGAGGCTGGTGTCGATGTTAATTAATCGGGAATCTTTAAAGTGCTGTCATAAGCTCTGAGCTGCAAACGGGTACCTAGGATCTGGATGGGGTTCTCCACAATTAGCCGTTCTGTCGCAGCGACCAACTGCTAGCTAGCCCCCCCTTTATATGTACCTATTAATTGGTATCTAGATAGGTACCTACCTAGGTACGTATCTTCCACCGTGACTGCATGTCGGGAGGCATATACTGTACTCCTTTCAGGTGATTTGGATCATATCCTGCATAATGGAACATCATTGTAAGTAATTACAGAAAAATCTAATTATACAAAGCTTGCTCGGTCATATCTTCGTTATATAGTATAATAAGAACCCGCAAATCTCAACCACATCGTCACCTACTGGGTATCTCCGGCTTTTTGAATTTTGCGAACAGAGGTTCGAGCTTGCGGGCCCATTCTAAGGGCAAAACCTTATAAATACCTTTGATCTGCTTTTCTCCAGCTTGACCAATCATCCATACGTGTTCGTAATTCAGCCAGTAGGACATGAAGTGCGCCAGTACCACCATGGCTCTAGGTCTCCTTTCCTCCACCAACCTTGTAAACTCGATCGGAACATAGATCGCAAAGCCACCAAACCTCCTCACGACAGCAAAATCCGGTTCGTCGTTGTCAATCGCAGTCTGTATGCTGCAGATATACGAGAGAGCCTTGTTGTACACAGACCTCACGCTTTCGTCGTCCAGTTCCCAGTCCTGTTGGGCCGCGACTGACCCAGGCCCGGCTGGATGTTCCAAGAGCCAGTCCAGCGGACTGTGGTCACAGTACAATAATTCCTCTGGGTCACTCAAGTCGGGGACGCTGCGGGTGAACAGCTTAATCTTGGCTTCGCTCTCGGGACTGATCATCTTTCGTGCCAGTTGCAATATCTCACCAGCGCCTCGGCCCATCCATAGCCATTGTACCGGCGGCTCCCAGGGATCGACTGCAAACGTTTGCACCAGCGCGATAGAATGAGCCAAGATCCTGACAGCGGTGAAACAAACATAGTCGGCATTTTGCGCCATCCTCTGCGTGATCTCGTCAAGATCCCGTCGCTGCTCTTTAACGCATAGGATCTGATAAGTCTGCTGTAACTTGAAAAGCTCGTCCCGCTCATGTTTGTCCGTGCTCCTTACCCAGAGGTATAGAGCGGAATTAGCAAGCGTCACATGCAGAAGACTACACCGATTGTACTGTTGGGCCATTCGCATAGCCAGATCGGGAATGTCTTGTCGCCACATCCTTACAACATCTGGGTGTTGTGATATTGGAAACGGCTGAACCATGTTCTGATGATAATTGTGTATCGTTTAGGGTGTTAGCAATCTCTCACTTGTAAAGAATAAGCGCGTCCAAGATATGTCTCGGGAGTCATTACTCCAAGGGTCCTTTTGGTAGGTCCGGAAAGGGGTGAATAAACATACTAGGCGCATTTCCCATAATCGTCGCCAGGGTCCCTCTGGGAGGTCAATGTCGCTATCCGTGCCGTCATCCACAGAAGCAAGATATGCCGAGTTCGGGGATGGATAATTAGGACCATGTGACGTATTTCTTGAATTATTCTCGCTGCTGGGCGAATTTTCATCCTTTACTGATGCCAAGCCAAAACCAGGAGCGGCCTCTTGGTGGGCTGCGTAGATCGTTGGCCCGCTGCCGTGATGAGTGGTCGGCACCGATCTTCTGGCTGCGAGTATCTGGCCTGCACTCGGATACACGCATTCGACTGCATGTCTTGAACACGAGCCGCAGCTGGGGCGAGTTTCATCACACTGCGGCAGGAGGTTAGGTTAGACATTCTACAAATGGCACTTTACGAACGCGTGGATTTCTAGACTTCGTGCGGGTAACGGCATAATATGAAACTCGTTGTGATCCCCAAGCTTACCTTGACTCGTCTTTGCTTACACCGCATACATCCAGTACGAGATTTCTTGTGGTACAAGCGTGGACCGCGTGGTCGGTGTTCTTGTGTATTGCCCTCGGTCGCACCGAGGTGGTTCATTGATGCCGACATTCTGGTTAAGCGGGCCATGGATTTCGTCGAGACGGCTCGTATATCAATATAAACGCGTGAGTTTCGCAAATAATATCCTTAGTACCGGCTCTATACGTCTTTGCTAAGCCACATTATTCTGGCTGTGGTCTCGCTGTGCTCCATTGCTGAATTGAAGCTATTCGATTTACCGCTCCAACCGAAAGTTGGAGATAGGAGCTTAAGTCCACAATGCATTTTGACTTGAGCGACAAGGCCCCGTGCGGCACGGATACACTCGCCACAGTTCACGTTCCTCATAGGTTGGCAGGCTGGCAGGGCTGGTGGCTGCAGTCGTATTTCTACCAGGTCCTGGTGTGGGCCTGTGCTAGCTCAATCCCTAGGTATTTCTACTCGGAAAGTCTTGAGGGATGAGAAGGTGAGAAGTTCGATGCGAATCCAACTGGTCTTATATAAATCTGCTTAGCTACTCGATTATTAAGGATGTGTTAGTACTGAAGTTAAAACCTGCAAGCCAAGCTACCGGGCCGCCGATCTGTAAAGGTGCAAATATGATATCTTCCAGTTGGGTACAACGTAAGATGCGAAAGCGAAAGCGCACTATACGAGAGCGAATAAATTGCCAACTAAATCTGTCGAAGTCATATTCTATCTTGATCGTGATTGGACGAATTTGCGAGCATGGTGGGCAATTCGACGGCCTTACCTCGCGCGACATTTGGTCCCTGCATGGATAGGTAGCATTTTTCCTTGGAATTGACAAATCTAAGTAAGGTAGGTATTTATCACCAAAAAAAGAACTGAACTAATTAATAGTATTGCATTTTCAATAAATCCGAGGATATGAATCTGCACATCGGCATCCGTTGAAGCCCCCAAGGGATACCTATGCAATGCAGCTTGGGTTTGCAGTAATAGTATGTACGGAAGAGAATCTGGGTACAGTACACCCAATAACTCACTCAGTTGAGTTAGAAGTGGATTCAATCCTGCGCCACAAAGGCCCCATGTAGCTTGTAGTTTCAGAGTTGCACTTTCCAGCTATTAAATAATACAGCAAGACACAGGTAGGAACAAGTACCTAGGTATCGGCGATGGAGCATTGGTGTTTCCACATGTACGGATTAGATTGTGAAACTCTCCCACGACAAACTTACCTCTTGCCTCCCCTTTCTGATAAGCAATTGTATCTATCATCGCATTCCTTCGATATTTCCTAGCGACGCACATAGCATTTCGCGCAACCATCTTATCGTCGCACATTGCAGGCGAACGTGACGAGCAAACCGCATTTCTTCGTATCGGCGCAGCGTGATCCTTTTCCAATTGATAGTTTTCCACCAATCCTGTTTCGGCGAATCTGCTTTTCTTGGGAATACGATCCTACTTTTCGTGAGATGCCCTACGGGGCTATGCTCTTAGGATGCAGCTTAGTCCATTACAGTCGCGGCTGGCTGCGTCCATGATAGCCACCTGTCTACTATTCATCGTCTATCTACTCCTATTCTCTCCGCAGTTCGCCCTGGCCGCCGAGCTCGACCTTACGTTTAGCAATCATGACGAAATCGAATTGGCCTACGGAAGACAAGAGGAGGTGGACGCGCCAGAGGGGTTGGAACTTAGAAGCGCAACCTACGAACCTGAATTTGCGCTGTTCGATCGAAGCATTATAGGAAGAGTAGCAGAAAACGTGGTTTCTATGGAGGATAACGAAGTCAAGAAGAGTAACATTGCTCCAGACGCTTCGATGACATATGTTTTCCAATCATCATCTGTCTCAAGCAGGCAGGCGCAGAAATCACATATGCAGTTGGAGCTTCGAAATAATTTGAATACATCGCAAGAACCGGATGGGGATAAGGAGGAGGAAGATGACGACGACACGAACGTTGCGATCGACCCAGAGCTCGCGCCTCGAGCAACTTCTTCGTCAACTCTCTGGATATCCGCGAATACTTGCGAACAACCATGGGCTAAATCTGATCAAACGACTGCGGCCCCTCCACAGCTTACTCTTTACGTCTCGACGTCGTCTGATAATACTTCTCCAGGCCCAGCGCAAACAAGTGGACAGGAGGCCATTCCTTTTACGGAAGGAGCTGTTATGTATAATACAACTCTGGACCGAGACGTCTACATGAGCGTCTATGCCCCGAATGTGTCTAGCGACTCCTACGACACCACAAGAGAGTACAACTTTGAGCTTGTCGCCTCGACTGAGCAATATTACTTTTCGTACCGTGACGATGGGGGCGGGACGGACCTCGTATGGGTCGATAGCGACGCATCGGCAGCCTTTCTGCAGACAAATTATTTAACGAATAGCTCCGACCAAGTATTAACTACGATGCCGTATGTTATATTTGCTCACAACAGTAACAACACCATTATCAATGGGATGCGCAACTCGTATTGTGGACTAAGTTCATATGCTCAGGTTCGCAACCTGGCGGACGGTACTAACGGGTTGGTGACGATGGGAATGAAGCAGGGGGGAGACAAAAACTTGACCCGACAGGAGTTTTATGTTAGCGGTCTAAATGTTAGCTCTGACTACATTGCAATCCTCGCCAAAGAGCCCGGGAAGAGCAGCCAGAAGAGGCAGGATGACTCTTCGAGTGTGGGTGGTGGGATAGTATTTCAACCAACCAATTTCTCGACGAAGTCTAGTAAGTATACACCGTGAGCTCTTAAACGTAAAAAAAGAATGCTAACCGGTCGAAGGTGGCGCGTGCACATTTATCTTCAACCTAACATTATGCGATGAGACACAGTATGCCGTCCCGGGTAATTTGAAGAACTTCCCGAACGGCACGGCCCTTGCCGCATTTTACGAAAGCTACACGCAAACCATGTGGGACAATTTTGACAAGGTGTTGCAGCAGGTCCCCTGCGAAGCGGATTCGACCGCGAAGTACTCGCTGGCCAGGGACTGCGACGACTGCAAACAATCATACAAGAATTGGCTCTGTTCGGTCGCTGTGCCCAGATGTGAAGACTTCTCGACACTAGACCGAGATTACTTGCAGATGCGTAACATTGGGGCCCCTTTTCCAAATGGGACAACCGTGGATCAAAAGATATTGGAAAAATTCGGGAATCTGAAACCTTATAATTCGTCACGAAACCCCAGCATCGACGAAGTTGTTCAGCCAGGTCCGTACAAGGAAGTGCTTCCTTGCGAGGACCTATGCTACGAACTGGTGCAGAGTTGTCCGGCCTCTCTTGGGTTCACCTGCCCGAATCCAGAGAGTGTGTATGGTTTCAAGACCAGCTACGGACGCAAGAGCGTATCGAATTCTCTTTCATGCAATTATCCCGGATCAGCACATTACCCATCCGACGCGGGTACACAATCCCCTCCTTGGTTTGGACTTGCTATCTTGGCGGGAGTGGTTTTGATGCTTGCTGTGTGAGAAACTAGTTCCCTCTTGCAGAATTAATGAGCATTGGATGAAGGCGTCATGGCGTGCTGTTGGAAGGTTATATTTTCACGAAGGGACAAGAGGCTTCGAACGAATTGCATTAAGCAGGCGTTTTTGGGTATTTGATATTACCTCGCATTGCATTTTATCTTGCGCATGCACCCCTTGATTTGGCATATACTGTAGTCAGGCATTTAGAGAATTACATATAATTCGCAGCCATGCGGCTCTCCCTGCCTATCTTTCGAAGAGTTAGATGTTTGAGTGCTGATCCATGGTTGTTGGACATCCTTAATTTACCTCTCATAAAATGTGCACAAAACGTGGAGCGCGCCTCTATGCAACAAATCGGCGTCTCATAGTAGTCGTGCAGACGGACGACTACCTATGCCGTTGGTGACTAGCCGTTCGCATTCATATTCTAGGACAACGATATCCTAGCTTTAGATCGACCCAGCTTTACTTTTGGGGAGCTTTCTCAAGCTGCTCTATCCTCGCTTCGAGATCGGCAATCGTAGCTACAATCGTTCCGTGTTAGCAACCCGGCGCACAAGTCTACGCATAAATATTTCGGGGTATGGATTCGTGCGTGCCTAGCATCTCGCTCTTGGTCTCGTCCTGCTCCAGTCGCACCCAGAGGTAGTAGGCTAGCTGGTATGTGAATATGGCAACCAGAAACACCTTTGCGATCGGTCGGCCGAAGGTCTTGAAGAATTGGGACTGATGGGTTGATTGTGTAAGTCACTACTTTATTCGTGTTGATATGGATGGCCATAAAGAGGCCTGGTACGAACGTTTATGGACTGCTCTTCGGAAGGTTGAGGGGGTTGTGTTTGTTGTTGTCGAGAGGGCATGAGGCGTGAGAATACGCGCTGGAGTTGGAGTTGTCGTGGTGGGAGGAGAGTCGATCGCGGGGTGGATCGGCGTGTTGCGATTGCACGCAGCGGGGTGAGGTGTTTGGTGGTTCTGGAAAACATCGTGGATATCGTTTTGGCGGTGGCTAAATCCTGAATATAAAATTGTATGAGCGAGTATATGACAATATCAGCTTTGGTCGCTCCTTTGGCATATGAAGCTTGGGAGTGGTGCTTCTCGCGTGGATGATCTGGGGAACTCGAAGCTCCAAACTATCGAATTCGGTTTAATGAAAGCTACCTAAGAAGTACATAGGTACAATGGATTTGAAGTGGCTTGATACATCCTGGTCTGGAAATCCATTAATAAATATATCACTAACTTGTTCAAGTAAGTATCATCCGCGTTCGTGCTGAATCGGCAGGTCCCTTGGTTTCCCGTCCAATAACGAGGGACGATCCTGGGCAACCTGAACTTTGAAGGCTATTCCATTATCGATAGGGGGGAATTTATGTATGTACCTTTACTTGCAGACACCATGTCCATATGACAATTGAAGTGAATACATCTCCAACTTTTAAAAGTCGAACAATCTGAACAATCTGTTCTCAAACGCAACTAGAAACTCTGTCGTTCCTTTTGCTTCCCTGCTGTTTATATATAAAGCTTGTGGAATCAGGAACGGTATCCAGTTGCGACTCTGATTTTATATTAATTCATAACAACCGAGACCCCGATCTATTTTCGACCTTGTCGTGTACCTCGAAGCTTTCTGCCTCTCTCCTACCTGCGCACTGTCGTCCTTCAGTCTACACCCACATACACATATTCACAATGGTATGTATACAACAATTGGATCAGAGTGTTAATTAGGGGTCAATTGTTAACAGTGATAAACTCCAGGCCCAAACATTAGAGCAGCGAAAGCGAAACGCCAAGTTCGTCAAGGAGCAGGACGCCCGTCGCGGCAAATCCGAGACCGAAATCAAGAAGCGCGCGAAGGAAGCATCTAAGTCGCCCATCTCTCCATTCTGGCTTAGTAAGATACCCTGGCTATCAAACCCAATCTCAGCTGGTTCCTCAATAGAATAGAAGCTAATGTCTTCGCCTCCTACAGGTATTCTCGGCTTCGTGGTTTTCGGCGGTTTGCTATTCGAGGTCCTCTCGCGTATCTTCTTTTGATGAACGATGAGCAATAATATGAGGGGTATAGATTCAGGGGTTAGAACCAAAAGACAGCACCATGGGAATATTCGGACTCGTACGACTATGGCCTAGATGGGGAGATTTCAACTTCAGTCGAGTTGAACATGTCAGCAAAGGGCAATTGGAGCGTGCCTATGTATAAAGATACCTGCGCATCGGTTCTGGACGAGCAATTCATTTTTAGGACAAATTTGGGCGTCATTGTTTTGGCCTGCATACAAGTTTTCTTTAATAAAATTACTGCTATCTGCTTTAGCATAAACTACAGACTTCAACCCGTGGTTATAGTGTCAAGAAAAAGGTAGCAATCTGGCGAGAACCCTCATGGGCAGCCTCTGTAGAAAATTCAGAATATGAAACCTAACGTAATTGATTTATTAATTGACACAGGAGCAGCAAGACTTTGAGCAGGTGCTCGACCTTCCATTGCGAACTGATTGAAATCACATGGTATAACGATCCCCTGACCAAGAAAAACGCCTTTTTCGTATGAATACATAGTCAGGAGGCATCACGCACCAAGACCTCTCTTATGGCCCTGACCTTCCTGCTTCATTCTCATCCCCGCATCATACTGGCGTTCCAAATCATGTTGTACTTGGTTAATGTACGACTTTGATGCGGCTGGTGCATTGTGACTGTTTGAGCTTGTTGTGTCGTTGGACTTTTTGGCTCCGAGAAGTCTGAGAAACTTCTCCTTTCTCTTGTCACCACCCTCTAGGGCTTGTGCGTTCCACTGCTCGCCTCCGTTAGTATTTGATCCTCCTTCGACGGTGGCAGAGGACACGTACTCCTCAGCATGATGCTTCTCCTTTCTCTTCTTCTTCTTGTCCTTCTTCTCCTTCGATGACTCGGGCTGGATGGTTTCCTCTTGGGGGCTAGCTTCTTCAGCAGTCTGCTCTAGCTTTCTCTTCTTATTTTTCTTCTCTTCCTTGGGCGCTTCGGCATCGGTGGCACCGTTGGTAGGCTCATCAGAAGCTTCATCCTCGGCCTTGCGCTTGCGCTTCTCTTCCTTCTTCTTATGCTTCTTCTCCTTCTTAGGCTCAGCATCAGATGAATCAGCCTCCTCGTCCACGGCCTGCTCAACTTCTTCGCGCTTCAGCTTCTTGTTCTTCTTCTTGTCCTTCTTTGGCTCTTCCTTGACAGAAGAAGCGTCACTATCATCGTCTGAGGACTCTGAAGAGTCTGAAGAGTCTGAGGAATCTGTGTCTTGGTCGAGGGGAATAAACTCGTCGTTCTCAGGGTCCGCAGCCATCTCTTCAATCTCGCGAGATAGTTGGTTCTTCTCGGCATCTTCCTTCTAAACATATTGTTAATGCTGGTCCCAGTTACTTAATGCGCAAAATTTGATGTCTTACAGCTTGCTGCTCGTCCAGGAAGTCAGCATGAACTCTGGCCCTTTGCGCTTCTGCCATTAACTTGAGGGCTTGCTGCTCTAGCTTATCAGCGCGTAGGCGCATACGTCTGCGCTTCTTCTCTTGCTTGTGAGGACGGTTGGCTAGTTTCTTCAGCTTGTCGGCAGCTTTGCGCTCGTCGTTCCATTTAGCAGCACGACCAACGTTGGCTTTTCGCGCTTGCTTAGCCGCAGACTTAGCATGACGCTTCTCCTTTCGTGCCTCGGTTCGAGCGAGTCGCTGCTCTTGCTGTCTCTTGGCCTTCGCCTCTGTGAAGGTTTAGCGATTAACGTTGCAAGTTGTAACAACATCATAATTGCATACCTTTGGACTCAACTTCACGACGAAGCTTAGCTGGGTCAAGCTTCTGCCAAGGCGACGGATCGGCAGACTCCATTGTGAAATGAGATGCGAAAAGTCTTGATGAATAAAAGAGTTGAAAAAGAATTATACGATTTGTCTGCAAGAAAATCCTTACAGACCTTGCCTTGAGGTTGGTTGCGCAGACTGAATAAAATTCACTGCGTGAACTTTGCTGAAGAAAATCACTAAGTTCAATGCGTCCGACCGTTGGCCCAGAAAAAAAAAATAAAGGTCTGGAAGAATTCTGCCGCGGGGAGCTAGAAGTCAGAGGGCGGTGAAGAAAGTACACCGCAACCTGAGAGCCCCACTTGGCGTAGCGGGCCAATAGCCGCTAGCAACTGCCTGTATCATTGTACTGTAACTAGGGAGGTGGGAGCTGGAACGTCAGATTGAACTTTAGCTTTCGATATCTACTACCTACCTATTTACAACTTCCAATCCAAAGAACCGTTTTGAATTTACATTACTACAAAATCTTAATCGGCGTTCGGGGTTTCTTGCTACTGCCTCTTTTCATTCCATCATTCGATTTCATGTGCGATATCCTCATGTAGTTGCTTTCAATCTTGTGAACTCTCCCACCACCTCCTTCGATCGACATTAGCTACCTACGATGTCTACATTCAAGAGAGCGCCACAACATGGCGTTGCGCCAAAACCAAGTATATTGAGCACATTACGAGCAACATCGATGGTAGAATCGAAGACCGCATTGCCAGCTGGTAAGCAAATTATATATCCTTGTCTACCACTGGTTAAATAGATATTAACTGTCAGCTATAGAAATCATAGCATCGATCCTCAATTACTTACCAGTGCCCGATCTTCTGAGGTTTGCGCGGACATCATCACGAATGCGTGAGATGGTCTATGATGACACAAGATGGGTAGCAAGACTCAAAAGCATGGGGTGCTGGAATGAGCTGGAAGCTAGGAGGCGGTTCGAAGAGGCTATTAAGAGGAAAAGAGACGCTGCAGGGCGAGCGAATGCCAACGGGGGACCAAACCCAAACGCCACCAGGCAGGCCAGCACCACTATATTCGACGCTGCCCTAGAAGAAGAGCGACGAAAAGCCCAAGAAGACAAAGCATCCCAGCTCCAGGAATCCAAAATTGACGGGTTCGAAACAACGAGCTTAAACCCGCCGCAATCCAAATCGCCCTACGAAGACCCAGATGCACTGCTCAATGTGCTCAAGACTGTCAAAAGCATTCGAGGCCACGCGAGAGAGGAATATGGGAAGGTGTACGGCGCATTGGCACCATTCTATCTCGATTTGTCACGAGCAAGAAGCCATACCGAACCAATTGTCTTCAAGGTCTTCCGAGATCCGGAAAGCCAAGCAAAAATGCTCGCCAATCTACAAACGTTTAGCAAAAGCGACTGGGCTGATGGCTACCTGCAGCGGGAGACAAAAGTTATTAATATGACAACCATATTCGAGAGCGCAGTCCTGAGAGAGTTCGAGCAAGGGTACGAATTCTGGGATGTCGACGGTAGGATGCGGAGATATGCACATGTGATGCATACTCTAAACGGTGGCAACGCTGCCGTGGACCTTTTTATCCAGAAGCACCCCATCTTCAATGATCGTGTCATCTTAGGCAACCCAATGGAATGTGTTCACCAAGCCCCCGAGGACGATGTCACGCTCGAACCGTCTCGTGCGTTCTTTGAAACACTTGTTCGGAAGTTAAACGAACAAAGTGATATAATTAGTCGCATTTTCCCTCAGGCCGAATATGTCTTTTGGGCCTTCGTGGACAAAATCCGGGAGGAAATAGTAATGGAATATGTCACTCCGTTATTGGATGAGTGTCACGAACGACACATGCCTTCCTACTTAAAAGCAGTATCTGGTTCATTTGAGCAGTGCACGCAATTTATTCGGACACTAGTTCCGCCGAAGGGCTCGGGGAAGAGTCTCGAAGAGCACGCAAAGGATATAGCTCTAAAGGTATTTGAACCACATCTGGACCTATACTTACAAGAGGAATTGGACAATTTCACAAAGTACGCCGAGGGCGAAGTCGATACTTGGGAACAGAAACTCTCCGAGCAGGAAGCCACTGTTGAGTCCTTTTACATGGGGAATTTCAATCGACAAGCCGACAAGAACGATTTTTTGAGCTCGTTCAGGAAAGTAGTAATGATGCCAGTTACCGTCTTGCCCAATGCTTTTGGGGCTAGCAAACCAGCTTCGACGCCGGTCACCAATAGCTCCGCTAATCGAGCGTCAAAGTCCATTACACCCGTGCCGTCTCGCCCTCAAACGCCAGGACTCAGTGGTGCTTCGGAACGGCCCGGAAGCCCCTTACCTTCTGAGGCACCCAACGATGAGCTTAAGGCGAAAGCTGCGCTCATGGCGAACCGACTTGAAGGGATTAGAGGTCTTTTCAGCATCGAGGTCGCTTTGAATCTAGTGCATGTTGCAAAAGAGAGCCTTGGTCGGGCTGCTAAATTCGTTGCGCTTGGTGGCCAAGCCGGTGAAGAGGCGCGGGAACAATGTGAAACAATATTCGTGGTTCTGGTTAAAGTCCTCGGCCAGACGCATGTCAAGAACGGATTTTCAAAAGCAGTAGACCATCTCTCGAGATACAACCCTCGCGAGATAAGCGATCATAGCCAGACCGGAGTGGCGCCGCTTGTCATGTTCATCGAACTGGTGAACGTAGGCGACATTATCTCGCAGATGATTGACGTTTTCTACGAGCAGCAGCTTGCAGCACCCAAGATTGCCGATCGCAATGATTTTCTCGATCCTGCAGGTCTAGCCAAGAAGAAATTTGAACAGATGCTGGATGAAATGGTTGCGGCAGGCCTGAACAAGGGAATCGATGTGCTGATGGACGAAGTGGAATATCTTTGTGCGACAACACAGCTTCCCACAGACTTCAACCCCCTGCCATCTTCAGCAGAGACTGGAGCATCTAACGATTCTGACATCGGCCCAACCACAACGGCGAAGCGCGTTACGGAGCTCGTAGCTTCGCACACGAAGATGTTAGTGGGGAGTACAGAAAAGACCATGTTAGACGTGTTCAACAGTGAAGTCGGACTCCGCTTATTCACGGCCGTATGCAAGCATATTAAACGACAACGCATCAATACCGAAGGCGCGATCAAGCTCATTGCGGATATGACGATGTACTTTGAATATATTCGCACGCTCAAAAATCCCGATCTACTTGCATATTTCAAAGCGCTGCGGGAATTAAGTCAGATATATCTCATCGAGGCCAAGCACGCTAAAGAGATGGCCACCATCATCGCTGATGGCGATCGATTTGGTGGCATATTCCGCGCCGAAGAAGTTTATGAGTTCGCTGAGAGAAGAGCCGACTGGTATCAAGTGAAGAGGGATGTGGAGAGAGCAATGTATGGACTCGAGTGCCGAATCATGTAAGGACTTGGTACTTCACATTCGGATTGCAACGGCACGCCATGTCAACGAGATCAGGAACTCCCACATTTGTCAGCAATACAAGGTTCAATCGACATTTTTGGTCCTAGAGAAGGCACTTCAATAGCCTGTCAGCATTGACGATCTTGGTGATGATAAGGCTTACCGTGAGCTTATGCCCGTCTCATTCTCAACTATTATCATCCACTAAGTCCCAATACCGTGTCACTGGGAGGTCTACCCCGAGGGGAATATTCCGATCGCAGCGCGCGATGCTTACATTCAAAACGAGACATACCTCAATGTCACCAATAGTGTAGGACCAGTGATAAATCGACGGCCCGAATCTCCGACATCAAAAAGGCATTGATAAATTGATGGTCCTTGTCAACTTCAGTCCATCTAGGTATGATGGAGATGGCTCTCCAGAAGATCCGAAGGCAATCTCCTCGGGGGGGAGCGCACGCTCATTTTCATCAAGATTTGATGTGGCCGGTACTCAATGATCGATGATTGGGTACGAGCCTAAGCTTAAACTCGAATCACCGAACGCCCTGGCGTAGGCGTAGACTTGTCTTTGCGAGAAAACTTCCAGATTTTATATTCGCCGGACGACGACCAATAATTCACCTTGAAGCTTTCGAGGTGAGAAACGCATATCCTCTTGGCCGTCTGACTCAGGCAACATGCGCCAACGCCAAAACAGCAGATGACAATCCTGCATTCTAGATTGAAGGCATGCGTGATTAGCGTTACCACATATACACAGGGTTGCTTATTTGGTTCGTCTATGTAGTGTGTCGACTAACTATTGGATCGCTCTATATCGTAGGACGGCAGGTTCGTAACGGCAGGGTAGCAGCAGGATTCGGAAATTCTCAAGGAGGTAACGGCAGCCTTGGTCCCATTGCAGTGCATGATGTACATTATCCTCTTCGGTTCTGCAATGGCGTCCAATATATGTAGGTAGGTAGGTAGGTATGCACTGCACGGTGCTTACAAGGAGGACGATTCGGTCACCTCGCCGTAAGACATACGTGATGTTGTGCAATGAAACGACCTTGATTTTATCGACAAAAGTCTGCATAACTTAGATTACCATGGCAGCTTATTGCGATGGACCTGCTCCGAGGTGCTTCCCAGCAGGTGGCTTGACGACGCGGGAGTCCCGTGCCCACGCACGTACCAACCCAAATCAGGAAGACTTGTTATGGTCTACCCGGGTATACAAACGTCCGGTGCTAAGATCATGGCGTTTGTGGCGTTAGGGCTGGAACGGGGTTGCCCATCTCACAGTATGTAATCTGGTAGTCTGGTAGTATAACCATATTTCCTTCGGTTTACCAATTCATCCCCCCCCCAACCACTCATGCAGAACGGCATCTCCTGAGGGATGCCGTAGGTAGTATACCAAAAGCTACGAGCATAGAAACATCAAAAAGGCCCGGAAAGAAAAGAGAGAATGAATCATAAGACTAAGGGGAGAAGAGGGAGTAGTATTCCCCCATTCCATCCCGAATCCAAGCTATACCACCCAGAACCTCCTTGCGACTAGCTACGCCAATAAATCATCCTCATTTGGCTATGACAGACCCTCCCTTCCTTTCCTACCTAAATATCTGCGATGAAAAAAAGGCTGCCTAGAATAAGGGGCTTGGATCTTAATCCTGGTTTTGGTCCGGACCCGAATATCTAATTATACGACAAGGTTATGCTAGCCTCATCTTACAGTATCTACCTACCTAATGCCTTTGCGACACCCAGGATGATCCCTCGACTATCATAAATATGGCAGTTGTCGAGCGATCGATCAGGGGCGAGGATGTTTTTCTAGTAACTAAGAGGAAAAAAAGCAAATTGTCTTGGGACGGTTCCAGCCGCACGAAGGATGAACCTCGGAAAACCCAATATAGACCTCTTCACATATGATCCGCTACTGCACTCATCCTAATTACCCCCTACCTGGCTGTTAGTCTCTAGAAGCACGGCTTGGGAATTAGATGGACTTACGGAAGCCTTTCTAGGAAATTCCTTATTCGAACCTTATTGCAACCTACATCGGCACATCCACCAGATCCCAGGGGAACCCTACGCTGCCTACTATGCATACACATAGCAAGCCCGACAAGGAACCGCGAGAGAATGTCAAATACGGGATGTGGGGGTGTTTCGGACATTGCAGAAAGAAATCTGACAGGTACGGTAAACTTATCGTCGTGGGTCGGATTGATGAACGGCAACGGCCGGCTGCTTAACCCGCAAGGACTTCCCCAGATACTAATCTCTATTCGGCAGAAGATATACTTCTCAGCTATATCCCGAGCTCGTAGGAAATCTGCTCGAAATGACAACAGTAGGTATCTGTATCAGGCATCTTGAGAACCCCATTCTCATCATCTCGATGATGTTCGTGTCCCCCTCCCCCCCTGTGATTGACAGAATTCTTCACCAGTCCCGCTGTCCGTGGATAAAGACATATCACTTTCTAATCTGCATCGCTGGAACGCACTCTGTTTAGCCAGTTGCATTCGAGGGATGACATGCTGGAACTACAAGCTGCAGGTTCCTTAAGCATGTAATATCTTAGCACGTACCAGTGCGCATGGAAGCGCCAAGGGCGTTCAAACCATGACGCGTCCGTTGGGCGTATATTGTGGAGTATACAAGAAGCATATCTTGATTTCTCATCCTCCATATGGGTTCCCTTATACGGGGGTCCATCCGTCATGGTCATTGGTGCAGATGAGTCCTCGACTAGGATAGACAGTTGTGGCGTAGATCTCGAATCGTCCAGCTGCAGGGTTATTCAACCGATCTGGGCAGCTGGATAACTTTATTTCCCGATGGCTTTATGAACGATCATATCCCTTATTCAGTGGCCAGGCATATTTTCCCTCCCTAACGCGGATATCTCTGAGTTGCGTAGCTGACCACCTCTCCATCTTCTGACAAGCACTAGATATGCATGGAAGAGAGCCTATAGCCTTTAGTCAATGCGTCACCCATCAGCCACAACTACGACATAGGGATATGATTCTCTATTGATACAATTTAAATGATACTTCCCATACTAACCTACATGTAGGTACCAACCTTTCTTGTCACATCCACCAATGCATGCTACTTTGTCTCGACTCTCAGGTGAACATTGACCAAACACCGATGTCTCATGAGTCGCAATTTGGACTCCAGCTTCGCTAGATGTACTAATCAGGGTCTCGTAGCTTCCTATCTTGCATGGGCAGTGATTTGCGGGATATTCCTTGCTATCAGCCTTATAACTTGTATCTAAGTCACATTCCGCTGTTCCATCAGAGAACCGCCCCCAATCCTTCGAATAGGATCTATGTAGGACTACTTAAGCTTATAATTATATCCGCTTTTCCTTCTATATTCAAACGGGTCTAAGGGGCAAGCAGTGACACACAGTTCTTCAGTAACCTAGCGCTCATCATCATCGTCTTCTACAGTTGATTCGATACTTATGGGGCCAGTCCGAGAAACAGCAACGACAACTACCAGTAACTATAAATAGAAATCGAGATACGCCCGCTACAGGAGAATATTAGGCACTGTGCATATAGCTTCATCCTTTTTTTTTCTTTTTTCCACTAGACGAAAGACGGGAATGCACTTTCGAAGCTAGCCACAGATCCCAAATTTAAAGGAGACAAGATGCCCTCACGATCATCGAAAAAGTCGGATTCGAATTCCAAAAAGCCTCCCCGACCCAAAGCTGATCCCGCAAAGGACGATTGGACCGATGTCTTGGAGCCCGAAGAGAGAAGACGCATACAAAATCGACTTGCTCAACGCAAGTTCCGTATGTAGTGCCACATCACTTTTTTACTGAAACCATAAGACAAGACCTAATAGCCTACGGATAGGAGAGAAAGCCAAAGAGCAAAAGGAGAAAGCAGAACGAGAGACACTCAACCTAGAACACGCAGGCAGCACCTACAGGCTTCCCTCTTCAAATGAAATCGCCGCAGACGACGACTTAGATCTCTCTGGTCTCCCTTGGGGAAGTCTAAGCATGAGACATGTGCTAGCCAGAGGCCACGAGACGGCGAGCGGACCGAGCGGAGGAGACGAGACGACAACAATACAAGACCAGCAAGAAGCCCAGGACGACGACGCCAATACTACTAATACGCCACTCCAGTACTACGGGATGACAACTACAACAACATCGAGTCCTTACCTGCAGTACCAGACGACCAGCTACGGAAGCAGTGCGAATAGCAGCGGGGACGATCACTCCTACCAAGATTCGTTATCCTCGCCGTACTACTATGATTACGCTGCACATAATAACAATAATAATAACAACGGTCAGGGTTCCCACCACCACCACCGGCGGCAGTAGCACTACCACCACTAAACTTAGAAACACGGGAGAGTCGTCCCGGAAAACGAAAACGAAAACGAAAAAAAAAAAAAAAAACGAAACGGAAAATGAAATGAAAGGAACTATACAGAGATAGTGTGTGTATGTGTGAGAAGGAGAAAAGCGAACCAAAAAAAAAAAAAAACACAAACAAAACTTGTAGTGATCTTGGCTCTTACCGCCATGCTTACTGGGAACTGGGGCTGAAGGAATCTACCTAAATGACTGATATATGCAGGTCGGGGTATAACTGGTAAATGATCTGTGACGATAAAGTTTCTTGAGGGAGTTACTGTGTGTGTTTTTGGTTTTATTATTCTTTCTTCAATTTCGTTCCCCTTTAGCAAGCGAATCTTGGTGTACCATGCATGCCACTCATGCATACAGTATTACCTTTCTTTTGAAGCCACGCGATGGTATTAATCACCACCCCCCTAAAAAACCCCCATACAAGCTTAGTCGTCCCAGTTTAGACAAAAAGAGGCTGTCTGAATTGAAAGCTACCTATTTTTTCAAATCCCGAAAGGCAATATACAGGTGCTATGTAATAAGTGAGAGTCTGAGAAAGTTGCGGTGTGCTACTTATCCAATCGGCGAGCCAGCGAACTTGGCGCGCGATCCCACACGGGTCTATCTATCTACTAGGGGCCCTTTTTTTTTCTTCGTTTCTTTCCATTCGTGAGCCTCATTCGTATTACATACTTAAGTCGATACGCTTGTTTTTGTTTTCCCCTCGCAGATACGGATAAGTTTCTTATGTACATACGACCAAGCCAGACTAAGCCCTATCTCACTAGTACATAGGGAGATGCCGTCAGCCCTATGGGTGAGTGATGGGCAAACACGCGAGCGAGAGCTAGCCACGAGGTTCCCGAGTCCATTGAACAGGGAAGCCCTCTCGGTCTCGGTTAGGTATTTCGGGGGAACTTTACACGAGTGGGCAACATACCTAGGTAAGGTGGGCGTTTCAGTAAATATAGGTACAGTATGTAGGCAGATGTCTCAAAACTCAAGATTGGTAATACACTGAACCGTAAATAAAGATCACCGCTTGACGCTACCCCCGATTAGGCAGGCTTCTAGAAAAGAAGATCATGTCTTACTAGGACCCCCCTTCTGCCCCTCACGCGATACCCACGTGTTGTACAGCTCGAGACGGGACATGCATATAGGTAGGTATTACCTACTACTGTACATGTACAAATTAAGGTCCCACACCATCCTCACCTTTTCCAAATCCGTGCTATATTGATTCGACCGGCCCAGCTGTACTGTACCTAGAGCTAGACGCACCCAGACTTCGACGGGATCTAGCTCAGCTGAAACGCCACGGAATCGCATGACAACCTATGTACCCTCCCTCTCTATACCCCATCTCGGCACGTTACATAATGCAATCCAACCGTAGTAATCGCACAATCAATCCCCAGGAACCTATGGGTGCATAAGTAACCGGCATGAGTTTTCAGTCACACACACACACACACACACACACACACACACACACACACACACACCTTTGACCTTTCACCTTTGCCCAAAAGGTTTGCCAGATGGGCTGAGGCATGGAGAATAACTACTACAACACCTACAGCTCAGCTACTATGTATACCTTACCTACCTACCTACCTATGCAATGCAGACCATCAGCCCACCCATCAGGCCAAGAGGGTGCACCCATGTAACACAAATTTAAGGTTACCTCGACCGCGCATGGCTGAGCCGTCTGTGTACATGAGCTGAATAACCGAATAACTGAGCTAGGAAGGCCGATCCCCACGAGTGAGAGAAAGGAGTCCAGAAAAAACATACCTGGTTTAGTCTCCGGAGTCTTCCTTGGCCCCGAGCGAACAAGGTTTTAGTAATAAATGCTACCTACATAGGTAGACGTATTAGAGGTAGGTAGGTAGGTATAAGCAGAAAAAGAAACCTAAAAGAGCCAAATGCATTTGAAAGACGCATCACGTCGTCTCCTTTTTTTATGGTACACGTTTCGATGGTAGTGGTATCTCAGCAATCCTAAAAACGCCTTGCTTCGTTTCCTTCGTTAAGTACCTAGGTCTGTAGGTATGTAGCAAACTACATATGCTAGTCAATCCATCCTCCCCCACTATCGTATAATCCTCAAAGACGTACATCCCTAAAAGTGGAATCTAGGGTTCCGTATTCTGGGTCGGACAGGTGCCGATGGATCGCGTGTAAACTGAGTCGACCAGATCGAGTAAGTACCTGGTCCATGATAATGTCTCGTACTGAGAAGTGTAGAAAGCGATCCATTGATTCATCCATCCATTATATACATCAGGGTATCATTAGTCGAGTAGTCGTAGGGGCTATGCTTATGCATGAAAAGGAATCGATCCCCCCTCTTTCTTTAATCTTGGCGTCTTGCTTCCGCCGCCTCGCCCGCGAGGAAGCCAATCACGGCCGGGTTGTTCATCCTCTCATCCTCTCCCGCCGCCGTCGCATTTCCAGCGACCCGGCCAAATAGACACTGCCAAAGGTCATCCTTGTCGATGACTTCTCCAGAGTACCCATGCTTACCTCCCTTACTCAACAGGTTAGGTAGGGAAGCCTTCTGCAGTTCCATCGAGTTCGCCACCTCGAGGTTCATATCTGAAACTTTTTCTAGATCAATGTCTTCCTCATTATCCTTGGTGGTCTTGTCAAGATGTTTTAAGCGACGCTGCACCGACAAGCTGTGGATGTTCTCCTCCACCGTCCCGTCGATCAGATAGAGCCAAACGGTCGTCTCGTGTTCCTGGCCGATTCGGTCAACGCGGGCAATCGCCTGGAGTTCCAATGCCGTATTGAGTACAGGCTCACACAAGAACACATGACTTGCGTTGACGAGGTTGAGACCACTGGCATGTGATCTCGCATCCATAAGGAAGCACTCGATGGCAGGGTCCTCCTTAAACTTCTTGATTCCGTTTTTCGTGCTGAACGAGCTGTGTCCGATACCGTTTTGATCAAAGGCCTGAGATAGCACATCCAGGAAACCCCCAAACTGTGAGAAGATGACCGATTTGGCACCCGGATCTTCCACACGCAACCACAGCAAGTGTTTTGCGAGGGTATTGATCTTGGTGCCAAACGACGGTCCATCAAGATCAATACTCTTGATGGCCCCGAGTTTATCATGACCGAATTCAGAGTAGATTCCAGACTTGAGCGACTTGGCGGGCGGACTTGTCTCGCTTTGTACTTGGGAGTGCTCATGTGGACCTTCCTCATGAAGCCTCAGCTCTTGCTTCTTCAGCGTAATGTCGTGGAGCATCCCTAACGTGAGAACCTTCTTGCAGACAGGGCAGGCATGCTTAGTTTTGAGCCAAAACGTGATACATTCTTTGCAGAACTGATGACCGCAGACAGTGAGAACTCCCAAGGTGAACGGTGACTGACAAATGATACAGCACTCATTGGAGTCTTGGCCTGTTTCCTTCAAGTGGACAACTGCAGGACTAGTCAGCGTGCAAAAAAAAAAAAAAAAACTAACGTCAGAACTGAGGGGAAGCCTACAATAACGATGTTTGGGAATTGCCGCGGCAAGCTTATTCTGTAACCTCCTCTCGCTATTTTGGATTTTCCCCAGCGCCTCGTCGAGATCTTTGACTTTTGTTAGGTCAAGCGGGGTCACAGTATCGGAAATCCCCTGAAGCTGGCGATAGAACTCGACGCGAGAGTTCATTGCTGCCGTGAAGGCGTCTAACTCACGCTCCAAGGCTCTGGCGGCCTTGGTCTGTGCTGTACTTTGCCCCTGTGTTGATTTTAATTGTCTTTCGACAATCTCTAGCTCGACTCTTGCACGACTGCTTTTATCGGCATCATACCGAAGCTGCGTCGCGAGTTCTCGGAGATCCGTAATAACACCCCGGAGGGATATGCCTGGAGATGCCGGCTTAACCTTGTTGCGGAGTTTGAGCAGCTCTAAAGTCTTCTCGGGCGCACTAGGACAATGAGTTAGCAAAGTAGTTGCTATTTGAAAGTGGGATTAGTTCGCTTGAAGCATGTCTCGCGAGAGGATACTCCCAAGCGAACTGGAATGAAGCCAGAGAGGAAGAAGAAAAAAAACTCGAGTATACATACTGGCCTTCACCTTCTTTTGCTTGTCGGGTCGCAAAGCGGGTGTCGTACTTGATACGCTCGTTCTCTAGGCCTGATATTGCATCCTGCCGGTCCGCAATCGCCGCTCTCAAAACCAAGGTGTATACCATCAACTCATCCTGTAGTTTCGTGGAATCATTATATTCGTCTCCAGTTATCTCAGTTTCGTCATCCTCGTCCACAAGTGGTTGAATCAACAGTTGAATGACGGTCTCCCGCCAATCATCGATTATCCCTGCTTGCTGATCAAGAGCCTCACCAAGCATCTGGAAGTTCTCGAAGAACCGCATGCTTTCTAGACCATGGACAGAGTCAAATTCAACCCCAGGTATCTCAACAAATTCTTGCTTTGTTGCCTTCTCCCGGATTTTGTTGAGACTAGTTAAAGCTTTGGAGCGCGCATCCTGTAGTATCTCCTTTCGGATGTTCTTGGCTTTTTCGTAATCAGCAACTTCTTTCTCCTCCAAGGCCTTCACTTCATTCGGATCGGAGTTTGCTTCTTCTTTGCTGCTCTTCATTTGGTAGTAACCACTGGCGATAAAGAAAATGGCTCGGTGATGGATATCAAGCATCGATCGAAGCTTGCGCCGACAGTCGTTAACTCTCGTGGGCGCGTTCTCCTCATTTTCGGGATCCACCTCGTCTTGTGTATCTCTGTTGACGGTTTCGTCCACATTATTATCAATCCCTGATCGTTTGGCCCTTTCCAACTCGATCTGTAACTGCTCTCGGCACTCTGTTAGTAACACCTCGACTTCATCCACTACCTCTTGCCAAACTGCGATAGCATCCTCCATTCGGGATTGGTTCTCAAAGATTTGACCTTTTTCCAGTTTGCCAATAAGATAGTTTCGTTGATCGGTTCTGATTGAAGATTCCGACTGCTCGATCATAGCATCTAGGACTTCATCGACGGTCCGTAAGGCCTTGGTCTTTTGATCTGTTCCACCGAGAAAAGGGCTTGGGCCTAGCGAAGGATGCAATATAGACTGTCTAAGCTGAGCGAGGGCAGTCCTCATAGCTTCAGTTGGATACGGGTTACCAGGGCCCAAATCACCTTGGAGTGACGTCCCATGCTGGTTGAAACCGCAACCGTTGATCAATTGCTTGAATTGCTCTTGGTAATGTTGTTCTTCGACCGTAGTAAAGGGCATAGTCACGATATAGCGTTTCTGGGACGGCAGTTTCAATTCGTCACGAATAAGACGCTTGGTGTGTCGTAGAGCAATGTGCTTGAAAAGCGGCTTGAATAAATCCTTGTGGGATGAAATCAACCGTTCCCATGCGGCTGTAGAAGAAGCAAAAGGCTCATAATGAAGGAATACCAACAGACCCCATAAGTCTTTGATGTTTTGCTTCACTGGGGTTCCGGTAATGCCCCAGGCGTTGATACGAGGAATTAATGTCGCAACCTTTGCAGCGTTGCTAACACCGCTCTCGACCTGCTGTGCCTCATCCAGACAAACCCTCCACCACGAGATCTGAATCAGAGGTGACTTAGGGCGAGTATACTTTTTCTCAAATCGCATAGAGCGGCCCGGGGGCTCAGCTGCATAATGAATCTCAGTTTGGAGAACATTATAAGTTGTAAGGACGACATCATGTTCCACCAATTGATTGATAAGTTGCTGTTGCTCTTCTTCATCTCGATTCAAGCCCTTCAGACCATCGTAAACCATAACTCGTAGCTGCGGCGCATGCTTCGAAAACTCGGCGACCCATTGGTTCTTTAGTGTGGCAGGTGTGACGATCAGGGTAGCGCCACTAGGCCGTAGATGGTACGTTAATTCGTCTCGGTTTAAGTGAGAGAGATCTCCACGCATGTGCATACAAATTAGGGAAATCGTCTCCACTGTCTTCCCCAAGCCCATTTCCTCGGCAAGGATTCCACCTTTGACAGCAGACTCCATCTCCTGGAAAGGGGTGATATCGGTAGTTACGACGTTGAACAGGTCGCTGACGTAGATTGTTCGCCCATTCATGTCCTTTGCTGTAGAGAAAGATAGCGGAAGCTCACTAGTCGGTGGAGGTGAAAATGGCTCTAGACCAGGTTCCCCATTTGCACAACTATCGCTCCACCTCACTCCTTCTCTCATAAGAAGCCACTGTAAGGCTCTTCGTTGAAACGGATAGAGTCTCGATTTCAGTTTAGGAGTTGTAATGGATAAAAAGTTTGTGTGGTCCTTGTCTGGCACGAAAGTGGCGTCGTAAAACGCCTGCGGTGAAAGCTTCTCTTGATGGGAGTCTCGGTCTTTCGCTAGCTCACCGAAGAATGTATCTAGGACCAGCCGAGAGTGGCTACGCGGAGATCGAGTTCGGAGAGGCGAGTACGAATTCCAATTTAGCTGGAAGGTGAATTGCAGTTGGTCTCTGTTCCTAATCCTGACCAATTCGGCGTTGATGCTAACCCACTGCGTATTTACACCGTCGCCTTCCCATTTACTATAACTGCTTAGTACCTCTAAGATTGTCGATAGGGATTTGGACAATTTCGAGTTGCCTATGTATAGTTGCACCTTGAAGGCACCATAAGGGGATTTGGGGATCGAAGAAATGGCTAAAAGTCCATCATTTTCGTTGCGATTTATCTTCACAAAACGGTGGAAATTCAGGCATGAAGTGAGTTCGTCAATTCGTAGCCCAGACTGCGCTGGTCTTTTCAGTGTGAGAGTTTCTGTCGCAACAGGGATGGTTTCAAAACGCTCGACTCGAGCACGTTTCCTTGGGGTTCCATCTTCGGAATCATCATCAGATGAACCGGTTGATGGACTGTTAGATGGAAGAGCGAGTAGGAAACGGATGAATTCCGTAGAGAATGAGTCTACGAAGAGTTAGCAACATTACAAGAAGAGCTGAATCTTTACATACCATTGGGTCCTATGTGTTGTAACGATATGTGGGTGTTTTTGGGTTTAGATTGAGATGCATGTGGTCTACCCATGGTGACGGTACAGTCTATGTAGCCACCAAAGGATGGTAAAACTAGCAGCTTGTATTTCACGTTAATACGGGTCGGTGACCTACTATGTAAACGAGTGTTCTGATTGGTATCTTTATTCCGCAGAAGTCAAACTGATAGATGCCGATGGTAGGTGACACGGCATTACCAGAAGACGTACGACTGCATATAATAAGCAGTTGAGAAAAGAAAATAAGAAGGTTGAGCGAAGTAGTCGCACAATTGATGTTGCTGGTTGAGTCGAGGGGCAAGACGAGACAGCAAGGCTTATCCGAGAGCGAGTGCTTGATAAGAGCTGGGACCCCACTTATTTGACTCATAGCTGCATGGACTCATGGAGTATGTATTACAATTTACAGGGGGTCTTATCCAAAGTAGGTTAGCGTCTGTTGTAGCTCAGCACATCCCGCAACTGGGGTTAACAAGCGCGCACGGACTCATCGGAGGATACAAATTTCCTTTGCCGACATCTCTATGGAATTTTTGTATGGTAAAATCGAACCGAAGCTGCGATCGCGAAGGCAGGACTGCCTCGTTCCCACAAAGCCATTGTCGACAGGGTGTGTATAGCAAGGTAACTAACATACGGACCTTAAGAGGGAAGTAGGACCCATTGGCAGCCTATTCAGAATGGTTCGCATTAAGGTAAGTTATCATCTCATTCATCAAGAAAATGTATACATAGGTATACTAACATTCTATAGCCCTTCATAAAACCGCAGCAGCTGCGAGCTGCTCTAACACCAATAAGCTATCAATCCGCCTTCCAGCCATCCATACAACCCATACGAGCAGCATCATCTTCTTCCGCATCTCCCGCAGTACCCTCCCCGACGCCGTTCATCCCCGACGTGCAAACCTTCCTCACAGTGATCGGACGGGGGTTAATCCAGCACGCCTCAAAGATTCCCACCTGGGAAGCTCTCTTCTCTCTCACATCCGACCAGCTCCGCGAGCTGGGAGTCGAGCCGCCGCGGACGAGGCGCTACCTCCTCCAGTGGCGCCAGCGCTTTCGCAATGGCCATTTCGGCATCGGGGGTGATCTGCAGCACGTGGAGGACGGCAAGGCGGACTTGAAGATCCTCGAGTCCGATAAGACTGACGTTGTGCATCCCCATAAGTACGTCGTCAACGTGCCTTCGGGACGGTCCGTCAAGGAGTGCGCTTTGGATGACATATCCCGCGTTCGCGGATACAAGGTGCAGGGTGCTAAGACCATTGTGGGACCGTACGCTCTCCCGCTTAAGAGCGGTGAGGGAGCCCGTATCACTGTTACGGAGGGTATGTGGGAGGACCGTCGGGGCCACAAGATTGACGGTGGTGAGAGGAGAAGAACGGAGGTCCGCTATAAGAAGCGCATCGCTGAGCGGCGCGAGATGAGGGAACGGGGCGAATTATAGATAAATAAATGTGTCTACGTAGCCTAGACGATGGTTACTGTACTTTTATGTATCATAAACCATGAACCACAAGTCCCATGCAATTGCAGCAAGAAAAAATGAATTATGCTAAAATTTCATCTCCCTTATGATGACATGCTCATCGACCAACGCCTAGATGCATTTAATCCCTCGATATGCGTCCAAACTCCCAAACGCCGGATATATTTAACAGCACCTCGTGACCTTCTCGATTCCACAAAAGTTCTATTTGGCTGCGCCAAAGTCTAGCTTCCGGGCGACCTTGCTGGTCTTTTCGTCCACGACTCCGGGTCTCCTTTTCAAGTCGTCGCCGACCTTCGCCTGTCCTCCAGTCTTCTTCTTGGGGAGCTCTTGCTTTCGAGTGGGCTTTGGTTCCCTGTGCCACCACTCGTGCTGTAACATCTCCAGCGCCGTGATGCGCTTCTTGGGATCAAGAATCAATGTCTTCATCAGCAGATCTACACCCTCGGAGCCGACCGTGCTGAAGAATGACATGTAGTGGTCCCTTCCTCGTATGGGCTGAACGTCGCCCTCCACAGTGTAATCGGGTAACTTCGTGACGCCAGGCCAATTCTCCTCTGTGGGGGTACCAACAGCCTGGCAGATAAGGCTGATCTGGTGCATCTCCGTGTTTCCAGCCATATACGGCGCTCTAATTACCAGCTCCGCAAACACCAGACCGACGGACCAGATGTCTACCGCACCAGAGTAGTGCCTCGCTCCAAACAACAACTCGGGAGGTCTGTACCATCGCGTGATGACGTTGGATGTCATACCCCAACTGGGATCGGAGAAACTTCGAGCCAGACCAAAATCTGCCAGTTTCACCTCGCCATCGGCCGCGATAAGCAAGTTGTTGGGCTTGATATCACGGTGCAGAACGAAATTCTCGTGGCAGAACCAGACAGCTCTCGTAAGCATGCCCATCCAGGCCTTTATGTCAGCGGCTCCGTATTTCACATTGTCAGTGTCGCGGATGAGCATTTCCAGATCGCCGAGAGGGAGATATTCCAAGACGAGATTGAGGTTCTGGTCCTTGGAAGAGAACACGGAATGCAGCGTGATGACGTTGGGATGCGAAAGTTCCTGCAGGTGCTTGATTTCGCGTACTGCATCAGGAGCCATACCCTCGGCGTATTCCTTTTGGACCTTGATCTTCTTGATAGCCACAAATTGCGACGGATCGCTCTTGAGGAATCCAAGGTAGACGTTGGCGTAGGTACCTTCACCAAGCTTCTTACCTTTAGAGTAATCATTGAATTAGCGTGTTACAACCAATTTTCCAAGATGGAAGTAAACATACCTTTCACATATTTGCGCTTCTCGTCTTCGTTTAGCTGTTCAGCCAGATCGAGAGTCAAAAGTGCCGTAGACGGTTGAGTTGCGACGGGCGCAGTGACAGGTGTGCCATTGGAAGACGCCTGTGCCGAATTCGCATTCTTCAAAGGCGAAGAGACGGCCTTGGAGTTTTGTATAGCATCGCTAGGATGCATAACTACAGGAGAGACCGCCATCGTGTTTGGATATACCTCCTCTCCCTCGGAATTCAAGACAAGGGGGATTGAAAGGTGTAAGTTGGAAGGCTGAAAGGACCTCGTTCAGCCTTATGATAATGTTTAATGTATGTATATTGTAGATAGCGGTCGGTACTTCGTAGCGGCGAGTTTTATTATTTGATTGGTCCAAGCGGCCACCTGCAGGGGAGTAGCTTGACATTGGATTGCACGGGCCCTGTCAGCCCCACCACGACATTGAACCCGCATATTGAAGCTTCACAGTACTTCAATACAGTGGGTCATTTATGGGCACTGTCCAAATTGAAGTGGCTTCATCATAAGCAATTTCATGTGTCTTTGATTCCATGCAGCCAACTACCAATTGACGTCATACATTTCTTGATTTAGGTCGCAAACGGTAACAGCATAACATCCCATCGCCAGATGATTCTTGCTCCGGGTCTTGTTCACGTTTTTTATGTAGGTCGTGACGGAACCGAATTGATTTATCTATCCGAAGTTACATATGTAGGTACTTTCATAAAAATAACCAAACGGATGGACATAACAATTTCACGCCAATGACGAATTCATTCGTCCATTAAGTCCGAATTTGTTATTTTTTTCCAGCCTAGTCCCGTAACTCCCGGGGAATGAATCGTGCCCTGATGCCCGACAATCTTAGTCTTGGCCATACAGATGAAGTCATAAGTCGATCTTTTTTTCATTGAGCCTTACTAGGACTGGGCCACAAGCATCATCGTCAACCCATAACGTGATCAACTTTTTTAGACTTATACCTTCCACGTACGCGCAATCCACCACCCATTGGCATTCGCTGTTGTTTTGTCATATTCGTGGCTTGGTTCTGTCCTCGTCGTCGTTGTCGCCTTCACAGTATTTTTTTGGCAGCTTATAATTATTATTACTTCCATTCATTTACGATTCTTCCTCTACCTAATCCCCTGCCACGTGCAACTTAAACACAAAATATAGCAACTTAGCGACGACAAAACGTCACCATGCGTATCTTTTCCTACTGGGTAAGTTCAGAGCTTTGATATTCTCGATTAAAGTTTCAGGCACGACTGACATTAGCGCAAAAAGGTCTTCCCAGTCATATCCGGCCTCATGTGGCTGTCGACGCTACTAGGTCTTCTATTGCACTGGATCGTAGACACACATCGAGTAAGGTACTCGTCTATGGATGGAGACCAAACAATTGCATACATATCAGACGTCGGTGCTTCCAAACTCAAGCCTTTGTTTGTCGCTGGCTGCATCATTACGACTATCTTCCTCGATCTATCCTTTGGCGCCGACCGTTTGCTACGACACAAAGGTCGATTGGTTCCCAACACCTCCATCGGCGAGAAGGTTCTCAGCGCGTTGACAATTGTCTTTGCAATTATCGGTACCGTGGGCTTAACATTCTTGTCCGGCTTCGATACTGCACGATACCCCAAGCTTCATGATATCTTTCTCCTGCTCTTCATTGCGGGATACCTATTGTCGGCCATCTTCATCTGCTGGGAGTTCCAGCGTCTTGGTCACAGTAAGTCTCCTCTGACCCATTTTAACAAAATATAAATAACACTGACACAACCCGCCCCAGAGAATCGCCAACACCGCATCCTCACCATATCCTTCTGGATTAAGCTTATCTTCATAATCGTCGAGCTCGGTCTAGCCATCGGTTTCGCAGTCACCAACTTTAGAGGAGACTACAACACCGCCGCCATCTTGGAGTGGACAATCGCTTTCGTATTTTCCTTCTACATCTTCAGCTTCTACGTTGATCTGTATCCAGCCGTGGCTACGCGGAACAGTCCCTTCGCGAGGAACGACGCGCGACAGATGGAAGAGACATACTACAATACGCATCCCAGCGTTTTACCCCAAGGCGAGCAAGACAGCCAGCGAACGTTGATGAATGGCAACGGTGGTCATCGCGGGCACGGCACCCATGCGCATCACAAGCCGACGAGGACAGACCAAAGAGATTTTTAAGAGTAGACTACAAGGTACTACTTTCTCCGGGAATCTAATGGCTGGAGGGAACATAACGTTTGGGTTGATAAGTGTGGTAATGATTTAGTACGTAATTGGAAACGGAATGGTCGGGATCGCAACATACCCTCATGGCGTTTGGTATCTTAGGTATTTTTGGGGGAGGAACAGGCTGTGATTAATTATAGATATCTACATCTGGAAAACCACCTGCCCTAGCTGTACATATCTATGTAATAAAATGCCGAAAATTCACATTTAATTCATCTAATCTTTTTCTCAAATTGTGATTTATCAAATGATGCGTGAACCCAACCATCAGGCCAACTTTTAACGTTCATATATCAATTTATCACGCCACAATTCGCGTGTACATGTAAGTAAGTTTTAGGTAAGTAGTGTTGAAATATCAGAATAAAGGAACAGAAAGGAGTAACGAAGTTGTTGAAACGAAGCTCCCATTTCGCGGCCTTGAAGCCAGTATCCACGACGGAACGCCAGGCTAGTAATATACATAGTAGATACAAATTGGCAAATTGCTTAAATCAGAAATCCAAATATACATGTGCAATCTCTTGCGGTCAATGTTCTTTTCAATCCATCTGATCAATCCAAAATTCCGAACTCAATCGAGAATAAAAAAAAGGGGAATACATATTTCGCCACGTCGTGGAAAGCGAAATGTATAATCCTATACCTCAGAAACTTATAGATATTGGAGGGCTCGATATCATAAAGCCACTATCGCAGTTTACACCATCTCCACAAACCTTGAATCTCGATTGGGACTATGACTGGGCCCCGACGAGAAGTGCCTTGGGGGCGTCAACGCAGTCCTAGGCTGATCTCTTCCGTCGTCACGATAGAACTCGTCATCGTCACTCGAGCTGATTGACCGAGAGCCCGCAGCCGCACCCTCATTCTCGAGCGAATAGTAATCGGAAGCTGATTGCCTCGTATTCGGGTCCCTGCCAGCGAGCGCAACGGCACGCACACTAGCACTGCGGTTATCCATACTCGCTGCGCGATCCGTACCTGTCAGAGCTGCGCCGCCGACAAAACCCCTCTCGACAGCTTTCCCTTTTGATTTTTCCTCGTCTGCTAGCTTCGAGTTCCTGGAGAAGCGGTTCCTGAACCAGGTCTTTACTCCGCCCTTAGTCTGTCCTTCGCTGGATGAAGAGGTGGGTTCCCTATTTACAAAAACTTCGTATTCCGTGTTTCCTGTCGGCACGCGGGCGATTTCTGGTTGCGGTACGCTGACGGGTTGTCCTGCCGTGTTGAGCACCACGGTATCCACTCCGGCCTCCGGCTCCGGCTGGCTTTCAAAGGGCTCGCTAGGATCGGCTAGTTGATCGAGCGCAGGCTTTTGTTTCTCGGATCTAGACAGACGCCTGTGTTCTGCTTTGGCGGCCCGTTCCTCCTCCTTTTTGGCCTTTGCCTCGTGTTTCTGCTCCGCCTTGGCTGCCTTGTCTTCTTCTTTCCTAGCTTTCGCCTCTTGCTTTTCCTCAGCCTTCTTCTCTTTCTGTTCTTGTTTGTCTTGCTCTGTATTAGGTGTCAGTAATTGATATATTTATGAGACGAAAGCAACTCACCCTTGAGCTTTTTGTTTATGTCATGAATCTCCTTTTGTCGGGCTTTCTCAACCTCTTCCTCCTCCTTCCTTTTCTCCATCTCCAGACGGAGTTCGGTTTGCCTAGCGTATTCTTCCTCTGCCCTTTCATTGATTTCATCTAGGAGAGGCTTCACCCTAGCTGCTGCGATTGCATTGATGTCATCTTGATCCATGTATTTCCCAGCGCCTATGTCGATCTTGGATAACCTCTGGTTCATGCGTTGGCTGTTTCTGGCCTGGGCGGTAGCATGGGCCTTTTGTTCCCACTGTGTCATGGTAGATGGGGGAACCATTCCAGTTTCCGCCGAAATCTTCTCGTCCATGCCCTTTAGGCGCTCATGAACATTTCTCTGGGCGGCGGCGAGTAGTACCTCTTGATCATGACTACGCTTCTTGTCGTCAACTTCAGACAGCTTACTAGTGAACATAGACATCTGCTGCCTGATCCGCTGGGATTGCCTGCGATCTTCAATAACGTCACCATCGCTAGAAGACCTCTTCCTGAGCTTATTCTTAATTGTGAAACGCCGTACAGGTTGCTTAGCGCCGTAGTACTCATGGTATTCTCGGTTCTTGAAGTGTTCTTCGTGTATCTTGGCTAGACGTGCTTGGGCTTGCTTATATGCTGCGTCCTGCAGGGAAGTGAGTTGCATAGGCTGTGCATCGTCGCTGACGCTACTAAATGCATCTGTGTGGTCTTGAGAGGATACAGCGTTGTCATGTGCTTTCTTGGCGTCAATCATCTTTTGCTGCTGGTCATACATCTTCTTTGCCATTGCAAGAGCCGAAGCATGGAGTACATCGGCTCTCTTCTGATCGTCCACTTCGGGTTTAACAGGCGGTCGCGATGTGAACATCTGCCTATTCATGTTAACGTAAGGAACGGAGCCGCCCTTTTCACTCAATTCGCTTATTGTCGGTGATTGTATCGGCCGGTGAGCTCGAGTGGCGGCGCTTAGCGCATTCGCGGCGGCATTTGCTTCGTCCGGATATGATTCTTTTGGAATCGGGGATGATTTAGCTCTTAGCCTATTTGCCATGGCTCCCCTTGCAGCAAGTAGCGACCTCTGGCGTTCTAGCGAGCCCGCATTCGTACTGCGTTGTGCGTTGCGGTCAGATCTGAATGCAATGTTGGCGGCAGAAAAGCCGGGTTCCGACGTAGTAGGCTTTCCAGTTCCAGTGGCGGTCATGGCGGATTGCGATGCGAGCAAAGCAGCTTTTGCGCCGTGCTCACTGGGGACATGTTCCCAAGCGGGAGCCAGTTTGTAGTCTTTGGCCATGACTGCGGCAGCTGAAGCTGGAGCGGACTTGGCCGGTTTCCACAGCTCCGGTGATGTATTACTGGTCCAGCCTAAAGCGGCTGCTGCACTGGCTGCGGATCCTTTTTCGGAGAGACCAATAGACGGAAAGCTCGGAAGGTCCTGCGGTTTGGCATAAATGAGCTTTCCCGAGTGAACTAACAAAGAAAATCAGCTATTCATTCGGATCAAGTAAAACAAAAACGGGAACCTGAGGTGGAAAGGTTGCTTGCGACTCTTGCGACAGGAAGCTTACCTATCGGCTTGGTGTCGTCATCGGGTAGCTGTCGTCCCAAACTTCCTTGGGCTTGCGTTTCATTGGCGGTGGCCATTGTGCGTGGCTGAGAACGGTGAGCATTCAGCTGCACCTGTACGTGTTCCAATATTCCCTTGCCTATATTGCCCGATAAGAATAGATCGACACGGAGTGCCGCTGTGGGCTGGGGTCAGAATGTAACGAGAGGTCGAAATAGGTATTTCAAATGATTGATTGGGTAAGTTAAGGTGGGTTAAGGTGAAGTGAGAAAAAGGTGAGGGAGATAATAGGTAAATATATGTAGACGTGGTATTGGAGGTGGAATGATGTCGCTATGATGGCCTTTTTGGTATAACTAGTAGGTACTTAAGTTCATTTACATGACGACGAACGCATCCCGCGATATCGTAATATAAGGTTTGTAGAGCCAAATATATTACTTAGGTGGTATATAGATAGAGCAGCAGGGTAAGAGTGGTGGGTAAGAAAGTAATAGTTTATTCCAGATGAAAACCAAGTCAAGCTTGGTTTAATGGAAAAGAATGGAGAAACAATGGCGTTGCTCGATTATTTCGAACAGGCGCAAGCAACACAAGTAACTGCCTTGACTGCCCGTTGTGTAGCTCCAAGTTCATCATCACCCTGTAGCTTCGAATGCGGACATTACGTCACCGGTTCTGCGACAGATGGAAACTGTAAGGTACATCCTTCTAGATCGAACACCTTAGGTAGCGTGGGTAATACCGTAACAGTACTGAGTAAGATGAAAATTATTAATTAGGCCATTCCAGATAAGGATAGCCTCCATCGCCCCGTGGTTTTCTCTCTTTTTTTTTTTTTTTTTAGTTTAGTTTACGAATACATACTGTACCTAAATCACCGAACTTCCACACATTCAGCCATTAAACACCAGAAGAACTATCAGACAGTCAGAGTATACGCTATTTCTCTTCTACTCATATACGAGGGTTCTGATGCGCTCTTGATGCGCACTCTTGATTAATATGGCAAACTTCACTGTCATACATGGTCATCCAAGCAACCCAAGCTACTGCATCGTCGTCGCCGTGCATATTTCCACCAGCTTATGTGACTGGCCGGCTAGATACCTCGATGAGCTTTGTGCGATGCACGCTAGACAAGGACAATGAGAACGGTCTCCTGCGATCTCGCAATCCCAACATCCCGGTCATCCCGTTGTGTAACTGTTCTCGATATTAGGTAGGTATCTCATGCAATGCATTTACTGTACATATACACCTCAAATTATCTTTGAAGGCCGATGCTTTTCCCGCCCAATACGCCATCCGATCTACCGGTGCGACAATTTTCTTACCAGTTTCACTTCAACTCTAATGATCCTCCTCTGACCACCACACGGCACGTTAATCGGCAGTCCGGCAGTCTACTTAACGTATGATAGGATAGCGCCTATTAGATATCATCTGCTATTCCCTTCTTCAAGACGAGCCTCGGTCTCGTTGTTGTCGACCGGGTTCGCAAACTTGTATATTTTGTGGTTGTGCAGTTGTTTATGGGCGAATTTTTCGAACTCATGAATCTGATGAACAACCTGTTCAAAGACGGATTCCTGTTCCTTCGGCTCATCGAGGAGATGCACCTTGACGTCGGGCGTCAGGCAAGGTGACAATAATCCGCCGTGATTATTCTTGGGACGATAAGAAGAGGAAGGGTTGTTCAATCGCCAGAGCAGCGACTCGTGCAGTTCGGCATCCTTCGGGATATCCCGTGTGCTACCCGCATTGAGCGGAAATCGGACGTTCTTCCACTGCTGGGTAATGTCGAGCTCCCAGCGCGTGATAATCGGGAGCCATTCTATCCAAGTCAGCATGGACGGTTTGATTACTCGGAACTGTGTGAAAAGTGAGGGACGCTTACCCATGAATTTCCAAAGCAGCACGGTGAAGAATCCCGTACCGTAGCCAAACTGCAGCGAGTCATGTATGACCCCCTTCAGTGCTTGGTTCTTGTTCTTTTCTTCCTCGTATCTCTTCTCGAAACTGTTCGCGCCCTTACGCCAACTCAAGGCTGCCGAGGGCTCTTTTGCGTTAAGAAGCTGTATCTCCCGTATCATCCAAGCTAAGGGAACATCGCTCATCTGGAAAGGTTCCGCGTCGACATCCTCGCTAGCTTCTCTGACTTTGCGTGTTGTCCAGAAATTCTTGATGCGTTGCCAGAAGGTCATTTGCGTATTATTGTCAAGAGGATGGTCGGTGGTGGCACTGTAACGACAAGAGTTAGTAGTTGATCGTTGAAGAAGTGGAATGGCTCATTTGGTGCACAGCTTGGGAGTGGTTACTTCCGAGTGAGCAGAAATGATACCAGAAATGGGAAGAAGAATTCTAGATGTTACATACGGCCATCCTCCACCAACGTCCCCGTGGCAACCAGGAAACCACACTTCTTTAATGTCTTCATGGGAGTGCTTGGAGGCACGGATGTCCTGGGCGAGGAGCGCTGCCTTGAACTTGACGCGGCGCTCATCGACAGCAACGGCGTGCCTAATAAACTGTGCTGTCCCCTTGACAGGCACCGGCATAGGTGCCTTATGCTCCAGGACTGCAACCGAGTTTACGCAGTCCCAGATGCCAAGGAAGTAGACTTTGATATTGGTTTCTTTCACCTTTCCGCAGTGCTCAACCTGCTCTTGGCGGCAGAATGTCTTACTGAAGGCCTTAATCTCGTTATGTGCCTTCTTGAACTTATGTCCATGGTGCTTTTGATGGTGCTCCGTACCATCCTCGCTTCCCAACAGCGGATCTGCCTCGCTTTCGCCTTGGGCCATCGTCCCACCTCCTTTCTTGAAGTTATCTGTCTCACCCGCCAGGTAGCGTTGGTAGAGTTGGTATGCAAAGAAGACCATTTCTTCATTCCCCTTGCAGAGAAGTCCTACGGTGTTGATCATGCGTGCTAGGAACTTGGCAGTGAAAGCGCCACGACTGAACCCAAATACATAGATCTTATCGCCCTATAAACCATATGTCAGCAGTAACAACGAGGCTTGCCTTAGGAGACGGACTTACGGTGTCGTAGTAACGCATGAGGAATCGGTATCCTGCCATGACATGTGCGTCGAACGTAGTCCCGACCGCCTGGTCGACGACTTGCGAGATGGAACTCCGCACCTCGCCAAACCATGACTTATTCACGGACGTCTCGTTGATATCATACGTACCAATACCGGCTAGAAAACAGATCAGCAACGAAGAGTTCGATGGTAGTACAGGCCACCTACTTTGGTAGTAATGGTACTGGCTGGGATCGTTACGGTCCAGAGCTTTTAAGATCTTGACCACGTTTGTATCGGCGTTGGATCCAGTAAACGTGTTGCCGGTGCCGTCAAAACAGAGGATGAGCTTCTTGGGCACCCGAGCCGGTCCATTATCTTCAGCAGCAGTTGCACTACTCTGTGCTGGTAGAGTTCTGTTGTATTGAGACTGGGTGTTGGCCTCTGTCGATTGGGTACGTTGAGGGGGGTCCATGTCAAAGGACGGCATGGTAGTGGCAGAAATGAAGAGTGTTCTGTTAGAAACAATGCTGTGGCAATCCAAAGTCGAAAGACTACTTGACTAGAGAGCTGGTCTTCAGGGACTTGGCACCCCAATTTATCATTCGCTCCTCACATCGTTGGTTGCTGACCCCCTACTCTGATGTTTCCCCAATGTAGGTGTGCTGACGGGCTGTTTGTGCTAGGTCCCTTCGCTTACCCCTCATAATCGATTCCACTGACATAAGATTGTTGCTCAGATCAGCAATAGTGTCTAGATGATCCGTACGCCGCTTTGGACGACAAGTAGTTTCACAGCTGCACCTTTCGGGCGTCCAGACAGCCACATATCCACTTGTCTCAACTCGGGGTCCGACAAGCATACCAATTGATAGGCATGGGATGACCGCAGCAGCTACCCGGGGTCGGGTGTAACCGCCCCAGCTACTGTCTCAGCCCATGTAGCCAAAGCCGCAATATACGATTCCGTCCAATTGTTGTATGAGCAAACTTGCATTTATTAAATGCCGTGGAGCGTGAAGACGTGTGCGATCACGGCCCGGGGTGTCTCTGGGGTACATATCGCCAATCAAGAAGGCGAATGTGATAGCCTCTTTATATCCATTTTAGGTCTGACCCGCGTCAATAGATTTTCGACAGCTCTTGGCAATTTGGGCCACCCTACCTCTTGAAGTCGGTGTGGCTTGTCGGCGACTGCAAAGCAAATGCCTTAAAGTTTGCTTAACATTCACGACACGCTCATTGGCTGGGGTTGAGTATCATGACGCCCTCCCTATATAGCTCCTGCATTTTTCCAGCAATTGATTGTCTGTGACTGACTCTTTCACGGGAAAGTAGAGAGCTGAAATGTCGAAAAATGGGCTGCCAGACGGCCGCATATGCATATCTATCGCATATTGCTGCGGCATGAGTTGCATCATGAGTCGAGAGATGCCAAAAGAGCGGTATACGGTCTTGCTGAATGGGGGTGAGTATCGGTTGACTCTCTATGAATTATAAAGGGCACTATCTTACTGGAGACAGGTGCTTTTTCATGCCCAGACGTCTACATGCTTTTCACTTAGATAGGACGTTGCAATAGTATCGACCATGTCTTACCACGAGAAGTTTCAGGCTGGGGAGGCATACGGCGATGAAGAGAAAGATACCTCTAGCATCTTTTCCGACCCGGCCAAACTTGCAGCCGATATCTTGAAAGATTGCGATGGCCTTCGGACTCAGGTGTCTCCTCCGGAGCTTGTAGGTCTTATCGAAGAACTGCTACAGAAAGGACAGCCCCTCGATGACAAAAAGGGGTAAGTAGGAGAAGTGACCTATAAGCTATTACATGAGCTGATAAACAACAGCAACACCGAGCTTCTAATCGGCATCCTGACTTCTCTCCCATCCACCTCAAAGGCGAGGACTCAGCTCACTAACAAGCTCATCGACACCCTTTGGGAGAACCTCCAGCATCCTCCCTTGAGCTATGTTGGTGGAGATGTACGTTACGAGGTCGTCGACCCCAACGAGTCCGCCTCCGCACAGAATTCCAGCTCCAAGCCTCGCGATGTGATCGAGTTCAAGGCCCCAGACAGCGACGTGATGCTACGTGAACACGTCCCAATAGCTCCTGACGGTCTTCATCATTATAGAACACCCGATGGGAGTTTCAACAATACCCTTGAGCCCAACCTAGGGAGGGCTGGCGCTCCATACGCCAAGACGGTTAGAAACATAAAGCGTCTTCACGGTGTTAAGCCCGACCCAGGCTTGCTTTTCGATCTTCTGATGGCCAGAGACGACGACCACTTCAAAGAGAACCCAGCAGGTATATCGTCAATGTTCTTCTACCATGCGTCCATCATCATCCATGACATCTTTCGCACGAGCCGTACGGACATGAACAAGTCCGACACCTCATCATACCTCGATCTAGCACCGCTATACGGCTCTTCGCTCAAGGACCAGTTGGAGATCCGCACCATGAAAGAGGGCAAGCTGAAGCCTGATACCTTCAGCGAGAAGCGGTTGCTTGGCCAGCCTGCCGGTGTCAACGTCATGCTCGTCCTCTACAACCGTTTCCACAACTACGTCGCCGACATTTTACTGAAGATTAATGAGAACGGGCGCTTCACGCTCTCATGTGGCGACAATGCTAGCCCACAGGACAAAGCCAAGGCTGTTGCGAAGCAAGACCATGATCTGTTCAACGTAGCTCGACTGATCACCGGCGGGTTATACGTCAACATTTGCTTGCACGACTACCTTCGTGCCATCACAAACACGCACCATTCCAAGAGTGACTGGACGCTGGACCCACGAGTCCAGATCGACAAGCAATTTGACGGCGAGGGAGCGCCGCGCGGCGTCGGCAACCAAGTCAGCGTCGAATTCAACTTGCTTTACAGGTTCCACTCTTGTATCTCCAAGAAAGACGAACGCTGGATGAACGACTTTTTCCTTAAGCTCTTCCCTGGTCGCAAGGCAGAGGACCTGGAGAACGTCAGCTGGACGGAACTTGGAGGAGCTCTCCTCACCTTTGAACAAAACATCCCCCAGGACCCTAGTGTTCGTACCTTTGATGGCCTAAAGCGTCAAGCAGACGGTACCTTCAAGGACGAAGAGCTTGTTCATATTCTCAAAGACGCCATGGAGGATCCTGCTGGCGTCTTCGGTGCTCGTACTATCCCCAAAGCACTCAAGATTGTTGAGGTACTCGGTATCAACCAAGCTCGCAAGTGGCAGGTTGCTTCCTTGAATGAATTCCGCGAGTTCTTCGGGCTCAAGAGGTACGATACATTCCTCGACATCAACTCGGAGCCAGAGATCGCAAACATTCTCGAGAAGCTATACACAGACCCCGACATGGTGGAGCTTTACCCAGGACTCATGATTGAGAACGCCAAGCCCATCCGCAACACAGGGTGCGGCATCAGCCCGACGTACTCAGTTGGCAGAGCTGTTCTCTCTGATGCCGTCACGCTTGTGAGGTCAGACAGGTTCAATACTCTGGATTACACGGTATCGAACCTAACAAGCTGGGGATACAATGAGGTGGAATCAGACAACAAAACCCTAGGCGGTTCTATGATGTATAAACTCATCCAGAGAGGCATCCCCAATTGGTTTCCCTTTAACTCGGTAGCCGTCATGCAACCATTCTATACCAAGAAAGCCAACGAAGCGATCGCTCGAGAGCTTGGTACCATCGCCCAGTACACCCTAGATGACCCCAAACCTCCACCAAAGCCCGTTGTCATTTTCACAAGCGAAGCGATCAAGCAGGCGCTCGGCAAGCCCCAGCAATTTGTCGTTCCTTGGCTTCGGCCTATCAGCGACATGTTTCCAGGCGGGAGGGATCTCGGCTGGTTCATGTTGGCCGGCGACCAACCTCGCAACTTCAAGGACCGCGCCAACTTCCAGGAGGCGATGCGCAAGATCCCGAACCTTCACAACGCGGTTCACGAGTTCGTGCAACGCGTGGGCTCGCAGCTGATCGAGAAGGAGTCGTTCATGTTCAAGAAGGGGCTCAATCAAATCGACATAATTCGCGACGTCGCCATCCCCCTGAATGCACAACTGCTTGCTGATCTCTTCTACTTCGATATGCGCACCGACGAGAATCCGAATGGAACCCTTGGCGCTGCTGAGTTGTACGCACATTTACTTGATATCCGTATTTGGGGTGTCAACAACAACGACCCGGCTCAGGCTTGGACTCGCCGTCGTCGTGCACAGGAAGGGGCCAAGGTCATTATTGACACAACTCACAAACTTGTGGATGAAATCCATGGTCATGGTTTCGGTGTCATATCTGCTATAACCAACGTGTTCTCTCGTAAGGAAAACCTCCAGAAGGACTCACTGCGCTCTTGCGGGCATAAGCTTGTCGAGGAGCTGCTGGCGCAAGGCAACTCGGTTGAGCACGTCGTTGACGCCTTGTGGCTTACGGCTTTTGGTGGAATCGGTGTTCCTGTTACTGCTGTGAGTTCCTCAAGAAAGCTGACTCTAGATATAGAATTATACCCATACTAATTGATCGTAGTTCTTCGAAGTTATGGAGTTCTTCCTTCTCCCGGAGAACGCAACCATCTGGGCCGAAGTCCAGACCCTTGCGCACAAGAGCGATGACGCTGCGCTCCATGCTTATGTTGTTGAGGCCCAGCGACTCACAAGCACCCAACGTAACGTGCGTGTCGCGACGCAACCGGCTGAACTCGAAGGCAAGAAAATCGAACCGGGTAACCTTGTAGTGATGATGCTAGTAAGTCAAGACTTGAACACTCATTGCCATTCATTATACCCCCTATAGCATAGATGGTCTTGGAAACGGAACTGATTTTTTTCAAAAGGGAGAGGCAATGCGCAATCCTTCCGAGATCCCAGACGCCCAAAAATTCGACCCCTATCGTAAGACAGAATCTGTAACTGCCTTCAGCTATGGTCAGCACGAATGCCTCGCCAGGGATATAGCGCGAGCTTTCATAGTCGGACTTGTAAAACTCGTAGCGGATCTTAAGCAGCTACGTCCAGCCCCTGGTCAGATGGGTCAAGTCAAGACGATCCGCGTCGGTACCGACAAAGCGTATCTCAACGATAGTTGGTCCTACCTCGGGTTTGATGCCAGCAGTAAGTTTACCCTATTCATGTCCCTGGTACATGGCTGTTTCTCAAATTCTAACCATCTTCATAGCTTGGAAAGTCCACTTCGATGGTCACGGAAAGGGCAATTTCGAGGGCGAGAGGCATCCGACAGAGGTCATGGATCTACAGCATTATTATCATCTGCTCGAGAAACGCACGACTGAGCTGGTTCATTAGGTGTCTCTCAGCTTTGCTCAGCTTGAAAATATGTATCCGATTCAAGTACGAATGGGCTTAGGTAGGTATGCAGATAAGCTAGTAAAAACTCCAGCTTTATGCTGAGAATTGGTCATGCTGTACCTTACCCAGGATGATTGTGATGAGCGTGACTCCCTACTAATCTATGTAACTTTCCCCTATTGTACCCCTGAACACGTATGTACCTACTTATCTCGGTAAGTGCAGTACACATGTGGAAGATGTGATTATTCGAAGCGTAATTACAAGCGAGTTTGTTTTTATGTGAACAATTTTCTGTATCGTACAATTTCTTTTCGCAATCCTCTCGCCTTCAGCATCAACAGTTTCTACCTAAATTACATTAAGACTATAACAGTATATTATGGCGCAGACGAGTCTTCTCCTTGAACTCCCTGATGAAATCCTTTTACACATATTCGAGATATTCGAGCCTCGTCCAACACCACTACCACATCCTTCTTTTCGGTACCCATTTTCTCTCTGGTCACACATCCTGGATCGAGATGACAGATTAAAGCTACGCTTCTGCAGTGGAAGACTCTATCCGCTCCTGCTGGTGTGTCGTCGTCTCCATAATGTTGCATCTGAGGTCCTTCACAGGCATATTCCGCTTGGTATAGAGCATTGGTGGAAACCAAACAGCTTCGTTCGTCTGCTGCTGCTACAGACCCCAAGGGTTCACTTAGTAACGTGGCAGCTACGATCTATCAACATTTTCGCAAGGAGCTTTGCAGCCACGTACAAGATTCCTGTGCTCTTCGCCTGCGAAAGAATTCATACGATATGCATTCGCAATATCGCCCCGGTACAATATCCCATGCTAAGGGACCTGCAGCGCTTTAACGCGTTCAGGTCGCCTGTGAAAATCCTCAGATTGATCGATTGCGATATCAGGCCGACATTTCTCAATGCTATGCTAAGCTGGCCAAAAGCTCTCGAAGAATTCTGGTGCCACATTCGGCTAATGCCCGAGGTCGTCGGAGACGAGAACATACCTAACCATGTCAACATCATGGAGGCCCTCACTCAACAGCGACACTCTTTGAAAAGACTGGTCTTCACAATGAGCACGGACTGTGTGTATAGCGTCATTTGGAACAATCAGGTCAGGAGGTATCTCCGTCAATTCCAACGCCTGAAAAGTTTGTCCATCAGTTCCTGGATCCTGCTGGGTGACATCCCGCATGGACCAGAAATATGGGATTATCTACCAAAGAGCCTGGAGGAGCTCGAGATCGACTACGGAGACTTCGACGTGGAATATTTCCTCTTGCCCAATTCCCCGAATGGTGCTTGGCTGTACGAAAACGAAAACGAAACCCGGGGTTTGTTCGCATCGTCGCTCAAGAGGATACGGCTGTTGGCAGCGATTAACGTATACGCGTCAGACGAGGCGTCGGACTCGACGCCAGACAGCATGTCATACAGCACGCCGGCCAACATGTCGGACAACTATATCGAACCTGGGCATTCCCTAGAAGAACAGGAGGAGGAAAATGATGACGTGGAAGAATCGGAGGAGGAAGAGGATATCCTACGGGACTTCGAGTTTGATGAGCGGAGAGTCTCTCGCGCTGAATTCGGTTGGAGTCCGCCAAACGAACTGATACGAAATTTTATAAGAGCGGGGGTCAGCTTTAGCATCTTCATCGGTGGAACGTATTGGTTTCGATACGATGTGGAGGGTGGCGAAGGGTTCCCTGATAAATAGGAAGAGACATGGAATCCAGGAGAGTTACCATCTTAATCACAGCGTGTACAACAACAAGTAGTTAGTTATCATGAGAATAGCGAGAATCAATACCATACTTTATACCATCGAAAAATCGATTACTATGCGGACACTAAAATCGAGCAGGGACCACACTGAAACGAACTTCGACCAACTACAACTACAACTACAACTACAACTACAACTACATATACAGATTTAACTTGACTCAAGTATACATGCCAATCGAAAGCATCGTATACTGTTATTATCATCCGCTCTACGTGCCCCCGCAGCAAGATGTCTCTCACCTTTGACAGCATTCTCAACTTCCGGGACGTTGGAAAAACGGTGAATGACTACCTAGGCCGAAAGTAAGTCCATACCAACAACCAATTCTAATTCTTATAAAAAATAGAACATGGAGTCTTGACAATAATGGTTATAGGCTAGTTAGAGAAGGCGTGTTATACCGTTCTGCTCGACCAGGTGAGGGGAAAAAAAAGAGAAACAAGTTCATTTGTTCTAAATCTGTCTATGAGTTAAGTGGCTTGCTGACGCCATACCGTTATTCCCCAGACGATGCATCTCCGGCGGACCGCAAGAGACTCAGGGATGAACTCGGCATTCAGACGGTTGTGGATTTCCGGACCAAGTAAATACCTACGTATCAAACCTAGATAGATGAAGGTAACAAACCAGACAGAACCGAGCACCTCAAGCAAGCGCAGAAGCGCCAGGCGACAGACGCAAGCGGAAGCGACGCGCTGCTGCAAACCAACGCGTCTCTGGCAGAGCCCGTCGAGATCCCCGGCCTTCGGTACAAGCACATCAAGGTGACAGGCGGGCCGTTCCAGCGATTTCTCGTCAGCCAGCTGTCGTGGATAAACCTTTTGTGAGTACCTATTCCGCACGTGTATATATATAGGTAGGTACCTAAGAAAGTAGGCTAACCCAGCCCAAGCAAACTAATCATCCTCTTCCTCCTCGGCTACCGCACCGAAGCCATAAGCCTCATCTCCCAAGAAGTCATGCTGCCGCGAGGCCTCGTGGGGCTGGGTCTAATTACGGTCGACAATTCTGGTGGCGCAATTGCTGAGGTGAGTGTTCCCTCTCGCTTGTACTGCCTTGCTTGATTCAACTCACACAAATCACCAACAGGCCCTCCAAACTCTCACAACCCCCAGCTCCCTCCCGCTCCTCGTCCACTGCACCCAAGGCAAGGACCGCACGGGGCTGATCGTGGCCCTGGCGCTCATGGTGCTGGGCGTGCCGGTAGAAGCCATAGCCCATGATTACCTGCTTTCGGGACCGGGACTAGAGGCCGAGAGGGTGTCTCGGCTGGAGGAGCTTAGGGAGATCGGGCTTACGCCTGAATGGGGAGACGTGCCTGAGGATTTCGTGGCGCGGATCGTGGAGCATTTGAACGGCAAATACGGAGGCATCGAGGGGTATCTGGATCATGTAGGATTTGGTGAAGCCGAGAGGCGGCGACTTGTAGAGGTGCTCGGAGCTTAAGGCATGAGTCTACGTTTAGGATGGAAGAAAATATTTACGACTTCATGACATGGTTAAAAAACATGTCACATTTATTACAATAAGCAAGCATTATGGATATTTAGTCATTGGGCAAAGGTAATCTATTTCTTGCGGAAGCGACCCTGTATCCAGCAGCGATACATCTTCAGCTTCCGCGCTCTATTGACAAGCATTCGCCTATCGACGCCCAACTCCTCCACGTCAAACAAAGCCTGTTTGTTCCCTGCCTCACCAGAGCTTGCAGTCTCACTAGTTTCCGCTTCGTCTCTCGGAATAACCGGCGCGCCAGACCAGATATGAGCGAGCTCTTCCTTCTCGAAGAAGTACACACGCGTGCCGTCACCTCTGATGTAGAAATTCTCCTCTAGGTATCGACCTTTGCGGAAGCGGACCTGGGCGAGATCACCTCTGCCGTAGTCGCGAAGACACACCTCACCGCCCGGCTTAAGCACTCGGTAAATGTTCCGGACGGCCTGCTCCCACTGCTTAGGCGAGAGGGCCGAGAATATGAAGATCATGAGAACGAGGTCTACACTGCCCTCTTCGAGGCCCGGGGGGAGATCCTCACCAGCGGCATCCCACACATCGGCCTGCATGATGTCGGGGTTATACGCTTCACTATTACGCATTACTTCAACGGCCTTCTTGGAAAAGTCACAAGCATGTAATTTTAGCTTGGGGTTACTGTTGCTGGCCAGGATGGGGAAGGCAGTGTTGCCGGCGCCAGCACCCACTTCCAGCACCGTGTATGGGCCAGCGTCTTCCTTGGTAACCTTGTCTAGTACGGGGAACTCCTGTTGCAACCACTTGCGGTGCTTGAAGAAATTGGCTGCATTATTCTTGTAGAATAAATTCCACCATTTTGCGGGATCGCCATTGAATCTTTCTGTAATCATGCTTGTTAGCAGTTGCATACACCGTAGAAAGCAATGATATATTGGGATAAGGTGTGGTGTGTCAGATGGGAGCGAAAGAATTGATATAAATTGGTCATCAGAGATATTCAGATGAACTATGCATTTTGGGTATCATCACAACACCAAGGACAAAAACAGTAAAGAAATGGGTAAGGACTCACGTTTGTCAAAGTCGGAGACTGGCGACTCTCGCTGCATGGCAAATTGCTGCTCTGCGTACTCCTTGTAGGTGTCGTCAGTCTCCACGTGGTCCCAGGCATTGAACTCGAAGACATTGTCTTCTTGTTGGAGGTAGCGCGATCCGAACTGGAAAGGGTCGCTTCTCTTCTGGTTATACTGCGGATCATGGTTCCGATGGGCGGGCAATTGACTCTCTTGGGCCTCTTCTGTGGTCTCTTGCACTGTTAATGTTGAAGCCTTCGCTGATAGTTCGTCTTCAGGCGACGGCGCCGCGTTGACTGTAGCGACAGAAGCCATTGTGAAGGCTTGGACGCAAACTCCAGTTACTTAAGGCCTCTCTCTAGGCCATATGTCTGTCACCGATTGCGTATGTTCATTGGCATTCTAGGAACGGAGTGTTGGTCCTAGAAGTCATGAAAAAGGTGAATAGAGGAATGGATAGAAATAAGAATTGAGCAACACGAAAAAAAAATTGGTTGGAAAATTTAAGGCGGAGGAAGGTGCTTAGTTGGTGGGGCCAATCCTAGATCTTTATCGATAATACGATTCGAGTCTAGTGCGGGACTGCTGCAAATCGTCAAATCTAAACGTCACTTTTTGGAAGCGTGCAATTGATCGCTAGCTCCAAGTATACAGATAATTTGGTCTTCTCGTTGTGTATTAAGAATTGGGACATATAGAGGACAAGAATTGTTAGAATGGAATGTCCATAGATTTCAAAGAACTACGAAAAACTCATCAGTCATCCTTCCTCCCACCATCTCATCCGCGACCCGCCTGGCCTCAAAACCATCACTACCTACCTAGGTACTCTCAATGTCGACAGCACGCGCCCTCCGACCAACGCGCAAGCTTCTTCCTAGCACATACCACCAGACCTCCATCCTCCACCCACGGCGCTCCTTCCTAACCCTCCCCGACGCCTCCAAACCGCAGGTCCTGACCGCGGCGCGACGGCTCCCCTACCACCACGAGCGGCTCTACGACCTGATCGCCGACGTCGACTCGTACGTGCGCTTCCTACCCTACTGCAAGGTCTCCCGCGTGACGCAGTGGACGTCGCAACCCGACACCAACGGCCGGCGCTGGCCCACGCAGGCCGACCTGACCGCGGGCTGGGGCGGGTTTGAGGAGACGTACACGAGCCGACTGTTCTGCGTGCCGCACCTCGGCGTCGTCGAGGCCATAAGCGGGGACGCGCGCACCGAGATCCCAGCCTCCGAGCTGCAGAAGCAAGGACTCTCGGATCCCGGACCGGGTAGTAGTAGCAGTAGCAGCAGTAGCAGTAGCAGTAGTAGCAGTGGGCGCGATCGCGGCGTGTTCAAGAGCTTGGTGACACGGTGGACCGTGAGCCCGGCCGAGGACGCGACGAGGTCCGATCGCTTCCAGCACGACTGGAGCGACGTGCGGCTCAGCATCAAGTTCCAGTTCGACAACCCGCTGTACATGGCCCTCAGCTCCGCCGTCGGCGACAAGGTCGCGCCCGTCATGGTCGAGGCCTTCGTCAAGCAGGCCGAGCAGATCCTGCGTGACGCACGGAAGGATGCGGTCAATGTGCGGTGAGGGAGGAAGATAGATAGGTATGCAGCATGCAAGGTGATCGCTTCACCGCAACGCCGAGGACCGAGGAGCAACATCCTACTAATGCAATATAATTATGTACTACTATACACGGTGTTGACGATTCTAACGAAATCTTACAAATCGACCCTTTCTTGTTACCCTGAGCCCACGCTGTCTGAACATCTCTGAAGATTGTATTATTACACATAGCAATAGAGGATGATTTAGATCATTATAGATCCAATGATGAACAAACAAAAAAAAAGAATATTTCAAAATTTGATTCGATCCAGTGCCTATCTTAACTCCTAATGTACCTTAGATATTGTAATAATCCAACCCGATATATCTTGGTCTCTCCAATTCGTCCCACTCTGGGGGCCGACCAAGAGGACTGGTTATTTAAGTCTCAAACAATCGCTTGACATTTCTTCGAAGGAACACTTGCAGTTTATTTTCCCTCCTCGTATATGTCATCATTCTTTGCGCGCGTGAGACATAATCATGCCACCTACTGTACGAAAAAAGATATAGTTTCCAAAATGCAGAGTTGGTAGATAGTAAGTAATAAAAAAAAGGGGGGGAGGGGGAAATTATACAAGTCCACCATATCGAAATCTTGGTAAAAGAAGATGGCATGGCCTCCAGTAAAAAGTTAGTAGTGATAATTACTTTACCCGCAAGATGTGCTCGAAGGAAAAAAAGCCCGCGAAAATGCCGCTTTAAACAATGACGTCGTCTTAAGCCGGGGTATAATGCAGAATCAGTTATTGAAGGCCATCGCGAAAACTCCTCGAAAACGTAATTGGACAAGGAGAGTGAAATCCGGGCAGGGTTGCCTTGAGCAAGAAAAGGTGTTGATCAATCGAGGATCTTGAGCTCGGTCGACTTTGCCTAGTTGCCTCGGATTTGGTCTTGAACAAGAGGGGAAAAAATAGTTCATCGCTTGGTCCTGCTACCACCAGTTTGTGAGCTCAGGTAACGAAGAATGCGACAGATGCGGGCACTGACCTCTTGCTTTTAGGCTTCGGTGCAGCACCTCCAAACCAACCAAGCACTCCACTCTGGGGCCTCGGCTTTGGCTTCTTACCACCGGGTTTGTCCGCCTGTACGATGCGTACACCTGGGGGAATTGGCGGTCTATCTGGGTGTACCATTCCACCTGGCCTCATCTGTCCCATGCCCCCCAAGACTCCTAGACCTGCGTGGTTCGGGGGAGGAGGGGGACCGCCGCCACGGCTCATTGGTCTCGCGCCCGGGGGAAAGCGACCAGCCATCTGCGCCGCTGCTGCCGCCGCTGCTATTCCGGGGTGTTGGTGTTGGCGTCCCATAGCCGCTGCTCCTCCTTGTGGCATAGGAGGCCGATCCATTGGCCACATCTGCATTGTGACCGCCCAGTCCGGTTCGATCACCTTCTCCCATACTTGGGGGAGGATAATCTCGCCGTTAGGTGCTATAAGATCATAATGTCCTGCTTGAACATGGGGACCGATCACATCGACATGCACAAAGGCCTGCTTGATAAGCTCTTCCATGCCCTAGATAAAATGGATTAGTACATCAACAGTAGGCGGATGCTTGTTTCTCACTCACCTGCCAAGTTTGACAGAGATGGAAAGGGAAGCTGAATTTTCTGCCCACAGCATCCTTGAACCTGATAGGAGCCTTAACAGCCTTTTGTTTCACCTCTTCAGCCTTAGCTTTTGCTTCTTCTATAGCCTTCTTCTTGAATGCCTCCTCCTCTTTCTTCTTGGCCTCTTCGGCATCTGCTGCCTCTTTTGCCGCCTTTTTCTCGTCTTCAATCTTTTTGCGGGCTTCAAGCTCGGCTTTCGTTTTAGCTTCTTCCTCTAGCCTCTTCTGTTTTTCTGCCTCTTCTGCAGCCTTTCTCGCGGCTTCGACCTTGGCTGCTTCCTCGGCCTCGAGCTTCTTGCGAGCTTCCATCTCCGCCTTCAGCTTGGCCTCTTCTTCGAATCTCTTTCTTGCCTCCGCCTCTTCCGCGGCCTTCTGCGCTGCGGCAGCAAGGGCTGCCGCTTCGGCCTCGATCTTTTGGCGAGCTTCCATCTCAGCTTTCAGCTTAGCCTCTGATTCGAACCTCTTCCTTGCCTCCGCTTCTTCCGCAGCCCTTTGTGCTGCCGCCTCCTTTGCTGCCGCTTCGGCCCTGATCGCGGCCTCTAGCTTGAGCTGAGCGGCAGCCTCTGCTCGTGCAGCGGCCTCCGCCTCTCTCTGCTTCCTCTCTGCTTCTGCTTTCCTTTCAGCCTCTAACTTGTCACGTGCGTTTCGCTCGGCTCGAGCAATCGCTTCTGCTTCTCTAGCAGCACGTTCCGCCTCGGCCTTCTTCTCTGCTTCTAGGGCATCTCGAGCGGCTTTCTCGGCTTCCCTTCTTGCTTCCTCTATTTCTTTTTTTGCTTTATCTAGCGCAAGTCTCCTTTCCTCAGCCCGAACCTCTTCGTCCCTCCTCATTTGCTCCATCTTACGCTCGTACGCTAGCTCGGCCTCTTTCCTGATTTGAGCTTCGAGTTCCTTTTGTTTGGCTTCCTCCTCTCTCCTCTTTTCTGCAGCCTCGATCTCCGCCAACTTCTTCTTCATGGCTTCCTTCTCGGGATCTTCCTTCGGCGGCGGCGGCGGCGGGGGTTCCGGAGCTGGCGTCCGAGGCTGACCAATATCAGTTGGCGGGGGTGGTGGAGGGGACCACTGGTACTGCTGCATAGCGTGTGGTACGGGATACGGCGAATGACCGCCGTAGAAGTTCTGGCCACTGGCGCCGAACGGCATCATTTCATTACCCCCTGGCCATCCGTGTTCGCCATTAAAGTAGTTTCCACCCCGCCCATTCGCGGGCGCGAACGGATTATAACCCGGCGGCGGGGGGCCATATGGCACTACTTGCCCGCTCCCGGCGCCGTAGGGATGACCGTATCCACCCGCATGGCTTTGGGGGTAACCACCACGGCCACCATAATATTCACTTCCGCCAGCACCGGGCGGCGGGTACCCGCCGCGCCCGTAGTACGCGTCGTATGAATCCAGCGTAGTGGATGTATTTGGCGTTGGCCTATAGTCGTAATGAGAAGGAGCCCTGTGGGCGACGGTCCTGTGCGATCGAGACGAAGACCGCGCCTGACGAGTATCCTGGGGGTGGGGGTGGCGACGTGTTTCGGGACTGGCTGAAGCCGAATCCCCTGGATCAATATCGTCCTCCTCGTCGTACTCCTCTTCGTCTTCTTCGTCTTCGGTTTCGTCTTCTGATTCTTCCCACTGTTGCTCGCGGCGCCCTCTACCGTGCCTGGGATCTTCTTCGTCGTCTGAGTAGCTAGGGTCGTCTGAGATGGGACCGCTATGGTGGTATGTCCTAGTAGGATATGGAGTCTGCGTTTGTCTTCGACTGGAATGGAGGTCAATTGGCGAGTTGAGATGATATGTTAGACTGTCGCTACTTACGACATTGGTAACGATTTGTCAGTCAGGTATCCTTTGCCTACGACGACCCACGTAAGAAAGTCGAAGCAAAGGAGGGCTGGCGATTAAGCGATATCGGATGCTCCCAATTGTACGGTGTGTACTTAGATTGAAATTCGTAGCTCGATATGTTGAGCCTGTCGTCGTTATGGGCGTATGAGCTCCAAATAATAAATGGTTGGAGCAAAGATGCGGAGGAACAAGTAAACACTGTTCCTAATGAAATTATGATATTAGCAATTTTGATCTGAATCGATTCTGTTCTATGTGGTCAATGGCAATGAAAAAAGTGCCGATGTGCTGATGCAAGCAAAACGTATGTTGTGCCGTGTACGTGTGTGGTGATCCAAAAGAGGGAAGTGAGGAATTTGAATTGGGTTTATTTGTAGTTTGTAGTTTGTAGATTTGTAGATTTGCAGGAGAGTCAACTCGTGACGATTGGGTAGTGCAAAGATATAAATTGTCTGAATTGCCCGGGGGATCCTTGTTCTTGCAATGAGACTGGTGCAAGTTGGGCGCAAAAAAGGTCGAATTGGGTTTCCGTCCACTGAACAAAAAAAGCTGGCAAATCTGGCAAATGTTGTGTGCGAATTGGCAGCTGGGCGCCGATTGGAGCGGGGTGAATTTAGGTACCTAGGTATGTAGGTATGCGGTACCTATGCAGTATGGAGTATGCGGTATGCGGTATGCGGTATGCGGTATGCGGTATGCAATAAACCATATTATTCCTTTTTCTTTGGCTTTGCTTCTAAAATGTGGTCCGAACTTGGTCCCGCTTGTTATGGATTTATGGATGTATGTGTTATGTGTGGAAGATGCGAGACACCTACACTTACCCTCTTAGGTACCCCGACAAGGTCCGTGCTGTTTTACGTCGCCCCGTTCTTGCCCGTCCCCAATCTCTAACGTAGTAGTATGCGATAGTATGAACTATGGACGCGATGCGATGGAGAAGTATAAGTAGGTATCGCCGAGTATTCGTTTTTTTTATCGTTTTCGCCTCGAAGGGCTAAAACGAGGGTTAGCGGTGAGCACTTCAAATCTGTAGGTGCGAATCGAAGAACGATCGACCATAATATTATTATTGTGCATCAGAAGAAACGAAGGAAGCAGGGAACAGGGAGGCTATCGGAACTTATAATGTGCCTTAGTGCCACTAAGAAATAATAATACAGCCCGCGATCCTGTCGTCAGCGAGGGGCCAGCCCAGCAATGCTAGCAATGACGGGTGACACAGCCCGGAGAAAGGGGGGGCTAAAACTAATACATAGCACACCTCATCTGCACAATACCTCCTCCATCCTCTTACACCTACACAACTCCCACGTACCCGTACTACGGAGCACATGTATGTAGGCATTAAAGCTCTAGAACATTCATCCTAGACCCATTGTAGATCCCTTCCAAGCCCTAGCACTAGCTTGAACTCGGAGACAGCCATGTTGGAAAGAGGTATGTAGGTAAGATGTTAATATTGATGATATACAGTAAGTAGATGGGCAAATAGGTAAGGTATGCAGCGGGATTAGAAAAAGAATGTGAAGAAACAACGTACATCAGCTAGTGTGTTTTGTATGTTTTGTGTGTGATGTCTCGGTGTGTGCTTCGCTGAAGCTCTTATCTTTCCTTGCCTTGCTGTACTGTATTTGTTTTTATCTTTATTTCTTTTTTCTTGTTCCCTTTTTCTTTTTTCGTGTAAGGTTCCAAGTTAGGTAGGCAGGTAGGTATTCTGTATTGTGTGGCGTCAAGTGGCAGAGGTAACAGAGAAAATACGCACGAAAAAATAATAATAATAGAAGAAGGATGATTTAGGGATGGTATCATGAACTTGTCAATGTCCCGAAGCCGGTTTGGGTCTGGTGGCATTCAAGTATGTTCTCAGGATTGTATTGATATGGTAGGCCGTACTGTGTACAAATACTCCAAGAAGGGAAGGGCTAATATGCCGGCGAGGAGGGGCCGGGCAAAAGTAGGCTGAAGGAAGCATGACAGAAATACACGCAGAACTTTTGGTCCACACCGCTTGCGTGTTGCTAGGGCAGATGCAGACTTGCATGCTACCAATGATCTCGATCCTGGACTTACACCGAACACGACAGCATTATCATGACTGGTAACCTCCATTTTGCCCTCCTTCTTCATCTTCTTCTTCATCTTCTTCTTCATCTTCTCCGTCTGCTGTGTGGCTTCCATGTGAATTTTTAAATCTTCAATCATCTTTCAGCTTTAGCCCTGTTCCTGAATTCCAGATCATCTATCTGTCTCTTCGTTACCCAGGAAAGGATCCATCGCTATATCGGGGTAGCCAGAATTAGATATACCGTAGCATTCATTCTCTGGAACAATATCCAGACATCGTCTCATGACAATTCTGACGTCGCCGGACCAGTCGTTATCTTCTGTTGTCATATAACCGAAACGCATGCCCGACGTAAGCCACTGCTATCCTTAGGAATGAGCGAGTTGTGTGGGTTGGCTACCGGAACCACTCGATCATAAACTCCCAGTACTGGTCAAGAAATTAAGCAAGATTGGTGCTTGCGTTGCAAGACGAAGACATCGTGACGAAGATTATCTTTCTTGGCTCGAAACAAAGCACAAGCCCACGAGTTAAGGAAATGCAGTGGCTGTTCGTGTCTACTAATAAGGCCTCTCGCTCACCCATCGATCTTCTCATACATTCAAAATGGCCTCTGGATACCAAAACTACGTGGTCTCGTAGGCAGACGGATAGTCGATACGTAGCTGGGTGGTGTGGGATCAATGCATTGTTTGCTTGCGATTTGGTTACCGCTAAGGTGGGTGTGCAGTTTGCCAGCGAGTTCATCATGTCTCCCTTCATGTAACCAAGAAGGGGCCAATCCCGAACGAGGAGTCCAAGGAACAACAACCCTACCGGACCAATGCGGAGTTGGACGATGGATCCAAGAAACTTGTCCGCGGCTAAGCCCGTCCTAGACGTCTCTTTAGCTGTGGGACCTTGATTACTCTTGGCCAGACGCTGCCCGACGAAATCATTTTTTGCTGCCCAAATATTATAAGATACGGTACCTGATCGGTTGCAATGCGCCCAGATCTGGAGATATGCCGAGCATCAAGGCACTCGAATTTGAGATGGTTGCTGATTTCCTAATCATTCAATTGTATTGCTGCCCTTCTGATTCACACCAACCAACGTTGCGCGACTGGAGCCACGTGCTACTCATACTGTAGTGAACAAGCGTCCAGTAAGGTAGCTGGCTAAGCCAGCATCATGCATACCTAGAGACCCAGTGGACACGTCTGCCTGCCCAAGTCCCACTGCTCCTAGATACGAAATCCACCCAGGGCGCCAATTGGTGATTCTGCCCATCTGCATATGCTAGATGCAGCTTCGCTCTATCGGTCGCTATTTGACTTGCACATTATTGCATGGCATCCGGCCATGTGAGTGAGGCTTATGTGGGCATCATCCACAGTGGAGAGACTAGAGTCTGCAATGCGGCGCTCCCCATCCAAATGACAACTTATCACCTAATGATTGCGCTCGAATCATTTTCAAGAAGTTCTCGGGTGGCCTGGATTTCGGCCTCATCGTAACCTTGCCACCCCTTTTCCCCTGCTGAACTGCGCCGCACGATTTCTGCGAGCTTCTCGGTAGCCATCTCATCGAGCTTAGCAAGTGTGGCCAAATCAGGTACGGCAAACCCATCTGAAGCATTCCGATTTGGTAAGGTCTTCTGGGGATCACTCAGAAGTTGTTTCGTAGTCTTGTTACTCAAGTTAGTCTTCTTGGGTGTCCGCTAGTATTAGGGGATTCCCACCAGTTTAAGGCCGTAGTAACCCCTTAGATAACCATCACACAGCTCTATGCTTCGGCTGAAACGTCTTAAAGCCTCGCTTAGCTGGCCCGCGTTGTTTGATGCTTTTCCAGCAACGAATAAGATCTCACCCAGACGGGCATGTACCTATAACCCTTATGATTAGCAATAGAAGGAAACTGAGAGACACAAATAGGGAAGACCAACGTTCCAAGCATTTGGCTGTAGCACAAGAACCTCCTCAAGCGCGAAAATGGCTTGTGAGTATAATCCCTGAGAAAAATACAGATCGGCCAGCTCAGCCCAAGCCTCGGCATCGGTGGGAGAGATATCAAGAAGTGATATCAGAGCACTAACGGACTCGGGAATTCGTCCAATGGATCGAAGAAGAGCCACACGACGTTTGAGTATAGGCTAGAAGACGGCGTTAATATTGATATGTTGGGTTATGGGGAGCAAGGCTTACGATGTTAGTTGGGTTATCCTCTAGGATCCGTTCGTATTCTTTTAGGACAACATCCAAGGTAGCAGAATCGGATGCATCAGCCTCCTTGAGAATGCCTTTCAACGCCATGATACGTTCGTTATCGTCACCGAATCGATTTACGAGTCTTCCTAGGCATTGATGGGCGGATTCATCATCCCCAGTCCGAAGGCACGACAACAGGAGATTCTCGTACGTAGTCCACAACTCAGGGGTTTCAGGTGCTGAAAGGAGGGATTGAATAAAGGAGTTAGATATGGCACCTGTTGTCTTTGCAAGAATATTTGGGGCTTGCTGTGAATGCTTCAAGGCTACGGTTGGGGGCAGGTGGCTGGGTGGGTGAAGAAGGGTGGAAGACATGATAAAGACTCTAAGCGGACGGTTTGTCAATTTGTCTAAGGTGTTTCGTTGCTTGCTGGTGTTTAGTATCTAAGGCACTTAATATGTAAGGTAATGTGGAAAGTAAATAGGTGTTAGGTAGGCGCGCGTCGAGGTACGGTCTGAGGTAAGTCAGCAAGGATGTTACGATGTAAGTGAATGCAAGCACCTTACGTAACGGGGTTTAACCTATTGTTAGCTGGAGTTTCTTCAGGGAGCGCCGGAGGTTATGTTCTGCCGTAATTCACCGCTAAGAGTTACATAGTTGAGTTTAGCTACGGGCATCCATGTACCCAAGCTGCCAAACCTTCAATTCTCTCACCTGTTAGTGGCCCGCTGACGTGACCGTGGGGCCTTCTCCCATGTTCCTACTGTATGTTCCCATGCTTCAACAATTAACCAATTCCATACTCTGGTCGCCGACAACCCTCCTAGATGCATGGCGCACCTATGTCGCCATAATATTTCATTCTTGCTATCACGCCTTTCACGATGATGAATTGTTTGAGGCGAACTTTAAGACCTCGACCCCCAACCTACAGCTGATTATCTTCCATATCCTCCCAACGCTGAGCCGGCACCGGCAGAGGTGCAAATCGAGCAATCATGTATATGGCCTAGCTTGTTTTAATCCGTGTCGTGGAACCATAGTACTGATATACTTGCTTCAGGTTTGAGAAGTCACTTTACGACCTCATTCGAGGCATGAGGAACCATAAAGGAAACGAGAAGGAGTACTTGCAGAATTGTTTGAAAGAATGCCGCGCCGAGATTCGAAGCCAGGACCTAGGTTAGCAAGCTCCTCTATTTTGCGACTCTATATATTAAGGGTATAGCTAACACTAATCATCCACACCATAGATCTCAAGGCAACCGCTTTGCTGAAACTGATATATCTGGAAATGTTCGGCCACGATATGTCATGGGCGTCCTTCAATGTACTCGAGGTTATGGCTTCTCCCAAATATCATCAGAAGCGAGTGGGATACCTTGGTGCTATCCAAAGCTTTCGTCCTGATACCGAGGTCCTCATGCTCGCTACGAACCTCCTCAAGAAGGTATGACGCCCAGTCTTGCGACGCAAATTCCGAGATACGACGAGACGAAAGTACTGAATTCATCACCAGGATTTGACGGCGGCATCGACGACTACGATCGCTCTTCCTATTGTGACGCTCCCGCATGTTATCACGCCATCCCTCGCTCTCTCTGTTCTATCCGACCTCTTACCACGACTCAACCATACACACCCCGCTGTTCGCAAAAAGACCATCGTCACGCTATACCGACTTGCCCTGGTTTACCCCGAAACACTGCGTGCTGCTTGGCCAAGGATAAAGGAGAGACTTATGGATAAGTCTGAAGACTCGAGCGTTACAGCGGCGATCATAAACGTAATATGCGAGCTAGGATGGCGACGGCCTCATGATTTTCTCCCTCTGGCACCTCGGCTGTTTGAATTATTGGTCGATAGCGGTAACAACTGGATGGCCATAAAACTAATCAAACTGGTATGCTATACAGACTCTCTTGCATTGTCATTTTAGCTGACTGTAAATCAGTTTGCGACCTTGACCCCCTTGGAGCCGAGACTCGTTCGAAAGCTGCTGCCCCCTTTGACGGAGATCATCCGAACCACTCCCGCTATGTCACTATTATACGAATGCATTAGCGGCATCATACAGGGTGGCATTCTCGGGAGTGGTGAAGATGCGGATGGGAGAGAAGAAATTGCCTCTCTTTGCGTCAGCAAGCTTCGGGGGATGATTATGATAGACGGTGATCCAAACTGTAAGCCTCACCTGAGCTGTCGCAGCCCAATTATTGGTACTAACTGGTGGTATAGTGAAATATGTGGCACTACTTGCTTTCAACCAGATTGTAGTCACTCACCCGTGGCTAGTTGCCCAGCAAGAAGACGTCATCCTAGAATGTATAGACAGCGCCGACATTTCCATCCGCATAAAGGCATTGGACCTCGTGCAGGGTATGGTCAGCGCCGACAATCTAGTCTCTATTGTGAGCCGTCTAATGAGACAGCTAAAGCTATCTTCTTCAAGCGATCGCAGGGGTGCGAACTCGTCAGGATCAAGCCCAGGGGACTCAGACGAAGACGAGTTGGAAAGGCCAATTGACTCCCCTCGAAGGTCGAAGAACCAGTCTCCACCGCTCCCAGACGACTACAGGATTGATGTGATCAATCGGATATTAAATATGTGCTCTCAGAATAACTACGGCTTCTTAACAGATTTTGAATGGTATATTGATATACTAACTCAGCTCATCCGAACAGCACCATTACCGCGACCTGTAAGTGAGATGGAGTCCCTCTCGCCATCTGGGAGGTCAAACGACGGGGATATATCAGAAAAAATAGGAAACGAACTACGGAACGTTACAGTCAAAGTTCACGCCCTTCGACCCATGTCCGTTCGAACAGCGGAAGCAGTTTTATCACAGTTAAATAGTGAGGCTGCGATTGGACACCACATTGTTTCAGGAGCATTAAAGCCGATTGCTTGGATTATTGGAGAGTATTCTTCTGAGTTACCCAACCCGGATGATATTCTCGGGCTTCTGCTACAATCGATTCCAAAGACTTCATCCCCGGAATCGCTTGCAGCCTGTCTCCAAGCAGCTATGAAAGTTTTCTCTTTAGTTGTGGGCGACCAGTTAGCCCCATGGACCCCTGAGCGCAAGTCAAAAACATCACTTCTTATGGCCCGCATTATCCATTCTTTTGAAAGCCTAATACTTCATCCAAATCTGGAGGTCCAAGAACGAGCAGTAGAGTTTACAGAGCTACTGAAGCTCACTGCAGAAGCAGCTTCTAGTCAGGAAGCATCCACCGAAACAGTTCACCAGGATCCTCCTCTACTTCTTACGCAAGCAATCCCGTCCCTGTTTGCTGGCTGGGAATTAAAATCGGTAGCAGCAGCCGCCCAAAGGAATGTTCCGCTCCCAGAAGGATTAGACCTCGACGAACCTATCAATTCAAATCTCAACTTCCTCCTAGCGTCCGCTGAATCAATATCCATACCGGTGGAGGAATCAGACGAGTTTGAAAGTTATTATAATCAGAGACCCCCTGTCACCAGCGTAGCCTCTGAGCCAGCCATCAATAAGCTAGCAGAAGCCCGCGAGGATGCCGCCAGTTCTTATCAACAGCCAACGGAGGAGAGCTACTTGGATGCAGATATCCTGGCGAAAAGGAAGGCAGAGCGACAGGAGAGGAATCGCGATGACCCGTTCTATATCCAAGAAAGCGGCTCTATTCAGAGGTCGTCAACTCCAATACATAACATATTACAAAATTCGAACGGGCCCGATCTGGACGTCGACTCGATCCCTATCATGGAACTGGACTTAGACAAGCTGAGTGCTGGTGTAGACCATTCGAAACCCCAAGCCTCTAAGCCATCACGCCGGCCACCGCGACAAAAGATCGTCGTTGCCGCTGATGAAAACCTTGGTGGTAGCGGGCGAAGCACGCCTCGGAACTATGATTCCGAAAACAGCGCCGACGCCAGGGCAGGCAGCAAACCAGCCAATGGCAAGAAGATCAAACAGTCGTTACTGGGCGTGGACTCGACAAGCATCGGTGCTCTTAGCTTAGAGGGCGATCCCAATACTGGCAGCGCCTACGACCCCGAGGCCCAGAAGCGCGAAGAGGCCGAGATGCAGCGAGCTATGAAGGAGATCGAACGTCTACGCCTGGAAATGCAGCGTAAGAACGAGCGCATACAAGTTGCACAGGGCGTCGACGTCGCAGGGACCGTGGTCAAGAAGAAAAAGGCCAAGAAACCGAAAGCTGACGCTGCTGGCGAGGGTACCAACGGTGGCGCGGAAGGGGCTGAAACAGTCGTCAAGACCAAGAAGAAGAAAAAGAAGGTCGCTAATATAGAGGATGGGGCAGCTGGCTCTGGAGAGGTTGTTGTGAAACCCAAGGCCAAGAAGAAGAAAGCTAGGCCGGCGGAGATACAAGATGCTGACGCTGGTTGAGGAACTATGCTAAAACGCCTCGTCCAAGTATGATTAGCACGAATATCATAGAACAGCTGCTACGACCTAGGTAGACGACACAAGACCACGAATTATCGATATCAAACATGACTTATCCGTTGACACCTGTATTGACACCTATTGAAACTACACAATAATCTGCACAAATGATAGAATTGGCAGTCTTTTCTAGATTCGACTACATATATGTGTACCTAGGTATGCATATCATAATCAACGTACAAAAGTGTAAGCGCAAGCAAGTCCATCTATCCCTTTATGCATCCACCGTCAACCAATTTTTTTTAAAAGAAAACAAGTGCCTCCCAAGGGAGCAAATGCGAAGAAAGAGATACGAAGTTGAACAAAATAGACAATGCCTATAAGTACTTAGGTATCTAAGTGACCGTTTCGAAGAGCAGTAAACTCTAGGCTACATATATAGGTATATATATATATATATATATACCCCTCGAGCGGCCTTCTTTTCCTTCATATGGAATCGTAAAGGGGGGGCGTAGCATGGTACAAAATAAAGATAGAAGACCAGAAGAAGAAAAAAATATCATGAACTTTCTTGTCTTCGTACATGCAATACAGAATATAAAAAAAGAAGGGGGGGACCAAACAAGCAAGCAAGTAAGTAGGCAAAACATGCAGTTTTGTTTTTTTTACATTATGCATTACGCATTGGTATGATGATAGAACCCCCGCCCATCCAATTCATCCACCCTTCAAAGGCCCCCTCCCGTTACATGATATAGAACGCCACTAATGTGTGTACAACATTAAGTCCTTTGCTTGTTTACTTGCTTTCTCGTATGCTTTTCCATGTTTAAGTAGGTAGGAAGGTAGGTAGACTCGTGGATCAACCACGTGTTACTAATCGTCCATGGGTGCATCCACGAGCGTCACGCCACGATCCTGCGTCGGGGTTCCGGGTTCCCCAGCCGTCTTGCTCGAGGGTGTCGAGGGCGTGCTTCCCCTTTCCCCGGCCGAGGTCGAAGAGGCAGTTACCCTTCGTCCTCCCACGAATCGCGCACCGCTTCGACCGAGACTATCTCGCTTCGATATCAATGATTCGCCATTTGTCTTGGGCGAATCCGAGTCTCCGTTGGCCTCTGGTGGCGATCCGTCAGGGACTTCGAGGCTCGACCTCTTTATGGTGTTAAGGCTTCCGAGGCTGCTACGGTGGCGCTCGTTGGCTGCAGTAGGGCTGGCAATGGGGAACCGTGTCTCGGGTCCGCCTGTGCTCCTGTCACGCCTGTGGCGGGTACCGGGACCTGGGCTGATGGCGCGACCGCGAGTACCCGCCTTCTCTAGAAGTGCTCGTTGCCTTTCCTCCATGTGTGCTCTCCTATTGCTCTCATCTGTGCTAATAGCTCGAGGTCGGTTGTTGCTGAGCGACCCCGAGTGTGTAAGGCTCGACATGCGCTTTAGTTCGCTAAAGATTGCATCCTTATGCGCAAACAGATCACGGACTAGGCGGTAGGCATGTTTTTCCTCCATAGTCAAAGAAGTTTCAGTTCGTGGGCGTAAGATACAAGGAGCCAGAGACGTCGCGAGCTCCTGTACATATTGCTCGTCTGCTGAGGTCAGGTCTATCAGTCTCGTAAAATGATTCATGCAGGCGTCAAGTGTGGCAATGTTAGTAAGGCGTAATTGTGAAAGGGTCTGTTGTAGAACGGCGACGCGCCCTTCATCCGTGGTATCTGTTGTCGGAGTTTGATAAATGGTTCGGATGATCTCATATACATGAGATGATACAAGCGAGTCTAGATTTTCGGTTAGTTTCTACTAATTATTTTCGACCTACTCAGGGGGACCGTCTTACCAGGAAGTTCCAGTAAGTAAAGCTTTAGTAGATGCGCAATAGTGGGAACTTCGAATTCCACGAGTGCTTCAGAGGTGAATGGCTTGCCATTATTGACTTTGGCGCGTAACTTGTGAACCTGAGGGAGTTGAGCTTCCGCAAGCCATACTCCTCGTCTTGCTTCGTCGCCTTCCAGGTCCGGGTAGTGATTATCCAGGTAAGTCAATATTGTAGTGATGATAACAGGGACGCGCTTCTTGTCTGCCCTAGCCCTTGCTTCGAGATCAACACCGAACGTCTGCTCATCAACCTTGTTGTAGTAGTTCTCATATGTGATTACCTTCGGGGCAAAGCGGCCTGTCCTATAATTCTCCAAAAGGTAACGCAAGTCTCCCGTAGGCTGGACTGTCTCCTGGTACAAGACCATGCGATCTACTGCTGACTGCAAACTCGGGATAACGTTTCCAATAGTACCCGAGAAATCAAGAATTACGGTCTTGATGGCTTTCAGTCTGTCCAACTCACAGCGCTCAAGAAACCTCAAATGTACAAAGATGGCCTCTTCTAGCTCGCAACGCATCTCATCGAGCTTTTGAACGGCAGCCTTGTACTTATCATCAGCCTCCCTCGCCTCGCGCCGTAGACGTTCTGGCGGAGTCTCATTGGGGCGCTGGTTGCTGAGGACGTTCCAGCCAGAAAGATATTCGCTAACAGCGCCAACGACAGGAGAGTCAGTCCCATTCTCGGATGCAGGCAAAGAAAATGTCCTTCCAAGCTGCGCTTTCTTCTCTGGGACTCCTGTCAGTTGGAAGGTCTTTGGTCGCCATTGGTAGTAGAGTTTTGAGCTGTTTGCAAAGTTATTTCCAACGTTGCCGACCAAGCGAAGGAAGCCATTAGATACTAGGTCTTGTCCAATCCGTTCCGAGTAGCTGACGCTGGTCGAGCCCATATGCCGTTGCAGATATTCAACTATGTCGGAACCAGATGACGTGTTTAGATATGTGCCCAAGATCGGTACCTTCGTTTCGCCCATTTTTATCGTCTCCAACATGTGCGTAAGTATCTTCTTGACCTGTTCCGTCTGGTACGTCTCATCACCAATCTCATATATCTCGTCATCTTCCTCCTCTTCCTTGATAGACGGCTCGACTTTGATTTCGGGAATGTTCTGGTTTTGCTTGGGACTCGTCTCGGGGTCCTGGAAAGCTAGTTTGTTTTCCTCCTCAAGATCCTCGACCAGGCGACATTTGTTGAAGTAGTTGCTTCGTAGCTTCTTGACAACCTCGGCTTGGCGATCGTGGGCTTTTATGCGTGTCTGCAACTCGTCTTGTGAATCTTGGATACGGGATTCGTGGGCGTCGCACCATCGCGCAAATGGGTTAACGACCAGGTCTCTGATGCTCTGTGCGATCTTCTTGTGGTTCTTCGATGCATCCTCCATCTCAGTTCGTACGCCATCGTATGCCTAGGCACACAAACTATGTTAGCTAGGATGTTCCTTAGGGAAGAGGCGTCGATAATAATGCGGTTCGTACTTTTCGCACACTTGCGCCATCGTCACGCGAAAAGCCACCGGTGATCTTGTCGGCTGCGGGCGCTATATCTCCAAGTCGCTGGCCATAGACCTCTTCGGCTTCTGCTCGTAGCCGAGCGATGGTGAGGATTTGTTGGTTTTCCTGGACACCTTGCTGGAGCTTGCTAAACAAGACGCCCAGCCCTTTAGTACTGTTAGTCTCGGTATAGAGGGGTTAGAATCGGGTGGCGATATGCTTCGCGCTCACCTGCGGCGTAGTCTGTCGACCAAAAAGAATCTGCGAACCCTGGCATGGTGATGACGCAGTCCCTTTCAGAAGCAGAGATTGATTTGTGGCCGCGCGGCGTTCTGATACGGACTCAAATTGGGGAATAACTTCGTCGAACTCAAGGAGGAAGTGGTAATAGGTACGAGGCGCAAATACGAAGCTGGCTCGTTATGCGATAGATGCAGACCAGTAGACGAAAAAAAGGAGTTCGCAAATAAAATCGAGGGCGACCGGGCGTTTAACAAAGCGGAAATCGGCAGTGGGTATCACAAAACGGGTGGCCGTGTCACTATTGCGAAGCCAACTAACTGAGGGTAGAAAAAGAAGAATGAAGATGAATAACAGGTTGTTTGATTAAAACCGATCACTACGGTTGGGTGCAAGTGCTACAAAGCAACAAGACTAGTAGATGCGAATGTGAATGCATGGAAAGAATGAATGATCAAACAAAATGTCTCCATCTGCTTCTGGGTGTCTCTCTTGCCTTTTTTTCCCCTACGAATCCCTCACCAATAAGGCATTTAGAAGGGAAGCTTGGACTACGAAGAGCACCTGAAGCTAGAAGATTCATTGGTCCGACGCTGGACCTGCAGACTCCAGGGGGGTTATTTTGGTTATTTTAGGGCAATGGGGAGTACATAGTAGTAGTAGCCTTCTGCATTTTTCACTGTTCAGCACCTGCCGCATCCATGTTCTTTGGTGGCTTGGTACTACCTTAGCAAGTACCTTTGCTTGAAACATTTACGTGGGGTTGGCTGAAGTTGCTGCAGGGCGGGATACATGGCAATCAAGTACCGTATTAGGCCCGCTGACGACATTAGAATAAGAAGGGTAAGGCCCCGTGGGAAATGGTTTCATCCGAACTTATTGGGTATCGGCCCTGTCGAGCCTTAGAAGGCACGTAAAGCGTTCCAGGGTCATGAGAGGCCTCTCGATTATCGATATTTACCAAGTTCGTAATCCGTAATTAGATGTACTTGGATACATTCCTCACCCAATTATTCATGCATAGGGGCGGTCAGACGAATTAAATGTCGAGAGATGCAAACAATCTGATTATTAGACTGAAAGTGTTTTCTGATTTTTGAAGTGAAAAAAAGAAGAAGAAAAACTTCAAGATGGTGCAGAGTTCAAATAGTTTCAGGTTCAGCCCTGATCTTCAGTTGATGGATTCGGTAGTTCCGACGGAGAGACCAAGATAGGGCCAGGGTCGTTTTGCGCTTTGTAAGCTATCAACTATCAACTGCATATTATCAACATCTCAACTTTGGAGTACATAGTTTGTTTAACTTTCTTGATTGCATCTTGCATTTCAAACAAGAAGATTGAGGTTCAAGTTTCGTTTAATCATGTATGAGAAGAGGATTCTTGAAGTTGACGACGCAGCACCGGCTCGTTCTCGCCTATCACCTATAAAAAAGGCAATTATTATCGTATCGTCAATATTAATTCTCGGCACGTTGTTGCATCCCACCTCGCGATGCCATCACCCGCTTTCCAAAGCTTATTCTCACTTCCATCCTGCATCCATTGAACAGAGAGTCCATAAGATACTTTCAGAAACCCCTCTAATAGGTATATCTATATTTTGAACACCTGACACTTCTATGTACCACGCGTGACTATAAATAGCTAATGACCCTCCAAGATGGACATAATGACTTCGCTCTTGTGATCCGAGCTGCATATAATAACCACATTTATGACGACAAGTTCAAAAAACCATTCGAAGAGGGTGGTCTAGAAATGCATGTCGACCTTCAGAGGTTGAGAGAAGGTCAGAACGGAGGTGCCTTCTGGAGCGTATATGCCCCCTGTCCGGCAAAAGGCTCAGATTTCTCGGAAGAGAACTACTTGCCTAGTTAGTATATGCTTAAACTCGATTTATCTACATGTTCAGCTAATAATAACAATAAAATAGGCGTACAGTTTACTCTGCAGCAAATCGATGTCATAACTCGCCTGCAGGAAGCATATCCAAATGACTTCTCGGGGCCCCTATTAGGCCCCAAAGCTGGCGTCGAAGCTTTTAAGCAGGGCAAATTGATCTCCCCTCTAGGGGTTGAGGGGCTCCATCAGATCGGAAACTCGGCTGCCAATCTGCGACGTTACCGTGCTCTCGGAGTTCGTTATGCCACACTTACCCACAACTGCGGGAACATCTTCGCCGATGCGGCTCTCTGGGAAAATCCGTTGATCAGGGCTCCTCCTGTGTGGGGTGGCGTCTCTGACAAGGGCAAAGAGCTCATTAATGAGATGAACCGCATCGGTGTGTTGGTCGATCTATCTCATGTCAGTGTTGACACCATGAGAGATGTACTAGGCGGTAGTGAAGGATGGGCAGGCAGCAAAGCTCCTGTTATCTTTAGCCACAGCTCTGCCTACTCAATATGCCCGCACCCACGCAATGTTCCGGATGATATACTTAAGCTTGTGAAAGAGAAAAACTCAATTGTCATGGGTATGTTCCAAAGCAACTAAACTATCAGGTTTCATGCTAACTATCACAGTGAACTTCAACCCCGACTTCATCAGCTGTATAGACACGGGCGCCGAGAATGGAATCCCTGAGTACTTCCCTGGAAACAACACCCTCTCCCAAGTTGTCGACCATATCACCCACATCGGCGACCTCATTGGATATGACTATGTCGGCCTAGGAAGTGACTTCGATGGCATCGAGTCTACGCCCGAGGGGCTGCCTGATGTGTCCAAATATCCCGAGCTAGTTGCGGAGTTGCTTCGCCGAGGAGTTTCGGATGAAGATGCCGCCAAGGTTGTAGGTGGTAATATCCTACGTGTCTGGTCAGATGCCGACGAGGTAGCTGCGAAGTTGCAAGCAGACGGAGAGCCCGTACTGGAAGACGATTTACCTGGCTTATTTAACCGGGACACTTTGTTTGCTGGTATAGCATAATGCATGCCGAGATATGTGCATCTCACGCTATCTTGGATCAACCACTATAACCTTCTCTACGAATTACAGGCTTGTCATACTGAATGAGAGGTTGGGATGTCGTAACTAAGCAAAGATTCAATACGAGATTCTATCATTCCAACAATGATTTAAAAACCGTCATGTTTGGATTTGTACTTTATACATTCATTTGTACAAGGGAACATAGCCCCCCCAGTTTGATATATAGCAATGGTATCTATGGCGTGAACAATACTAGATGGCGGCCTAGAATCCATCATGATCGTCTATTCAACGCCTTTCCCCTATTGATTACCATCATTTCAGGAGTCAGATCCTCTCGTGGCCCATTACCAATATGCAATCATTCCTTTAAATCTTGGAATTTGTTCCGCCTCTCTCAAGCATGTTGAGCTTCTTCGCCGTCTCGGTCTGTGTTCTCGTCCGTTGTCCACGTACAGGCAGACCCATGGCGTGTCTTCTTCCTCTGTATGTTCCCATATCTCGCAGTCGCTTGATGTTGTCCTGCACTATTCGCCTTGCGTCGTTTTCTATCGTCATGGTGGACAACTCGGCTGTCAGGGCTGTGATTGTCTTTGGTGGGATCGTGGCGAGTCTGGCATGCGGGTGTATCGTGTATTTGGCCATTATCCGCGCCGAGAGCTGTGGACCAAGACCATAGAACGTCTCGAGGGCTTTCTTGACGAGTTTCTTCTCGTGGAAGTTGACTCCCATTATGAACACCTGAGAAAGGTCAATATTTGCAGCTTATAAGGAACATCGAATGAGACTCTGTTGGCTTACCATCTTGGGCGAGAATGCACAAGTGCGCTACTAAGCACGGTCGTGATAATCTTGAGAAGCGTCGAATTGCGGCGGCTACAAAAGCGTAAACCTTCAATTCGATGTTCCTTGGTATCAATTTAGTGACCGAATATTGGCTAATCGCAAGTCTGGGATCCATGTCAGGTACTTGCCTCGATTGATAAACTGATAGGCCTCTAAGCGTTAGTGCTGTGGGCCCCGCATTCAACCGCTGGTATTTTAGTGGTTCAGGGGTCCAGACTTGTTGCGACAGCTTGAACATTGAAACGTAGCTGGATTCAAGCTTGTGTGTCCTTTCCAACCCCCCTTTTATCATTTCCATTTCCTATTTTTTCTTTGAAATAGGAACAATTCCCTTTCGGAATTTCCAATTGTTATTGTTCTGTTTCAATCGTATTCCATTTTGCCTGGCTGGTCCTGTTATTTACCTCCCATTCAAAATGTTCAATCTACGCCGACTTTTCGTCAGCGCCCTGCTGCTCGTGGGTGTAAGCGTCATCTGCTTCTCCCAGACGGCTGCTGCTGCCAAGGGACCAAAGATCACCCACAAGGTCTACTTCGATATCACGCACGGTGATGAGCCCCTTGGTCGCATTGTCATGGGTCTCTATGGCAAGACTGTACCTAAGACCGCCGAGAACTTCCGAGCTCTTGCTACTGGTGAGAAGGGCTTCGGTTATGAGGGATCTACTTTCCACCGAGTCATCAAGTCCTTCATGATCCAGGGAGGTGACTTCACCAAGGGAGATGGCACTGGTGGCAAGTCGAGTAAGTGCCAATGATGTCCCTAGATAGCTATGAGATGGACGCTAATTGGTTGTCGTAACAGTCTACGGCGAGAAGTTCCCCGACGAGAACTTCAAGCTCAAGCATTCCAAGGAGGGTCTCTTGTCTATGGCAAACGCTGGCAAGGACACCAATGGCTCTCAATTCTTCATTACCACCATCATTACCTCGTAAGACTCCTATAATACCCCAATTCGATTCGGTGATCGAATAGGATTTAATCGTGCAGAGCTAACAACTAAATAGGTGGCTTGATGGCAAGCACGTCGTATTTGGTGAAATTTTGGAGGGCTATGATATCGTGAAGAAGATTGAAGCTGTCAAGACCAAGCCGGGTGACAAGCCAGAACAGACAATCAAGATCGCCAAGAGCGGAGAGCTCGAGGTGCCGCCTGAAGGTATCCACGTTGAGCTATAAACACCAGTCCCAAACCAGTCCACGCCTCGCCTTCCTCGGTCGTTTTCATACTGATGCATCTACCGCGCGGTTCCAGGTCTTTACGGAGAATCCGAATGGGCAGCTGGATATTCGAACGAAGAGACCAGCCCGGTTTCTGAAACTACAACAACCACCGAGACGGCTGTTCCTACGGAAGGATGGTCTGTCTTCCAGAAGGCTCTCTTCTTCGGTGTCATCGTAGCTGCATTCGCTTTGTACCTCCGCTTGTCAAAGAAGAGAGACGAGCTGGGTTACGAGAAGTCGATGGCGTAAATAGGCTGGGTCTATAGTTCCAACAAATGAAATGAAATATTACTTCATTGAATTCTAAAAGAATATTTAGCTCGTGATATGATTTATACCTTGTTGGTGTCGTTCTAATTCATGTCGTGTCTGTTGCTGCTATCTCCATCACGTGTGACTTATTAAAACTTTTGTCGATTTTGGCGCCATTCAAAATTCTCAACTTCAAGAAATTCGAAATTCAAGAAATCCGTGCTCACTTTCGCGCATCCCAACCATAAGCCAAGATGAAAGTGTTAAGTCTCAATTTCTTGACCTGCGCAGTCAAGGCGTGTAAAAGCTCTTCAAATTCCTACCCGTTGCACCCCAAGGATGCAGAGCTGGTGCAGGACGAGATCGAAGTGAACGAGCAACTTTTGGTAAATTTGCTGCCCCGCATCGATTGGACCGCGCTGTCTACGACAGCTACTGAGGTATGTACTTCTTTTTCCAGTATTTTACTTACATATACTATGTGTCTGTGTATCTCAATAATTTGGACGAAATCTACAATGATCACAAACTAAAATTTTGTTAGCTTGGCTTCCCAGCCCTACCACCTCAGCCGCCATCAGTGGAAGAGCTGCAGGGCGACGAAAAGACGATGAAGGACTTACACAATCTGCTCATGGAGACACAGATTATGGAGGGCAAGCTGGTATGCGCCAACTGTGGCCACGAGTACGCCGTCCGCGAGGGCATCGCCAATTTCCTCCTACCCAGTCACTTGGTCTAATGCGACTGAGCGACTATTCTATCTGACCTCAAAAGATTTGGTGGAGACTATGATCTATCTAGATGACTACAGTTACTTGGAAATCTGGGAAGGCGTTTAGGAGTTGAACCGAGAACAGGAAAACTATCCAGTCACTTATTCGAGGCATGACGACAAGAGGGAAAAGGAAAATTAGTGGTGGTCGATTCTAGTTGCATGTGTATCTACACTACAGTCTCCTTCCGTCTGATAAATGATGATGATGCGCGCCATATAACGAAGAAGTCTTATTTGACTTCCATGCTACCTGTTAACCCGGACTCCAGTAACCCAATAGTACTTCGTACACTGCTCGATGAAGAATTACAGCCTTTGATACAATGCTTAACCTATCATTCGACAAATTTGGTCTGCCTAAGGCATGCTCTGCTCACTACTGCTGCTTCTTTTGCGCAGAAGGGCCATTCTCTTTATCAAATGCGCCGTAGGGGACCTCGAGGCTGGCAACTCCCAAGATGCCTACGTACAGGATCGACATGAGGACAACCAGGGCAATCAGACCAGTGAAGATGCCTAAATTCCCACCGTCAATATAGGGTTTTCATCGAGAGCAAGGGGCCTTGACTAACCTGGAGTAAAGTATTGGTACTTCTCGAACAGAGGAAGATTGCTGGTGTCGTTGCCAGCCCGCTTTTGAACGAGATCTAGCGGTAGTGACCTCTTCAGCTCTTCGTTTATGCTGGATTCGAATTCGGCCTCGTAGGTCTGGGGGACCTCCTTTCGTGGGCCGCCGGTGTATATGATCGTGTAGGAACCTTCTCTCTCAAACTGCTCAAGAACCATGCCGAGTTCGACATCTGCCACTCATTAGCGAACGCGTTCTGTCTCCTGTGTCTGACATAAATACCATTGTCCTTCAGCTTTTGGGAGCCTCCGTTGGCCGGGAGGGGAGCGAGATCGAGCGTGTCAATAAAAGGGTTGACCTTTCCTTGACAAGACTCCTGGATATATGCTGATATTTCTTTCGAGTCTAGTTGTCCAACTACCTCTGCAACGGTGTATTGTGTTTGCGCCTTCTGCAGCGATCGACGGAGGTTCGGTACAGAGCCCTTCACGTTCAAGTCACCCGCGTTGAGGTTTGGCTGTGAAACGATGAGGTATCGCTCGGTCGGGCAACTCTCGAGGAGCTTCTGGAGGGTGACTTCGACTCGGATGTTCGTTTGTAGCTGATCGGTTATGGTTGGTTGTTCCAGTCTATGATACACATAATTAGCTACTCCCTTTCGTCATGCGCTCCAGATCAATGATTGGCAGTCCATTTGCATACCCAGCTGTCGAGAACATGATAAAAGGGGACGAGTCAGAAAATGCATGCGCAGATGCGCAGCAAGCAGTCAATGCCGCGGCAGTCGGGAGGAGACGCATTGTGGCTGTATGAGTCTCTGGCGGATATATTGGGTTGCTGAACGATGAGAAGGAGAATGATGCTTTTAGCTTAGAAGGCCGAAGCTGTTTGGGAGTTGACGTTTGACTCGCTGAACAGGGAAGTAGGACGCGGCTTATTCCGGCCAATTGAAAAGCAGAATAGACAGCGCTCGTAGCCTGTATGTAGACGCTGCAAGATCCTTGAACGTGCTGGAACTTAGCAGGCTTGGGGCGCTGCCAGCCGGGGGTGGGGCACGGAGTTCTGATAGCGCTGATAAGCTGGGATTATTGACCAAAATTTAGCAATTCGTTGTAACTGTACTTTAACTTTTATTTTCACGGCGACGAAAAGAAAGAAAGATACATACCTACCTACCTACCTACCTACCTACCTACCTACCTCTTCTTAGCCACCGCCTTTTTTCTTCTCGGTTTCTTGAGATTGACATTATATACCCCTCAGCTTTACTTTATAATAAAAACAGTCATGTTCGCGCGCCCACGACCAAAGAAGGGCTTACTCCTCCCGCCGCCCAAGAGAAGAAAAGCACAACACTCTCTCGAGGAGATCAAATTCGACAACGATGCCCGCTCCGAGTACCTGACCGGATTCCACAAACGAAAGCTACAAAGAATCAAGAATGCGCAAGAGCAGGCAGCGCAAAGAGCTCGACAAGAGAAGATCGAGTATAGGAAGCAGGTATGTCTTCACTTGCCACATGATTATAAGCCTCTAGGATATACACTAACAGGACATGTTTCTATAGGTGCGCGAAGGTCGGAAGCGAGAAGTCGAAGAACACGTGCAAAATGTCAATGCGATCCTAAAACAAGCACAAGAAGCTGGCTACGTAGGTGGAGAAGAGGGGACATCAGATGGCGACGTAGAGGAATGGGGTGGGTTCGGGGATACGCCTGTACTGGAGCCAGTTGATCACGAGGAAGAATACATCGACGAAGAGCGGTATACTACAGTGACAGTAGAGTCGGTAAATGTGACTAAGGATGGACTGTCAAGCTCTAAACCAGAAGAGGACTCGGGCGAAGAGGATCAAGAAACGGCAGAAGGGAAATCCCAGTATCCTCCAGGGAGCAAGGAGAAACCCAAGCTGCCAAAAAAGAAGAAACCAAAGTTTAGGTACGAGACGAAGTCGGAAAGGCAGCTGAGCCAGAGGAAACAGAAAGCCTCTAATAGCAGAAAGAAACCACGTAGTTGATTAACGCATTCTCTATCCGTCTCGCGGGCTTTGCCGTTGCAAATACCCCATATAATCCACCGACAAATAAACATGCCCTAAACTCGAGTCCTTCTCAACTACCACCAAAGCATTTTTTTTGTCCCTGGAAGATAGACCGTACAGCCGAATCGATGGCCAACTATGCCTCCCCGTGTAGGTCGACATGGTGTCAGGGTTAGTAAAGGAAATCTTAAACCTCTCCTCCAAGTTGTAAGCTTCGTATCGCTCGACATCGATCTCGACGAAACGTAGCACCGGATTAGATGTTGCCGATCTCGATCTGGAGGTCCTCCAACTCCTTCTGGAGAGCCTGGTACTTCTTGGACATCTCCTCGTACTTGGTCTCCCACTGGTCCCGCTCGTTCTCCAAAGCCTGTACCTTGCGCTCGAAGTGACCGGCTTTTACGTCAGTTTGTCTCAGCCTGTAGTAAATGATGGTCAGCCGTTGATGTTCGCACGTATGATCGGATATGGCATATAGCTAGCTTACTTCTCATTTGTCTCACGAAGAGTCTTGTCTGCTTCCTCGGCTTCTTCCTCGAGAAGCTGGAGTCTTCGTTGGAGAGTCTCATTGTGCGTACCCTGTTGCAGGCCCTCATCCGCAGCCTTCTTCAGATCCTTGACCGTGGTGTCTAGCTTCTCGTTCTCCGTCTCGAGGAGGCCGTTCTTGTGGGAGAGGGAAGTGATCTCCTGCTCCTTGGCGAGGTTCTCCTGCTCAAGTGCCTTGACTTTAGTCTGCAACTCTTCGACTTTGCCAGCGGACTCATCAGCCTCCAGACGGAGCTGGTTCATTCTCTAAAGCGATAATCCAAGTCAACATCATCATAAATGGCCATATAAATATAGATAAATATTCAACAACACGCGTGGTTGGATTTCTGGAGTTGGACTCCTGAGCTCGTAAGGCCGCGCTATTCTGATGGTGGGGTAAAAGGGGAAACTTGAGATGTTATCAGCTCACCTCTCTAATGCGATCCGCCATCTTGATCGGGTACTTGAATTAGGAGCGGAGGGAAAGAAAGACAAGGAAAAGTCTTGAAGAATGGATGAAGTAGGTGATGCGAGTTGGGTCGAGTAGGTAGCGAAAGCAGGTTGGTGGTTTCAAAGGGAGTAAAGGAAAGAAAGGGACTTCGTTTTTGGATGATTGATCGAACTAACTTGATGGATAGGCGTGGAATTTCATATGGTCGGCGTGGGTTGGTACCAGATTGCCCCGCCTTCCTTATTGCCCTGAAATCCGACCGATAGGGGATAGAGCGGTCCGTCTCATGAATTGTTTTGGGTGCACAGTCCAGGCGGTGTTGAAGCAGGTGGGGTCGGAATTGTAGTTTTTGGCAGTAGCGGTACTGTGTATATAGCATCTTATGCACACTGTACCTGCCTAGTGTAACGCAGGGGCCAGAAATGGATCAAGCAGTAGAAGCGGTTGTCTTGCCAACCGCGATAGTTAGAGTTCAAATATGCGGTAACAACAATAGTGAGGCAAGCATTCCAAGCAAATTACGAAATCCAACTTTTGGTTCTCCCCATTAACAATAGTGGAATCATTTCCCATTTGCCAAATTTTGTCCATTACTCAACCACGATCCAAGTCTATCCCACAGTAGCAATACGAATTTCTATCCATTGCTTTGCATTGGATCTGACAGTCGTTACTACTGATGGGGCGAGACCTCTCTTCAAAGACCAACACCGAATATACAAGCTCTACTATTGCATCGAACTCAGCTTAGCTCGCCTAACATGTTGGCCGCTCGCGATCAAGAGAACCTAGCCTTCAGCCGTCAAAACGGCGCGGCCCTGAAGCAACAACAAAGAACTCCAGGAGCAAGATTCACCAATACGCCGATCAAAGTTCCCCTCAACGATGAGAACGGGGCTGGTGGTGCTAAGAGTGTTCTTGGCCGAAGAACAAAGGGAAACGAGAATACTATTGCCTCGAAAGGAGGCAAGAGTATAAGCAAAGTCAACCTGACTACCCCTTCAGGTACGTGCTCTGCCTATTTATGGCTTGAAGCCACTGTTTAAATCTCTAAAGGCGAATTATACTAACTCTCAAAAATAGAGAACCGCAGCCGAGCAGTCTTGGGCAACAAGACGACGAATGCGAAGGCAAGAGGAGGACAGACCCTCAACGTCAAGAGTACCGTCCGTGAACTAGAAAAGTCTCAGGTGAAAGCACCGACGACTATTCGCCAAAAGCAAAAGCATCCTCAAACCGAGCAACAAAAACTAGAAGTTCACGCCGAGAAAACAGACAGATTGAGCGAAGATGAAATCGAGTACTGTCCTCCCCGGGTGAAAGACACTCCATACGAGTCCGACGTGTTCCCTGACGGCGCCCTCAATCTCGATATGATTAAAACCCCCAAGAACTTTCTCATTGGGTTCCACGAATACTATGGTAATCCCGTGGATAGTAATGGCATTTCCTTGGGAGATCGAGAGCTGGAGGCAAGGAACAGGAAAGCTATGAAGCAGAACGATAAGCTCATTAAGGACGATATTGGAACATTCGAGTGGGCCATTCAGGATGAAATCGATGCCGTGAAGAAATCATCGGCGTCGTCCAAACCCAAGTCGAACGCAGATATCGGGGTTAAGAAATCCGCAACTACGAGGCCCTTGTCTTCCCTTCGAGCAAAGAGCGCGGCTGATGCTCTGTCTATGGACGACACAACCAAGTCACTACAGAGAAAGGCAGCCAAGTCCACGGAAGTTAGCAGAATCCCGACCAAGAAGACAACATCGATTCCTATGCCTAGTTTCCGGCGACCGGCCAGCGTACAGTCTCAGCCTCTGTCAAAGAAGTCGTCCCTAGAGATTGAGACCAACTCGAGGACTACAATCGGATATACGAAAGGCCGATCTACCGCTTCGATACTTGCTCAAGGGACCGCAAAGCCTAAGAGGCCTGCATCCAAGACTGAGTTCACTCGTTCTGATACGACCCTGTCAAATGAGTCTGATATGACGATCACACCCGCTCGATTCGCTCACAACCAAGCTTCAACCGCAGCTGAGGACCTCGCATGGAAGGAGAGAGTTCCGTTCCTTTCCATCTTCAACATCGAGGATGATGATGATGAAGATGACGATTTTGATCTCGCGGGTGGTATGCACAACCCAATCGACGAAAACGACTCTTTCGAGTTCAAGCTTGCCGACTAGACCCTTTTTTTTACCATGCATGCATGTACCAAGTGGCGTTCAAGGTAGATTGTTAAACAGAGGGCAGCATGGTTGACGAGGAGTTCGGCTTAATGTATTTGGTTATAATATGTATTAATAATCCCTAGAAGCCGTTCCCAGGCCTTTGCAATTGGGCTTTAAGTCAATAGTTGCTCTCAGTAGCATAATTCAAATGCATCCAACAGATATACTGGTACTGTGCTATGGGGTCAATGACTTTAAATAGTCGTTAATGTGGCTTGAAATACCAACGTAGATATTTAGCTACATCTAAAGCTTACCAACCCTGGCTGCCTGGCAGGAGTTTCGTTTGGAGGTGCAGCAAGTAACAGGATCACACGTCAATTTTATTCGGTCACGAATGGCAAATATTTCTACAAGTGTCATTGACGTGGATTTGTAAACGAGTAAATGATTATCTAGAAAAGAAAATGCAAATACAAATGTGTCTTGTCTTGTCATGTTGACACAAATACTAATTAGGGTTATTTAAATCGTAGGCTTTCAAGACTTTTACACCCGTTTATAATTATGTGAAACCATTGTTTAGTCTGGGCTCATCTGCCGGTAATAACAGACAATGATTAAGGTCCTTGCAATACCTGCATGCTCACGCTTGCAGAATATTTGGCTTACAACCCACCTCACTAGTAGGATGCACTGTTCTGACTCCTGTAGTTCCAGCCCCTGCGTGGGAAAATGCAGCGATAGGCACCGTGAACACCTAAAGCAGGTACCTGACTAGGCAAAAAAGGAGTCGCATTCAGTTCTGGATCTGCCGGGTAAGGCCGATTCGATTCGCTGCCATCTATTGTTGCTACCAATCTCGAGCGAGAAAGAGCGAATGATAGCCAATGGAAGAAAGCGGTGACGTTGTAGTGCATGAGACTTGAATGCCCGGGCTTGAAGTTTTTGGCCTGTAATTATTTAGGTAGTACGTACTGGCTGTACGCTGTACGTGCAGCTGCCTTCGTTTGCAAACCTTATTTTTAGAGGAGTTTAAGTGCCCGTAGACAGCACGCACTGGTGAGCAACAGGGTTAGCGCCACAGCAAAAGAAAAGAAAAGTTGCAGCACTGAGCACCAAAACAAACAGAGGTGGCACACGTGTGGCTAAAACGGCCCCCGGACTTGCGCCCCATCCCTGAAATGAGAATCTGGCTTTGCTCATCGACCGTCAATTCAACTTTTCGACATCAGCCTTTGCATTCTCCATCTCCACCCGCCTCCTTTGATTAAGGCATGGGCCCCGACCTCGCGAGCATAATTTACACATTCGTCCTACTTGCACCTGTTTGCGACCGTATCGACATCATTTCTGACACTCTACCCTCCTTATTTCGACCTCTGCACCGCCAAGATATTTAATTCAAGTCTCTTTTGAGAAGTCCCACACATTAGATCCCCCGATCTTGTCGCGTGGACCGCAAGACTTTCGCGTATCCTCCGGTCACGTCCTTTCCCAACTACACTACATCAATCGCGCACACTCATCTTATCTCCATGCATGGTGTCGTTGTCAATATTCGATTCGAGATATGAGGGTCGGTGGATAGTCGAAGCTGCCCACTTCGACCTTCCCAACCATGGCTCCCAGCGCTGGTTATAAGGAGTTCTTCCCTAACGCTCCGCGCGCTGCCAGAGACAAGGCTAATGAACGGGAACGCGAGAGATCTTCCAGAGTATCAGAAGCTGCCGAAAATGATCCCAAGATAGCAGCAACTGCCCATCGCGATGGCGCCAAGTACGATTCATCGTTATCTGATGCCGCACATCCCCCGACAGATGATACCGAGTCTTTACAAGGAGATATCCTCAATGGTGTTGGCTCTGCGAGCTCTCACGCGAGCACTGCCTCATCCGTCTTCACTACCACCAATTCCTCCGCTGCTATACATGCTTCTTCACGCGCCTCCAACAGCACTCCTCTTACCACGTTGGGCTCGCCCGCAAATTCTTCACATATCCAATCTGCAAAGCAGCAACCCTCCGCCCCTCCTAATACCACTGGCAAGTCTGATTCTACGAAGTCTATCACGGTCACGGGACCGTTGTCTAAGCTTCCCAGTGTCGCTAAGCGCCTTCCGGCTCGAGACCCCAATCTCACCATAAAGGGAACAAAGTGTATCTACGACCCCTCAACCGACAAGAACTTGTCCTCGAACGATAGGAAGACAATGAAGCCCAGATACAAGAACATCGGTTTGGTATGTACCCAATATACAAATACACGAACCGCAATATCATATACATATATGGATAGAGAGGGGGGCGTCATCTGACTTTGTGAGATATGTGGCTAATTCATTGCATAGGAAGATGACGCTCCCCCTTCAGATCCTCGCCTGTCCAAAGGAAGCTGGCTCGACTACATAAACGTCGACTTCCATCTACCCAAAGCGAGATTGCGCCAGACTCCTTACAATCTCAAGCCGTATCAATATGATCCTGCTACTTCTGTCGGCCCTGGTCCGCCCACCCAGATTGTTGTAAGCGGGTTCAACCCTCTGATCTCTTTCTCCAAGGTGGTGTCCATCTTCAATACCTTTGGCGACATTGCCGAAAGTAGCAACAAGCTGCATCCACATACTGGAAGTTATTTAGGCTTCGCGACCTTTCGGTATCGGGACTCCAAGACGCAACGACGACCACCCGTCACAGCTATTGATGCTGCGAGGAGAGCATTAAGAGCTATGCATGGGAAACGGATCGAGACGAATCATGTCAAAGTCGAGTTCGACCGGGACGGTAAGAAAAGCAGACTCATGCTCGAGAACATCCTCAAGAGAGATAACGAGGAGGCGGCGCGTGCAACCGCCACCCCGCCCGTCCCAACAGGCCCAAGGATAAAGCCTCCCGAAGCCCTTGGCCGGGCGCCCCTGTCTGCTCCGCGAGGTCCAGCTGCTGAACGACAGCGATCCGTGGTAGCCACAGAGCCGAGTTGGACACCTGCAGCGCAGCCTAAAGCATATCCTACAGGTATCGAGCCGCAGCCCATTTCCACAGCTCTCAAAGGCGAGCCGTATATCTTCGTCTCTGACATAAGCGTCCCGGTCTTGGTCGCAACTATATCCCATATGAAGAAACGTCTAAAGTCGTTTCAGTTCGACGATATACGCGCGGATCGAACTGGATACTATATCATCTTCCCTAATACTTCAGCCGGACGCGACGAAGCCTGTAGATGTTTTCGATCGGCAGATGGCAGTGCCTTCTTCACCTACACCATGAACATGAAGCTCTATGGAGCCAGCATGGGGTCTTCACATTCCATCAATAATACGCATCGAAGCGATCCGGAGAGAAGAGTATTAGGAGATCCACGTTTGAGAGATGAGCAGCTATACCGGCCACGCGATGAGCGACGTCGTGACGAAGAGGCGATCCTGAAAGAAGAAAAAGAACAAAGAGCTAAGAATTTTGACCCTGTTCTCGAGGCGGTCGAGGTCGTCCGACGTGAGATGAAGGAGCACCTAATAAGACACATCAGGACCAAAGTCGCCATACCTGCGTTGACCACATTTTTAGATCCGGCCAACCATGTGCTTAAGAGACGCAAGTTGAACCTGGAACAACCTGCCGAACTATCACGCCCCAAGATTAGTTTTGAAGACCGCGAAGCTACGCCGATTAGCACACCCAACTCCCGAGCCGATCCAATTGAGCGTCGCACTGCCCGCCTCGACGTTACGGCACTACCTCGTATCAGAAAAGTTAAGGGTCAAGGCGCAGCACAGCGGAATTATGGATTCACAGATCCTTTTGCGCGCAAGCGGGCTTCTACGAGACATAGCGCATTCCGCTCCCTCCACCACCGGCTGCAACCTCCCGATAGCGACGATGAGGCTTCCGGAGACGAGACCGAGAACCGCGATTCGATCGCACGAGAAGTGGAAGAAGCAGATTCACGCCCTCGCAGTCGAATGAGCACAGAAGATGACGGTTTCGAGAATGACTTTGCGGATGAAGACTCGATGACAGATGCTAGTTTCCCTGTTAACGATGGCCCCAAGACAAAGAAACGAAAGTTAGACCTGCACATTGAGGCGGCAATCAAGCGACAGAAGAAATCTGACGAAGAGCTCTTTGGTGTTACTATCGATACGCTTGAGAACGAGTTTCCTAGTCCCGCTGAAGATGTTGCCATGCCAGACGTTGGGCTTGATGTTAACAAAGATCGCGAGACTACCGAGCAGTCTATGCCTACCGAAAAGCCCACCAAGGGTAAGAAGAAGGCTTCTGCAACAAAAGCCAAAAAGAAGACCAAGAAGCAAATCTTTGAGGAGCGAGAGGCTATGAAAAAGAAGCAACAGGAGGCATACGTCGAAGAAGCTCTAGGACAAGCACAGAAGGAAGAGATACAAGAGCCTGAGAAACAATCGCAAGAGACTCCTATCGAGGAAGAAAGTGAAGCAGTCAAAATAGACGAGCCAATTCCTAGAGACGAGCGCTTTTCCGATGCAGTTGTTCCAGCAATGGCACTTCCAGAATCGTTCAACTTATCTGTGCAGTCTATGCAAAACCTCACTCTTCAGTTTAAGGACCATCCCGACGTCGCTAAACTAAGTAAGAAGTTTGAGTCGACCGAGGTTGGTGATCCTAGGCTGTGGGTGTGGAAGCACAACCGCATTCGGGAGCTCAATTCCGAGGAAGGTTCTAAAGACCAGCCCCTTATCATCGAAGGTTACTACGTCCCGAATTCTACGGGGTGTGCTCGCACCGAAGGTGTCAAGAAGATTCTCAACTCGGAGAAGTCCAAATACCTTCCTCATCATCTCAAGGTTCAGAAAGCCAGAGAGGAGCGACAACTTCGCGCCGCAAAGAGTGGTAAGGATGCGGCGGCAGCGGCAGCTGAAGCAGCAAGACTTGCGGCGGAGAAGTTAGTAGCCAAGGGCAATTCGAGAGCGAACCGTGTCAACAATCGCCGTTTTGTGGCCGACCTAAACGACCAGAAGAGGAGCTTGGGTCAAGACTCCGATGTCCTGAGATTCAACCAATTGAAGAAGCGGAAGAAGCCGGTTAAGTTCGCTCGTTCCGCAATCCACAATTGGGGTCTTTACGCGATGGAGAACATCAACAAGGACGACATGATCATCGAATATGTCGGTGAGGAGGTTCGACAGTCCATTTCCGAGATTCGAGAGAATCGCTATCTCAAGAGCGGAATCGGCAGCAGCTACCTTTTCCGAATTGACGACAGCACCGTCATCGATGCAACGAAGAAGGGTGGCATTGCGCGCTTCATCAACCATAGTTGCATGCCAAACTGCACTGCCAAAATTATCAAGGTGGAAGGTAGTAAGAGAATCGTCATATATGCCTTGCGAGACATCGCTCAGAGTAAGTTTCTACCCAATACATTTGACCGTGTGAAAATAGTTCTAACAGTGTTTCCACAGACGAAGAGTTAACCTACGATTACAAATTCGAGCGAGAGATTGGGAGCTTAGATCGTATTCCTTGCCTCTGCGGGACCGCAGCATGCAAAGGATTCCTAAACTAATCTCACTAATAAGATTATCCCGCTCGACATCGGAATTACCTTGCTTCGTCTGTCCGAAGTGGGTGGCTTTTATTGCCTGATGATTCGCCTTCGTTTCCAGGCGGTACTGCATCCTTCAAATTAACCTTGGTATATACCCACGCATGCGAAGGATCTACTCAGTAAAGGTCATCAAAAAATCAGAGGAGGAAAGGCGTTCGCTGTACACTACTATCTCGATTCTTCCGCGATTGACGGATAATGGCGTTTCTTTTCTCCACGTTTCTTCGGAAGCATATCTTCGGAGGTGGAAAAAAAAAATGGCACGGTTTTTGGAAGCATCAACGCGTGGTGGTGTGTATGTGTGTGTGAAGATGAATTATAGAAGCCCCAGGGAATCGGCTGCCATCTATACCCCGTGGCGATGGTTTTCTTTGCGAATGTTATTGGGTAGGAAGGCCCTTCAACAAACGGATGACTTAAGTCCATCAGTTACATGTACATAATAAATCCTATGGATTCCCAGGTGGCCTCAACTCGACCATTAGATAGTTCTGCTGAGGATAATAACTACGATCACCTTTTTTTAGCACAAATTACTTTTCACGTCTTATCAGCACGTCTAGAAAATTTTTATGTTAACTTGGAAAGAAATGACTTTTATTTTGGTCTTCCTCAAAACGCCAATATGGTATGCCATTGATGCTACGCCCCAACGCCGGAATGTCCTCCATTATGCAGGTTTTCTTATGTATATGTAGATGAGTTCTACTCTCTAGCACCCCGACTATTGAGGAGCACCAGGTAGCCTCTCGATGACGTACTTCCCGCGTGCCACATTCATGATGGGAACACCTGGAATCTTTCGTATTCTTCGGCAGAGGTCCTTGTCGTTGGTGGCGACGATGTAAATGCGGTGTTTCCTACATAGTAAAGGTAGAGAGAGATTAGCCCATATACTTTATTCCTCGAGGTCGTAGATACCACCCCGACGAGCAAAGCAGAAGAAGTTTAAGAAACAGAAGGAGATTGGAGACTCACATCACACGATCCACTATGCAGTCGTCGGCATACACGCCCTTGTGATCGCACTGCAGGCGCTCCCACCGCTCGTCGCGCGCGATGCGCAGGGCAATCCTGTACTTGGGGCCGAGCTTCTCGAGCTCGGCCATGACGCAGCTGGTGATGATGGGGTGGCACTTGGCGTACAGGCAGTCCATCATGCTCTCGAGCAGGGGGAGCTTGCGCTGGACCGTGTGCGACAGGAAGTTGGTGTCGACGAGCACGCTGTACGGCGGGACCAGTGCCTCGTTGTGCTGGAAGAACAGCTGCGACGGCAGCTGCGGCACCTCGCGCCGCACGATGTCGCCCGACGCGCCCCCCGCCGTCGTCTTGGTCTTCTGCGCCGCTGCCTCTTCCGCCTTCTTCTGGTTCTCCTTCAGACGGCCGTCGCGTCGCGAGATTATGCGCTTCACCTGTGGGTTTTGGGAGACGGGTTAGCTGCGGATTTCTTGGGCTTATCGATAAGATGTTCGTAGTGGTAGTGGTGATGGTGGGTGGGAGGATGAGAATTCGAAGTACGGACCTTGGCGAATTTGCGCGTCTTCTTCGCTACACCCATGATTTCGTTTTATGTGGTTGGTGGTATGGATATCGTGGTTCCGAAGTCGAGAAAGAAGTGTTGTGTTAATAGTTTAAGTGGTATGCGATGGAAGGTAGGTAGCTGTCGATTTCGAGGCGCTCGGCGATTGAAGGCTGCGATCTGCCACTTTGAAAATCTTGACCGCCCTGGAGAAAGGAATATCAGATTAACCGCCGATAAGAGTGGGTCTCATCTCTCGCTACGTATGTATGCTACGCGAACTGTAAATGGGTCTGTGCTCGTGTTCTGTAGCGCTATGTACGGCGTAGCACTGCACGTTCAGTGCTTGCCAGGCCTACCGACCAGCCGGCTGTAATGAATTCCATCGTCGCTCAACCTTAATTTCTGACTTGGCGAACACATGCAATTCGCATGGAAAGAATTGGTTGGCCATATTGGTTCCTTGTTTTAGGTACTGCGACACGGTCGAAAAAAAAAAAAGCCACTTTATAAAATTTACTTCCATTTGTTAGTTTTGCATCAGGATTTCTCTTATTTACAAAAGTGCACGAAAGTGCAAATGCCTTCTGTAAGAATGCTGGGGACCATCCACCGTAGGTGGGATCCATCGCAAATCCAGAATGCTGGGTGGTTGATGTAGCTGTCGTGCGCTGTGCTACCAGGTCACACAGCATGCATCGCTGCGGCCAGCCATATTCGCCGATGCTGTTGGTATGCAGTTGATTACTGTACTTGTGGTGTACATTGATGGACCCCTACGACGAATTTTCCAATGTCAAAAATCTGGGGAGGTCTAGGTTGTCCACTTACATGTAGGTTTCTCTTCCTCGCATTACGCAAGTCACATTCGATTTAGCGTGCTTGCCGCTCTTATCCAAACGCCCAGCAGGGTAAAAGTGCAATATTAATTCTGGCTAACACTGCTAGTCTACACATTCCAGCCGGGGGCTTTACGCTAAAGGCAGCTCTGGAGCATGGTTACGAGGCAGGTACCTTGTAGGTACCAGTACGAAGGAGCAGTCCATCAACGCGAGCCTTTACTCGTCTTGTCTTTCTTCTCAATTTGGATTTTTTTACTAGGCAGGTACGCCGTAATGTTTGCTTATTTTAGCCTTTGGTCTCCTTTTCTGTTGGTTCCCCCTCTGGAGTTCTGCCACCCTCCATCTTTCATCAACACCAAGCAACAAGATGTGGGAGGCTTAAGGAATTAAACCCCCATCCAAACACTCCAACAGCAATGCAATACTATTAGTAGACACCCTTTTTTTTTAATCCATATTCTTGTCCGTCATTAGTGACTTTCTTTTGCTCACTCGCATACACACCCACACCCGCTTCGTCCTATTTCGTCCCCCGTATGCCGGGGCACATTTTCTTATGCTTTCGTAATTAAGACGAGGCCGAATACGAAGTCTCCTGTCATCCTATTTTCAACTAAGCCACAATACACGACAACTCAGAAATTCATCAGAAATTCGTCCCATCACTTTTTGCGATTGCGCATTAGAGACGATATTGACTACCTCCCTCGTTTAATTATATCGTTTCTTCGCTACTCGCAGAATCACTCATCATGCGCCCGCAACCTATTCTCTTCGCTGTGGTGGCCCTTCTCGCCTCCAGCGTTATTGCTCAGGACACGCAAACTGCGACCGACGACGCGACAGATGCTGCGACACAGACTGCAACGGCCACGGCTGAGCAGACGAACACTGATGCAACAGCAACAGCGACGGCAACGAACACCGATACCGATACAGACAGCAGCACAGATTCTGCAACCGATACCGCGACGGAGACGGCAACAGACACAGACTCTTCTTCTGCAACGGAAACTGCTACCAGCACTGATGCTAGCAGTACAACCGATGCTTCTTCATCCACTGATTCCGTGCCCACTATCACCAGTAGTTCTACTTCGTCCGATGCTCTTCCCAGTCTTTCCAGCGCGTACAGCTATCCTGCTCCTACCGTACCGCCCACAAACAATGCTCCGTACATGCAACCATCGACGGCGCCGGAAGGCACCGTGTTCATTGCCGTTGGAGCCATTCTGGGCGCTTTCGGAGCCGCCGTTCTGATATGGCGAGGTGTTGTTGCTTGCCTCCTGCACCGTTCGGTCAAAAAGGCCGCGTTGGCTCAACAAACTGCTAATGACAAAGCCACATTTCCGCCTCCCCCGCAACCTTTCTACAAGTACAGCGACCACGCGTCATCTGCCTCGCTCGGTAACGCTATTTCAGGCCGTGGCGTGCGACGAACGACGCGTGGACCTATCCCGTCCGCAACCCCGAGTCAATCCAACCTATTCTTCTCTCCTACCGCCCCCGCCTCGTCCAATGGTGGTAATCGTGAATCTCGCTTCCTACCCTCCGGGTTTTACGCCGCTGGTGCAGGTTCTCCGCAGCAGCATGGTCATTCTATTAGTATGACGAACTTACGGCCGGAATCGCGTGGGCATTCCCAGGCATTCAGAAATACTCCGCCCGAGTCCCCAAGTCTAGCACCACGTGGAGATCCGGCAAGACGAAACGTAAGCGCGAGCTCGTTGAATCTCACTCGACCACCGAGCGGACGAGCACCAAGCGCCTTCTTGGAGGATCTACTAGATGATCCGTCAAACCCATTGCCACCACCAAGCCACCATTACAGCAACCACAACACGTGGAGTCCATCCCAAAGACATTAGATACCCAAACGGAGGGGGTCTTTTCTTCTGCGGAGTTCGGAAACGGTTGGGTTACGGTGTTTAGGTATTCTTTAAATTCTTTCGACGCAAACTATCTTTAAAAGCATGGCCAGAGTAGTGATCCAAAATGAGATCAGATGGAACCAATCCCAGTAGAGAGGTGGAGATGAAAAGGGGTAGAAAGTTGTTCTACTCTGGCGGTGAAGGATTAGGCCTTGTGAGTCACGTCACGCTCACAATTGCTCTTGTGCAAATAATTCGTGTGCAATTGGCATTAGATCTTGGAGTTTTCGGAACCTTGGGATCGTTACCTACATGTAACCTCGGACCTTTTTTTCAAGAGATGAAAAGGCACATACTTATTATATGACTACGTCACATGTCTGTCACCAGAGAGAGAGCATGTAATACATACCTACATGAGTCCCTTTTTTCGGCTATCCAATGGTTTCTCTCCATATGTTGACCAACAAGTTATTGTCCAATTATGTCGAGTTGCTAGTTGCTAGTCTACCTATCCAATCTGACCTACGTGTGTGCCTAATCCAACATCGCCCGCATATATGTAGGTGCTACGTGAGAAAACAGGTTGCGATTCGGGTTTATCTGCACCTAAGCTGATGAACCTGCATAGGCGTTGCAGAAACCCCTTTCGTGGTCCGATGCGATCTTACTTATCTTACGCAGGAACCAGACGCGAATATCCTGGCCTTGAAATAATTGATTCCATGTTCCAAGTTAGGTTATTCGTAATGAAAGCGTGCTTCTTTATAGGTTACACAGAATCAATCCACCCACCTATGTCGTACAGTAGTTTTCGATATACCGCACAAGCATCTAGGTAGGTAGGCAGGTAGGTAGCTTCTCATGTTGGTTACACTCACTCATGCTAAGAGGAGGGAGGAAAAGCAAAGTTGATACCTACTACATAATAGGTATATGGGATTTACGTGGTAAAATAAAACAACTCTCTGCTTTGCAGCAACAGTAAGGCTTCCACAAACAGACGAACATAGATACCTACATACATACATATATGCACCTGGGTCTCCGCTCGAGTATAGATACTAAAGTATGCATCTCGAGGTACATACATATTAGCCCTCATCTTGTGTAGGTACGCAGCGCCATGCTGCATTAGACCAGAGACCAAGCCACCGGCCAAGTTACACATACACGCACACAGACCTTCATGTCCATACGAAAATTCCTCCTTCCTCTCCCACATTTTGCTCCAGCCCACAGGCCTCTCGATAATCACCATCACGGTTATTGCTATGACCTTCATAGCACCTCGTTTGTATCGAGTTTCAGTGTATAGGTACCTTCACATGCTCGCGGTATTCAAGGTGCAAGACGCAAAGGTCATTCGTGGCTCATATATCCAAATGTCTACCTACGTACCCAAGTAGCTACAATGCGTAGAGGTATGCATGTATGTATGTGTATATGTATGTACCGCTCTATATCCCAAAAAATGACACATTAACACGCTTTCTAATATCATTATAAATCCAATAACCTATCCTGCCTTTTTTTCTGCCCTCACTTGTCTCATCATATTCGCCCGCATTTTATGCATCAACTTCATTCAACCCAGCCACAGCACCGTGAATATCCTCGACCCGGATGCCGCTACGATCGCACATGCTCCTGAAGATGCCTCCGCGCTCCCAGAGGTTGAGCGGGGAGTCAAGCTCGGCAATACGTCCGGCATCCATAACGCAGATGCGGTCGTACCCAATGATCGTGCGTAGACGATGAGCGATACACAGCAGCGTCTTGCCGCGGAACCCGACCGCCATGGTTTTCTGGATTTTGTCGTCCGTCTCCATGTCGACGGAGGAGGTGGCTTCGTCGCAGACGATGATCTGGGAACCTCGGACGAGCGCACGCGCGAGCGCCATAAGCTGCCGCTGCCCGAGCGAGAAGTTCAACCCGTCTTCTTCTACTATGCTGTCTAGATGCACCCGCGCCGGGTCCTTGTCGTCGATGCTGGCGTCCGCGGGCACTAGATCCGCTTTCCGCAGCGCCGACCAGAGGTCCAGATCCGAGTGCTCGTTGAACGGGTCCAAGTTGCTGCGCACTGTGCCGCGGAAGAGAGTCGGGTCTTGTGGGATGATGGCCAGACGGGAACGCAGGTCGTGGAGACCAACTGTGGAGATGTCGAGACCGTCGATATAGATATGGCCTCCCGAGATCTCAACGAGGCGGAACAAAGTCGACATGATGGAACTCTTGCCCGCACCAGTTCGTCCCACAATACCTATGCGCTCGCCACCGCGGACGTGCATGCTCAAGCCCTTGAGCACGAGCGGCAAATCTGCGCGATACCGCATCTCAACGTCGTCGAAGATGATCTCACCCTTCTCGGGCCACGAGGGGCGGACATCGATTGTGTGCTCAGGCGCCTCCTCCTCGAGCTGTGTCCCGTAGTACTGGAGTCGTTCCACCGCATTCATGCCGTTCTCCACCTCGGCCAACTGGCGAACCGTGAACTGCAGCATCTGTACGATCGACAAGATGTACGAGAGCACGAGACCGCCAATTGACGGTGAAACGCTGAATCGGGACGTCACGACGAGTATTCCCGTGGTGAAGACGAGCAAGTTTCCGATTGTGTCCAGACGGATCGACAGCCACCGTTGGTTGGAAAACGTAAGATAGTACGCCGAGTTCATGTTGTCGATTGCATCGCGAAGATCGACTATGAATCGATCTCTAAGTCCATACGCTCGAATAGAGGCCACTCCGCTCAGGCCCTCGCCAAACTTGGCGAATACGACAGAGCGGAGTACGGATTCGAAACGCTTTACTTCTCGAGCGGAGGCTCGGTAGTATGATGCTGCCAGTACGAAGAGAATTGCTAGCGGAACTAGAGCAATGGCGAAGTAGTAGAAGTAGGCGATGATCAAGGCAAACACGGATATTATCATGGCTAACGTGAGAAAGTACATCCTCATCGCGTCAGCCAAATTGTTATCCATGACATCCACGTCTCTGGAGAACCTATTCGTGATACGACCCAGTGGCGTCGTGTCAAAGAAGGACATTGGCGCCCTTAAGGTCCTCGTCACCGCCTGTCTCAGAAGAGTTCTGCTTGCATTTGTGCCGAAAACAGTCAAAAGGACTGAAAAGAAAAACATCAGAAGCGCCTGCAGCGTACCTAAACCAGCGTACACGCCGATATACACGCCCGTGGTAAGCCCATAACGATCTGACGTCCAGAAAGAAAGCCATAAACTCGTCATAATGTTGGCGCCTTGTGACAGCAGCAATATGAGAAGGGTGATCGGAGCGTTGAGCATGCTTCCCGAAGCCTTGACATAAGCAGTGTAAACAGACCAAGGAACACTCGATACAGCACGTTCCTCTGCTTGCATGAGCCCCTGACCTCGCTTCTTTTTCTTCTTTTTGTCGCCATCGACTGTCTTACTCTCTACAGCGGTTGGCTCCTCATGTTTCTCTTCCAGCGCTGTCGTCTCCATCAACTGCTTGAAGCCCGAGTGGTTTGCCATTAAGTTGTCGAATGTATCGATAGCATGGATCTTACCGTTATCCATCCAGATGATTCTGTCGCAACGATTAAGTACCCACAATTGATGCGTAGCAAGGATGCGGCACTTGTCTTTCAGGAGACCCAGGATGGCATTATCCATGATATGTCGGCCAACATGAGCATCAACAGCACTAAGCGGGTCGTCCATGAGCACGATATCGGCATCGAAGTAGATGGCTCTGGCAATGTTAAGTCGTTGCTTCTGTCCACCAGAAATGGTGATACCCCTTTCACCTATTTCGGTAGCGTCTCCGTCGGGAAGCATGTCCAAGTCTTGTTGCAACGCACATCTAGCGACTACAGTTAGCATCTGCTCCATCTCTTATACAACTCGAGGGATTACTTACGCTCGTACAACCTCCTTATACCAGCGGCGGTCCATCTCCTTCCCAAACAGGATATTGTTCCGGACACTCGTGTTCTGAATCCAAGCGTATTGTGGACAAAATGCCCGAGAAGCACCTAATATAACCTCACCTGTTGTCTTCCGCATGTCGCCGGCAAGCGCTGCAAGCAAAGAACTCTTTCCACACCCGACGGTTCCGATGACGGCAATCAGTTCGTTTCTTCCAATCTCGATGTTAAGATCCTGAAGCTTGAAAGGTTCACGTTCCTCTACAAGAGTACTTGCTGTATCTTCAGAGCTTTGTTCCAGAGCACCGCCGTTACCGCCGGAGCCAGGCGATGGCTTGGCGTCTTTCTTCGCATGTCCATCTTTGCCCTTCTTTTCCGCGGCACCGCCAACAGCCTTTTCAGATTCCTGCGTCGGAGTCCTCTCCCAAGTGAAACTAGCGTCATGCATTTCCACCGCGCTCTTTCCCTCTGGCTTCAATACTACTTCTTCCTCCTGTTCTTCAGAGAGCATGAAATCTTGAATACGCTTGAGGGACGACCAGGCATCGACGGATTGGCCGATGACCAGGGGAAGTAAATTGAGGGGCATTCGTAGACCGTTAAAGAGCGCGAGCGAGGAGAAGACTTGTGCCGCCGGGAGGCCGTGATCGGTGAGTGAGTACGTGATAAACGACAACATGGAGGCATAGATAGGGAGTGACATGCTGACAGCATTGATAGCATTTCGAATGGACAAGAGGATCTGGATCGAGTGGATCTCTCGGCTTCGGATTTCCTTTAGGCGTTCTAGGAAAGCCCCTTCCCAGCCGAAATATTTGACGAAACGGACTGACTGCAAAATCTCCTGCGTAAGGCTCACACGCTGGTCTGTTATTTTGTTAATCGCAGCGCGGCGCCTGAACAATAATCGGATCGCTCTCGTCAACGCTGGAATACCAATGACCAATAGCGCAAACCCGGCAAGGGCGCTATACGTCAGGTTAATGAGGAGAACGATGAGGGTAATAATGCAGGATATAGGTGCTGTCCAGTTCAAGTGAAACAAGGCGCTGGCTTGGTCGATACGGTAGGTGTCAACGCTCATCAAATTCACAATTTTTCCATTGCTCCAGCCAGTGCCATCGCCAGAAATACCGTTCTTATCCGACTTGGCGTCTTTCTTGGGATTTCCCGTCTTGCCCGCATTCTCCTTCTCTTTTTCATCTTGGCCCTTCTCTACCGAACCGCCAGCTGTGCCACCAGCTTTCGCCCGACCCGAGAGCACCATGGACTTTTCGAATATGAAGCTAATGAGGACGGCACGCACTTGTCCTCCAATCATCATACCCCGATAGATGAAGTGGTTAACCCCCAAGCTCTGGAGAATCTGCATGGCGGTAACACCGATAACGAGACCGATTCCACCGCCGATCTCGGGTGGCGGTCCGCCATTTTGAGAAGCATCCCAAGCTTCTTGGGCAAATTGGATAAGGTACCGCAAAGTGAACGGGGACATGACTTGGAGAATGGATGCGCAAAGCTGGCAGAAACCGCCGACCCAAAATTCCCAAAAGAAGGTCTCATGTAACGCCCAGAGCAAGGGATATTTGTCCCCATTCTTCGTGCGCCTCTCGAACGACTCTCTCGCCTTGGTTGTCATCTTCTCGGCAGTCCGGTTCGGGTTCACCAGCCAAAGATCATCTTGGTCCAAGGGTCGTTTGTACCCTACGTTCATGAGGGGTGCCATCCATTGGAAGGTTAGTCTGCTAAAGAAGCCGGCCTCGTACTCCCTTGAGACTTGGCGCTCCTCAGGGACTGGCGGGATAGAACCCCATCGCAGCGGGTTTGGCGTCTTGTACCATGGTTTCTTAGCAGGGACGGATGCCCTTGTGGTAGTGCGGGTGATAGCACTCGTATCCGTGGCATAGCTCTGGGTGTGCTTCAGCTCCTCGCGGTCAATTCTCTTCTCATCAGGCTCCTCTTCACTTCGGATTTTCTCCTCTAGATCATTGTCGACCGACAGGGGAGTCGCAGGCTCAGAGTTGGCGGTATTGTTGACCTCTGTAAGTGGGTCGGCCGGTCTTGTCTCCTTTTCCTCACTTTCATGTGCCATAGTATGGCTCTGAGGGCTAGCTGCCCGCACTCACTCGTTGCGCAATGCGAGTGGTGTGGTGGCTTTATAAATACAAGTGTATGTAAGTGGGTTGATACACTTCAACCAAAGCCTATATTCTGTCGTCGAGCTTGGCTTGGGCGATTGGTTCCCGTTTGCTAGCCACCAAGAAACTAGATTCGATGATGGCAAGGTTGGGGAGAATAAATACTAGCAACGGCCCACGGTGGTTCAATTCCGGGCTTCTCAACCAGCATGCACTGACAAGCTTGGGAGAATAATTAATACAGCGGTAGGGAATTATGTATAATAAAGATTAGGTAGTATCGACAACGGTAAACGGTGGTTGATTTCGCCGTCTACACTAATCTAGAGGTATTAGGGGGGGTGGATTCTTAACTAGCATGTATCGACATAAACCGTCCAGACCCAAAAATGGATAGATGGATTGAAGAAAGAAAGAAAGCAAAGCAGAGCAAAGCGAGATAACAAATAATAAAACAGGGGACTCTCGACCGTTGTAGGTAGGCAGGTAGGCAATACCTATTAGGAAGGACCTTTTCACATTAGCATGTATGATGCTTCGATTAATCGGCCCCGCTATCCGGACTCATCCCCACTCACAAAGAGTTCTAGCCTGTAACTCTAGGGGGGTTGCTTCACTTATTTCGAGGTAGACATTAGCGAATGCGAGTGAGTGAGGAAAGTACTATGAACAGACTAGGTAGGCACGACTACCTTATACGATAATACGACTAACTATACGGCTATACGATTATATGCAACTCACATAATGACTCAACTTGATACTTGGGGAAGTTGCTGAGCGGGATTGGATAGTATTCAGTCTGGTATGCAGCTATGAATGTACCTGCCAGCTTCGTCACCAATCAAGTCTACAATACAAGTCTACAATACAAGTCGGCACATACTAACTGAACAACGAGATAGCATTCTACTTCTCCATTGGTTGCTATGGAATAATCTTTTTCGAAGAATGATGCACGCCGGATGGAGAATGCTTATGCGAAATAATGCTGGTATTAGTCAAAGTGTCGGTCAGTATCATTTATTGGAATTGCACATTGGTAGGAATTTGGCATCTCCTAAACATAAAATAATATGGATAGAGAAGAGATTTTTTTTTTCTCTTCCGTCGAGAACTCGTCAGCAAATATCACCCTTGCACATGCATATATCATTTGGTTAGCCTCGTAAAATCTCTTATCCAGTTGGCCTTTTTTTTTTTTTTTTCTTTTTTTTCTTTTTTTTTCGAATCCCGTATCCGTCTTCAGCCGAATTCCGACTTTTGTTTCGTTTATTACATCAGAAAAGGCTGGTAAGTTTCAAAACACGAGAATCAATCATTAGCAATCCACCTCTGTATTTCTCATCTCTTCCATGATGTACCTACGATATTTAAGTATTATTAATACCATAATTTTAACGGGTGACAAAACGGTGACATGGCGATCCGTGTTCACCAATGCAAAAAGAACTAAGTGAAGTTAAGCTTTGGCGATTCCACCAACTTCGGCCGCTAAACTCAGGCTCTCCATTCCGAAGGTCTAGGCTCGGACCCGAACCAACAAGTTCCATTCCGAGGTTCTGAACTGCGGACTTAAGGACTTTAAACTAAGCTCCGGGTCATGTTGATTGGTAATGCATCATTACTATCACGGCATTTTAATCCATAGGTAGTCAGTCAACAAACAAAATTTATAGGTTAATACAAGAGAGATAATTGTATACATGCCTACGCTTGTGTTGCAAGATACAATCTAGATGACAACATATGATTTGGCAACTGAATCCTACGGTTGAACTCACCATGCTTACCTAGCTCCTAATATCTCTAACTACAATACAATACCATATGAAATACGAGCCACAACGAACCCTTTTCCTCAGTCATTAGCTTTCTAGTAGTTGCTTATGAAACTAGCAAATGTGATTGTAATATCATGCCTTTTTATTTAGCCTGTCTAATAAGCATTGCCTCGCAAACTTGCTAATAATACAATACAGCATCTTGCTTGGCAAGCAGTGGACAAAAATTAGCATACATCTTGAGCTAATTGTTCTGTCCATCGCCTGCCTGCCTGCCCAGTCAGCCATGTTAGGCCCCTGAAACGTGAAAAATGAATTAGGTACTTGAGAAGAACGCACTATCAGCCACAGCAGAACCGACTATTCTGCGAATCATGGACCGTTCCTTCGTAGGCACTACGAGTCATCCGTGCCGTCCGAACCATCAATACCTAGTAACGCCTTTCCTATATTATCGATGTCCTCGTATTCATCCTTACCCTCGCCCTCGCCCTCGCCTTCACCTTCGCCCTCACCCTCTTCACCCTCTTCACCCTCTTCACCTTCTTCACCCTCTTCACCTTCTTCACCCCCGCTGCCAAGACCCAGGAGTTCCTTCTCCATAGGATCTAGATCATCAGCGTCTTCCATCGTGACATCACCATTAGTGTTGCCATTCGACTTCGACTTGATGACATCCATCTTCTCCGGACTACCGTCACCACCTCGCGGGTCCGGGGAGGCGTAGTCTGACCCGTTTGTTGAATGTCTCTTGAAGATAGGTACAATTCCCAATTCGGGTCGCCCAGCCCAGCGTTTGAGCCGGCGATCCGCTCTTCTCAGTGAGGCTGCGTACGTCGCGAACTCTTCGCCAAAATCGTCTTCCTCTCGACTGAGTTGACAGAGACCGCCAAAGCCTCGGTCAATGAAAGAAAATTTTGGCTCTCTGTGCGACACCATGTAATCTTCATCGTCGCTGTCGATAAGCACATCTTTCATTGCTGCTAGGCGGAGGTCTGCGCGCATAATGACGCCTTCTTGGCGTCGTATCTTTCGTGCACGGTGATACTGTCTTCGTAAGCCGCGGCCAAGAATGTGCTCGACTCGCTGGTTTCGGTTTCGCTCCACGGCGAGCTGGTGGGCGGTAGGCGGGCGCGGCTTCCGTGGTTGTATACCTTCTATGTTATGCGATCCGGGTGCGGGCGATGATCCTTCGAAAATCAAGTTTTTTAAAGGTGCACCGCCTCGGCGTCCAGTACTGTGGACACCAATACGAGACAATGCCCTCGGCGGCGGGGTGGATCGTGTACTATCCATATCTGACTCGTTTTTTGATGGCCGTATTCGAGGTAGAATGGCTGCCCCCCCAGGTCCATCATCGGCCACAATTCTTCCTCTGGAGCCTCGCTTGCTCTGATGGTCCGCCATGTAGGCCTGATCAGCTGCGATGATCTTCGCTCGGTGGTTTTGCTTCTCTCGACCGAATTCGATCTCTTCCTGCGGGTCGATATTCTCAAGCTCCTCTTCCTCAGGTGTCATCTCCTCCGTGCGCGGAACACCCTGGTTAGCTACCTCCGTGCCGTAGTCAACCCCCGCACCGAATGGGTTTTCCTCGCAGCCTTCTTCGGTGAAATCAGACTCGAGGTAGAACCACATTAGCCATAAGAAGGCCTTGGCACGAGACTTGCTTGTGTAGTTCGTCTTCATGATGAGATCATGGAACTCCCCACCGGGAGGGAAGTGCAATTCGGCGATGTATGATGCTTGTTGGCATATGAGAAAGATGAGGTTAACCGGATTCGATCGAGGGGGGTCTTTCCCCTTGAATTCGCCCAATTCGTGCGGCTCTGGTCGATCCTCAGCTGCGCCTTTGAGGATAGACTTCAGTCTGGGGGCGTCTTGCAACTGCTTATAGGCAGATGCATCTTGGTGAGCTTGAAGGGATGGGATGGCATGATAGGTTCGGAGTTGGGCGCGCATCTCGGGGAAAACTGGAATAGAAGCATTAGCGATAATTATATATTCCAACCAATGGGGTCAATCATACAGTTCAATGTCGTGTTCATACGGCCCACGTTCACCAACAAGCAGACCATGGCCATACTCTTGGCCGCTTCTCGGTCGCTGAGCAGTTTATCCCTGAGCACTTTGCTCGTCTTGCTACTCCTTGCCATAGTGTCGATGTACAAGTCTGCAAAGCTCTGCCTCTCTTTTCCATCCCCGATGGGTTCGTAGCTGTTGGTGAAGACCTTATTGTCATCGTCAAAAACGGCTTTGAGGAAGTCGTATTGGATATCTCTTCTCCATAGCGGTTCTCCATCTTCTTTCTTTAGATGTCGTATCTTGCCGACCGTTGGGAATTGTGATGATGATGCAGCAGCGGATGGCCTGTTCTTGGATCGTTTGGTTCCGTGTCCGGATTCGGATCTGACGATGCTAACATCAAGATTGTCGCCTGGTGTGCTATCCCTTGGCGCTGCACTTGACGCACGGGACCAGCGACTTTGCTCAGGCGTGTCGTCTCTCGAAGCCATCGTGAGATGGTATGGTGACAGAAACTATGGATTAATTGATGGAGTGATGAATGAATCGATGGAAGGAAGTGAGGGAAGGAAATGTTGAGTCGGCGATTAAATGAGGATCGTGGCCGACCGAGCTGGCGCATAGACCCGATTGTTCGCGATGATGATGTAGTTGTAAAAGTTGAAGGAATGAATAAAGAAAAAGGAAACTGCCTCTATTATTGAGGTGGGAGAAGAAAACTAGCGTTGAGGCATTGTAAAATGTTGGGCTTAAAAAGGGAATAAAGCTTCGTTGGTGGAGGATGTCAAGTTAATTTTGAAAAGTGCGTTGCTGGATCAAAATGCTCACGTTGTACTGTGAGTAATTCAAGTCGCGTCGCCTTTCCAAGCCTCAATCTACATTAGTACTTCACTGTACCTACCTGGGAGTCACTTCAATAAGTACCTACAACGCGGTCAAATACCTAACTGCACATGTGTGGGGCGATGCTGAAAGTTAAATTAGTTCTAGCCACAGCAGCCACGAAGCACCTCCTCGTCTTATCCGTAGAATTGAAACCCACCAGTACGACTAGACAAAGAAAAAAGAGAAAAACAAAACTAACTGCAAAGAAATGACTATTTTGGTTTAATGCATCGCATAATCAGCTATGCACTGCTATATAGCATATTTATATTAAGCTTTCCATTGTGGTTTTAGGTGATTGTCGAGGTAGTCTTCTCAAGCAGTTATGCCGATACAGTCTACAATATTTATAAGGCAAGTCACATTCCGTAGGTGGCATTCATGCAAGCAATATTCAACAAGTAGTCTGTAGTTAAGGGGGAACTTTTTTTTATTTGGAAGTTCTCAGTTCGTCCGTAGATGGAATTTTTGTGATGTCCACCACAGCACGAAGAACCTCAGAAGGGCCTGAAAGCGTCTCAGCCAATAATAGTCCGCGAAAGCACTCCAGCTACCATTTGGTGGCAAGTGGAATCAAATGCAATTCCTTATGCCCTCTCGTCGTTAGAGCAGATCCTAGACCTTTTTCGTTGCTCTCCCTGTTTGAGAGTAGTCTTGGAGCCTATTCCTGCTCGCCGAGACGCCGAATTTTTGTGTTTCTCGATCCACCGAAGATTACCATTCTATGTTCGTAGCCCTCTAGATGTGTGGTTCCCTGGCCATGGTGAGTCGTCCGAAGAAAGAACTCTGCCTACTAGAGAACCGAGAAATCCACTTTTGTCTAATATGCCATCAACACAATTCCACGGCCATGCGGAGAACGCATTACCCCATTCTATGGGAAAACGAGAAAAGTTCTCGGCCGGCTTCCAAAAGGCAAATGCCGGAAACGTCGAACGGAGATCGTCATCAATCGTTAGGCATGGTGCTGCGGGAGACTAGACTGCAGCACTTGTTCATTAAGTGACGAATCTCTCCGCAGTTTTCTGGGTCAAGGTACTGCTTGACCTCCAAGCGTCTCATGCAGCTGCTCGCCATGAGCCCCCTCGCAGGCTTCTATGGGTATCAAGTTGTGAGGGGTGCAGCCGAAATAAAGACAAATGCCATCTATCGTATGCTGGAGTCCTAATTTGCTAGAACTCAAACCTGCCGATCCAGATTGGAGGCTGGAAGTCGGTATGCCGTAGAAAGGAGTATGTCGAGGGTAAGTGCCGAAATGCTGAAAGAAGAGAGAAGAAAAAACCTTTGCGTAACTCAATCGAGAATGTGTGAAAGAAGAAAAATGAGACCACGAAATCTATGTGCCGCATCGCAGATGTGCCTTGTCCCTCTCCCGTATGCGGTGGACGAAAGATAGGGATAATAAAGGCATGTCGGTAGATGGAATATGATTTACCACCAAGAAGCCTGTCCTCCTGGTCCGCCGGGGTTGCCATAGCTGCCGCCACCGTAAGCTGGAGCACCTCCTCCTCCGTAGCCACCACCGAATCCCGGGTTGGGAGGGGGGGCGTTGTAACCGCCGGCATTGCCGCCGAATCCACCTGACTGCTGAGGGCCTCCAAAGCCACCACCACCACCACCTCCGCCGGCACCGAGGCTTGGTCCGCCGTACTTGCGGAAGTCACGGTTGGTATTCTGGCCACGACCGCGGCCGCCACCGCCTCGGCCACCACGGCCACCACCGTAGGAGCTCTCTCGGGCGATAGTCTCAAGGAATGCCGGCACCTCTTGGTTGGCTTCCTTGAGAAGCTCAATGAGGTCTCGGACAACACCACGGTTGCCACGGTTGAAGAATGCAGTAGAGTGACCTGTGTTTCCAGCACGACCAGTACGACCAATTCGGTGAACGTAGTCGTCAATGTCGGTGGGAAGATCGTAGTTGACAACGTGTGTGACGTTCGGAATATCCAAACCACGAGCAGCGACCGCGGTGGCAACGAGGATGGGGCATCGTCCATTTCGGAACATCTCCAAAGCTCGCTCACGCTCGCGTTGAGTACGGTCACCGTGAATCGAAGTGGCTGGGAAGTTCTGATTAATCAAGAAGTCGGACAGAGAGTCAGCCATGCGCTTGGTCTCGACAAAGATCAGAGTAAGGCCGCCACCATGAGTGTGTAGAATGTCAAGAAGGACAGAACGCTTGTCAACATCCTCTACGTACTCAACCTTCTGAGTAATGTTCTCGGAGGTTGATCCGACACGACCGACCGAAAGGAAGACATAGTCCTTAAGGAAATCGCGAGCAAGCATCTGGATGTCGCGGGGGAATGTGGCCGAAAACATGAGGGTTTGTCGGTTCTGGACACCAGGCATGTCCTCGCCCTCGACAATGCGGCGAATCTGAGGTTCGAAACCCATATCCAGCATGCGGTCAGCCTCGTCGAGAACCAGGTACTTGATGTTCTGGAGGGAAATGCGACCTCGCTCGAGGAGATCGACAAGACGTCCGGGAGTGGCAACCAGCAGATCGCAACCACGTTCAATCTGACGAAGTTGAGAGCCGATGTCGGCACCACCGTATACCACGCATGGTCGAACCCATGATCGGTAGGCGAACTTGCGAGACTCGTCGTAGATCTGAGAAACCAGCTCACGAGTAGGCGCGAGGATAAGGGAAGTAGGGTAAGCCTTGCGCTGGCGGCCGTAACCACCACCTGTGCCAGCAGGAACAGCAGATGGACCAGTTTGGAAGGCCTGAGACAGGATGGGGAAGAGGAAACCACCAGTCTTTCCGGAACCGGTCTGGGCACAGGCCATAAGGTCTCGACCACCCATGACGATGGGGATAGAGTACTTCTGAACCGGGGTAGGAACCTTGTAGTGAGCTAGCTCAATGTTACGGATGAGATGGTCATCCAAAGGAGGGTTGCTGAAAGTGAGAACAGGCTCGGGGGCATCGTGTCCAGAAGCTTCGACGGGGATGTCATCGTACTTCTCGAAGTTGATGCCAGTGTGCTGCTTAGAAGGGTCATCCGGAGTACCGAAGAGCTCGCGCTCCATGCGAGGATTCGGCGGTCCAGGAATGTGCTTGCCATCGCGCCACTGTCCATCACCAGAACCTCGGGCGTAGCCACCGCCACCGCCGCCACCACCGCCGCCGCCAGAGCCGCCAGAGCCACCAGAGCCGCCACCTGTAGGCGGGTTGCCGTAAGCGTTGCGATCGAACTGTCGGTTGTTGTTCCAACCTCCTCGCTGCTGCTGGGGAGGAGGGGGACCGGGGAAGTCGTTGGCAGCACCCCATCCGCCAGGAGCGGGCCGAGCGTCGAAGTTGTTGTTACTATTCAATTGTGTTAGCAAACATCCAGTAAGGCTCCGTTTGCTATTTCGGATAGACTAATGCATGGGTGTGATTGTTGAAAAGAAAAGAAAAAAAAAGAGAATTCCTTACCCAGCCCAAGCGCTGCTGTTCAGCCCGTTCATGTTGGGAGGTGGAGGGCCGCCAGCACCCATGGGGGGGGGACCGTTGTTAACGGCGCCGACCTTGCCTCGCATGTGAGGCGGGATGTAGGATCGAGGTTGATTTTGCTGGTCAGCGAGGCTCAAGCCGCCCATGTTGAGTTGATCAGCCATGATGAAGTTGTCGTTGATGGAATGAGAAAAGTAGCCGTGTGGAAATCACTCAAGTCCTGAGGTAGGTAAGAAAATTTTTTCTCTCGTACGGAACCCAGCCGATAAAATTCTCTCGAAAAACAAATTAGTTCAGAAGAGAATTAAGTAAGGTACGCGGGACGTAGGTAGGTCGAGTCGGAAAAAAATTAAATTGGATGCTTTTTTGAGGTTGCCTTATGGAACCAACGAAAGGATTGAAGTTGTTGGTTTGCTAAGGTGAGGAAACCACGCAAATGCACCTTCTCAAAATTATTAAGAGATGAAACTGCAGGGTCGTTGCCGAAAAAGGTGTGTATCTGCAAGTGACGACAGAAACACGTCTAGTAAGATAGCAAATGCCTTCAGAATCCCTTGAGAAAAGAAATCAAAACCAAATCTTTTTTCAAAGGAAGGAGAAGACCCTAAACGAAAACGCAGAACGAGTTTTCAGGGAAGGGAGGGAGGAAATGTGAGTATGCCGTGTGTTTGAGGGTTGGTATGGCAAAGGGATTGTGGGGGAGAAGAAGAACGGATCAGATGAAAAAAATTTAGAAGTTTTGAAGTTGTGTCGAAAATCGAGAGCGCGTTAGCGTCTGTCCGTGACTAAGGGACTAAGCTAAACCAGGTAGGGATTGCTTTACCTGCCCAGCTGCCGTTACCAATTGTAAAGGTTAGCCTGGAAGGTTTTTGGGGGGGGGGGGGGCAATTGTTCGATAATTATCGAAAATACCGAAAGGGGGGGATTTGTTAGGGATTTGGTGTAGAGAATGGGTAAATCATATCATGGAAAGTGGGATGCATATGTGAGGTACTTACTGGGTACGTGTCAACGACCAATTAAATTTTGCTATTAGGGGTTCCTTGTTTCTAATACCTGGTACTCCAAATATGTAGGCGAGGAAGGTACCTATATGTATCTGCTCAAAATTTGTACAAGGTATGAGAACTATCGCATTCAAGGCATCTACAATGCATCTACGTCTAATAATATTTATGTATTATTCTTTCCTAGCTATAGAGCTCTAGTAACCGCGACAATCCATTCTTCCTCCCTTTTTTCCTCTTGTATGGCTTTTGTGACGAAAAATCCCCAGGAGCAATCGAACCTTGGCGGTCACAAACCTCCTAAACCCAGATGGACTAGAAGGCCGTTTCTGATACAGCACATTTAACTCAAATTCATTTAGACAACTCTTAACTACAACCTAGATTGGTCATATCTCATTTTTTACCTCGTAGCCTAACGAGCTAACAGGCTACTAGGTACATCTACTGGAACATTCATCAACGTTCAATCGTGGCCTAGGTACATGTACCTAGCTACATTTGTTCGAGTGGCAATTGTTCCATTGGTCTCTGGTTTGTTACATGTCAGGTCGAATACTGTTTGTAGGCATCTATCCGAACTTCGGGATAGTCCGATGGGGTACAACCACACATCCTTCTTGTTAAAGTAATGGTACAAGTATTCTGCCCAATTTTTACTCTCATACTCATAGTCGACACACGTAGACACGTTGTTGTTAGTTACCTAGACAAACCAATAACGTGCGCTTGATTTCTTATCGCCACCAAAGCCCCGGGTTTAAACTCTACATGAACAATCCCCACCTCCTTTTCATATGGGACATCCATCAACATGCTGCTACGCATACGTAATAGGAGTTGGGGGAATATCAGTTTAACTATTGCATGGTTGAATTGTGCTAAGAATAAGGGGGCGATGCATTTAGTAAGGAGTTGGGTTTTGGCATGTCAGAACTAAAATATGGGTGGGTATGATTGCTAGAATATAGGAGGACTTTTTGGCTACAATTTTTGTATTTGCTGGTTAGTATGGGAAGACAAATGTAACTGTGCTGCAGCAAGGCTTGGTGTTCCAATAGGAAGCCTGCCTGCATGGTGAAAAGGTGTAGCTTCATGCAGCAGTCTCACCGCCCTAAAGTAAATACACCGCCTAAGTCTCCCCAACTTGAATCTCGTATATGGGTATAGGTATAATGGGTCACCAGCCATATTTAATTATCCAATCGCCAAGGGCTTCTCGATAAAAGCATGAGACAGAGAGGTGGTTATGGAACAGTTGCCAATATGAGATCAATATATGCGGGGCCAGCATGTCTTCCATATATTGTCTTGGTGTATGGGCTGAATAGTGATGTGGATGGGGACTCAAGTATCTCATCCATCCACTATGCTTTGGTTTACCTCTTACGGAACTTATCTTCTGATTTGATCATGTTAACTAGCAATCTAGACCTCTCGTCGCATATGCAATAGCTGAGAACGATCTCGGGTTGGTTGGACGGCCGCAGTCATGACGGATTCTTAACCGTCCCGCGATTTTGATTAGCAGGCTGTCATAATCTTTCCTCCAGCGCAGGAATCCTAATGTTACATGTAATGCCACCGCCTAGAAAACATAACTCCTCTTATGCGCTCTTAACTACCTTATCATCATTGAATTCGACGTCCCGAATACCATCCTTCGTGACGACCTTCACTGTCATGCCCTTGAAATCAATAGGCAGACGTCGCTTCAACTCGTCCGTGCACATCTCCAGTACCTTGAGACCTTGTACAAATGTCATGTCCGGATGGTGGTGCTTGTCTAGGATGGAGAGGCAGTAGTATTGCGCATAGCCATGGGCGGCGTAAGGAACAGTTGCTAGAGCAGCTAGGTAGTCGAGCCAGAACAAGCTGGGCTTGTGGGTGATAGGGTCAACACCTCCTAGCAGCAGGTTGACGTTATACGGCTTCCTCGATCGTAAACTGGACGCAAGCTCGCCGCGTACGTAGTGCGCCAGAGCTGTAGGAGAGAGGTCTGTCTCGTTTCGCATCGAGTAGAGCTGTGCATTTGCTTGGATGTATTCGGAGAATTGAACTATTCTTTCGTTAGCTTTGAATATCGCAATAGACAGGGCTACGCACTAGTATCTCCTGCTTCTCCAGAGAATGCAACAAGAGTATGCTTGTTGAGCTGTCTCGTCTTGTCGTCAGATGCCTTGAGGATGGTAGCTCCTCGCATAGCAGCTTTCGATGCTGCGATCAAGGTGAAGTCCTTGCCGGTGATTCCTAGTAAGACCTCCCTGTACAACTGATATTAGCTCACAATCATAGCAGATATAGTTCATCATAAGACTTACATGTTGAGAAATCTGCTTGGGCTCTGTAAAGTTGTGTGTATGAGGAAGTTGAAGAAGCAGTTCCCTAATTGTGGTAGTTGATGTGTATGCAGACGCGCAAGGTAGCTACAGCCTAGTAGCCTTGTTAGCATGGAAGCTCCAAACGCAGGTTGAGGATTCTGGTCGGACGTCGGAAGATACAAGCCACAACCTCCAGCCATACTCCACTTAAAAGCTGCTATCTAAGTGGACCCAAAACTAATTAGATCCCTGTCTCTGTCCCGCAGACTGAACTCTTTTTTTTCTTGCCAATGAACGGCGCTTTTCTTTTGAAGATGGAAATTTTCTAAGGACGCGAGACGATCAATACACTGCATTGATCGCTTGACAGGCCATTTGAAGCCATTATGTCTTCCTTCTTTACAGTACCCGGCGCGCAGAAAAAGCGAAAGAGAGCACCTATCACCGACGCGCCTAAAAAACGACTTGCGACCTCCGAGTCTTCCAAGTCTTCCAAGCCCCCGTCCAAGCCTGGACCTGCACCTGCACCAAAGAAGCGAGTCGAACGAGATGAATCCATATCAGGGAGCGAATCCGAAAGCGATGGTGGAATTGATGACGAAGAAGCTCATGATTCGTCTTCTGAATCGGAGAGAGAAGGAGAGACGGCAGCAGAGAAGAGATTGAGACTTGCGGAAAGATATCTCGACAATGTTCGACAGGAAGTCGATGAGGCGGGCTTCGATGCCGCAGATATCGATCGTGACATAATAGCAGCCCGTCTACAAGAGGATGTGGCCGAGATTAAGGGCAAGGTGTACCGAAAGATTGCTTCAGACCTTGCTGTCGACGACGCATACCATACGCTTTTTAGGTCTAACACACTAGCGACTACATCCGTTGCTATATGCGCACCGTACGCATACACCGTTTCGAAAGACCAATGCCTCATTAAGTGGAAGCTACAAGACCTGCCCGTCTACCAATACCCCCAAACCACCAAGAGAAAACCGAAGAAGCCTCCCGCCCCTCCGCGTCGACAGCCGACGAAGGTCGCGATGCTGAAAGGAAATCACAAAAAGGGAAAAGATAAGGGCTACCAAGGGCACATAGCGGACATATTGTGCGTGGCAGCTTCACAAGACGGCAAATTTGTTGTCACTGGTGGCGCAGACAAACGCCTCATCGTGTACGATGCCAAATCCCTTAAGCCCCTGCGCGTCTTCGCACATCACCGAGACGCCGTCACTGGTCTAGCATTCCGCCGAGGTACGAACCAGCTCTACTCGGCATCTAAGGACCGTACGGTGAAGGTATGGAGCTTAGACGAGCTAGCATACGTCGAAACCCTCTTTGGTCACCAAGACCATGTGATCGACATCGACGCGCTGGCGCAAGAGCGTTGTATTAGCGTGGGTTCCCGGGATCGGACTGCCCGATTGTGGAAAGTCGTCGAAGAGACACAGCTAGTTTTCCGTGGTGGATCAATCGACAAGAAGCAAAAGCCAGACATCGATCCACGATCTCTAGCTCACGAGGGCAGTATGGACCGTGTCGCCATGATCGACGACGAGCTCTTCGTCACGGGGAGTGACAATGGCTCGATAGCCCTATGGAGCATACAGAAGAAAAAGCCGCTCTTTATCCTAGCCCAAGCACATGGGCTGGAACAGCCGCTGCTAGCAACCGAGGCCTCCGCCGAAGAGTTCCCCCATCCCAAGGTCGTGCCGCCCCCTCAACCTAGGTGGATCACAGCCCTTCGCACGTTACCTTACTCTGATCTCATCTTGAGCGGTAGCTGGGACGGTTACATCAGGGTTTGGAAATTAAGTGAGGACAAAAGGAAAATCGAGCCTGCAGGAATCCTAGGGAACCCATCTTCTAGCATTGATATTGTGTCGAACGGTGCATCCATGGATCTCGACTCCGATGACGAGGGCGCGGTTAACGGGGTAAATGGTGACGGAGCCAAGGCGGCTCCTTGGTTGATAAAAGGCATAGTCAACGACATTGCCTTGTTTGAGCGGGGCGAGCGTGGGAAGGATGGTCTCTGCGTCGTGGTTGGCGTCGGCAAGGACCACAGACTAGGCAGCTGGAAAAAGGTCAAGGGAGGGAAAAACGGCGCTGTCGTTTTTGAGGTGCCCCGGGCGAAGAAGGGCTTGGAGAACGGAACTGGTGGGGAAGAATCCAACAGTGAATAATGTAGACTTGTAGAAAAGCATTGGGACAGATGTTTACTCACTTCCCACTCCGGAATAGATACCCTATTTTGACACTTTACTTAAGTGAATTTCATTGTGCTTTGTGTTAGATATTGAGATATTGCTATCTTATATCTATAAACACTACGATTCCACTGGCAATAATGTCTGCTGCCTAGTTGTATCATTGTAGTGTATAAATCTAGTCAGGTTTATGTGTTATGCATATGAGTTAGTACCTATTTATCTCTATTTCATGCCAGTTAACATATAACTCGGCTCATTGTTCCGCGATATACTTAAACCCGTGATCTCTTGAATAGATAGTTCTATATATGGGTAGATACCTACGTGGGACATATATACAAATGCGAAGTATAGACGCGCGCCGATACCTCAGACGATAGTGACCACCTAGTTGGTAGACACTTGAACCCTGCAGGGTACGAACAGACTAGAACGAGATCATAAATCAGATCAAGTCCTCATCCGTTCCAAAATAATCTTGTACTCCTTCCGCTTCTTCGTTTGCTTGGTAGCGGCTAGCTTCGCCTGACCAAGTCCCCGAGCAAGTCGCTGGAAGAGATAATTTTCACCGATCCACGCAACGGCAAGGTATACCACGCCGAGTGTCAGAATTGTGATCTTGAAGGAAGGATCTATCTTTGTTAGCTGCATAACCTTTTTGACTCCGTGGGCTGGTGCGAAGACCATATAAAGAGTGATCGCCAGGGCTGCAAGAATAGTCGTCATAAATGGCCCTGTATTGACAGTTAGCTTAGTTCCAAGATCCCTGAAATAAGTTTGCAAAGGACTTACAATTTTGAATCATGGGCTGTCGAAAAGGCCGACCAGCATTCAAGACAACCCCTATAAAGATATATTCGAAACATGATACGAGAAATAAGGCTGTATTCTCTGAGTTCTTGGAGTTGGACTTGTCCGGGTTGACTTTTGGTGGTATGTACCTATAACACTCGTGTGAGGATGCAAAATTCGAAGACTAGCATGGGCAAAACTTACCAGCTCTGCTCTCGCACCATGAGGAATGCAGCAGCTTGTATGATGATGCAGATAATCATTTGACAGATCAAAGGTGTAAGAACCTTTCTTGATACCAAGTCCGCCGTTGGTCTCTTCTTGCTTAGAACGGGGAATGGCCCTGACCAACCCACTATCGCACGGGTTAGCGACCTTACGTCAAAACCCGGGATGGCTTAAGCTTACTAAATATTGCAATTGGTAAAATTAGGAGGACGTCGATGAACAAGAACTAGATTTTGTCTGTCAGCTATAGACCAAAGCAATGATGCTAATTCTCTTACCTGGAAGTCTCCTAGATTGGACGCTGAAGCGTAGAGGAAGCTGACGGAGGTAAATTGGATAGCAGAGTAAACACTCATGTACTTGAAGCAGCTGAAACTCGTCACTAGAGCAGCCCGTCCCTCCCTAGACAAAGTCAGCAATGAAGTTATACAACAGGCCTATAATGTTGTATCGAACGTACCGAATAACGTCGGGGACACACCGAATGTCAAACACCCGTGACGTGAACGGAGCCGCAACGGACGCCTCTGCTTCAGAGAGCGAAATGCCTACATCCGCAGCTTTGAGAGCACCACAATCGTTCGCTCCGTCACCGCAAAACCCGCAACAATAGTCTATACTCTGCAATTTCTCCACCAATTCATGCTTTTCGTCTGGAGACATGCGTGCAAAGACTCTGCCTCGGACAAGCATCTGGGATCTTGTCAGTTTACCTACGTGGAGATTTGCTAGGTAGAAAGCAATAGAAGTACTCACCCTCTGCATAGCCTCATTCGGAGCGAAGTCAATAATCCATCGAAAGACATCTCCGCTTATGGCAAGGGAATAGTTCTTAAGGTTCGTTATATCATACGGTAACGAAGCATCGCGACCAGCAGGTGCAGGTAATGGCTAAATCCACGAGTCAGTCTCCTCATAATCATAAAGCCGGGATAAATATCTTACAAGCAAGGTTCGATAATCCAACTGATACGCTGGGTCATCTATGCTTTCCCATTGTAGACGGGCGTTAGGGTCGCGTGAATTACCTATATTCTTAACGTTAGGCATTGCCAATCTTATACTAGTTGGTGTGCATTATGATATGGATCGTAGTAACTTACCCTCAGCAAAATGTGGCACAAAACAATGTGCATCCCTCTCTATGAGCCCGCAGTTTCTTGCTACGCTGATAGCTGTCAGTATATTGTCGCCTGTGACCATGATCGAATTAATGTTTGATTGGGTAAGCTCCTTGAGCACTGCGGCCGTTGTCGGCTTCAGTTTGTTCTCGAATATGATGAAGCCGACGAAGTCTAGATCTCTCTCAACTTCATCGCGTTTCATTTTCTGTGATTTGACCCATGATAGCTTTTTGATATGCCTGGTAGCGCATGCAATTACTCGGTAGCCCTTATGAGTATAATAGGATAGGAGCTGATCGTAGTCATCGGGAACTACAAACATTAGATCATATCAAAGAGGGCATTCAGATTAGGACTTACAACTCTCAGTTCGGCATATATCCCGCATACATTCGGGTGCACCCTTGACATAGATACTTCCACTCTGCTGGCCAAAAGATCGCACGATTACACTAGCCCTTCGGAGCTGCGAGAGAAACTCGAAAGACCTTAGTATTCCGAGTTCAATGGGTGCCTAAGAACGCGTTAGATACAGTGTATAATTAGCTCAGTAGTCAAGCTCACATTTTGCCCCTGGGCAGTCCCGTATTCATCTGTATCGTAAAGCTGAATAGGAGGGGGGCGAGCGACCGCAGGGGAGAGGCCGCCTTGCTCGTCATCGTCCTGATCCGTGCTGCCTTGGTTCCCCTCTTCGAACGACCATTTGGTGAACTCGAACATCTTCACGTCCAGCGGATCACCGATGAGTTCGCCATCGACGGAACGAAGCGAATGGCAAGTGGCCATTGTGAACAGGGCAGCACGATTTGTATCATATTTGTCCCCGGGGCCAGCATCTAGACTTGAATGAGGAACCATATCAGATGCTTTGGAGACGATATCGTCAAATCGGTTTGTCGATCGGGATACTAGTCGTACGCCTAAGATGTCCAAGCCATCCTCCGTAAGAGTACCCGTCTTGTCAAAGCACATGACGTCTATCTTCCCCCCTACGTTTACTCTCTGCGGGCTGATGCAAAATATTTGTTTCTTCTTAAGACGACTTAGAGCAAAATTGGTCCCAATGGTCAGCGTAGCTGGGAGAGCAGGTGGGACGACGATAGTTATCAAGTCCAGAGCTCTAACAACTATCAAATGCCAGGCCAGCCCCAGGCGAAGGAAATTGATGAAAGACACGATGAATCCAAGGATAGCAACGCATCCCATGACGGATATATACCGAAAAGAGTCGCGGTAGAATTTGAATCCAGACGGCTTGGGGAAGAGCATCGAACGGACAAGCGAACCTTTGGTTGTGTTAAAACCAGTTCTCACGACCATAGCAAGCGCAACGGCTTCATCGTCTCTATTGTCTTGTGGTCGCCTTGCCCTGATGATCTTCGTCCCACAGAAAAGAAAATGGCGAGCAGCGTCAGGAGAGATAGCAGAAGCAGCAAGATTCATAAACCGAAGCGTTTCTTCGGTGGCGGGGATCTTAGAGACTGGTACGGATTCGCCAGTAAGCATACTCTCGTTGACAATGCAATCTCCACTGAGGAGTAGACTATCGGCCGGGAATTGTGTAAGACTAGGATCGCTGACTTCATATACATCGCCGGGGACTAGGTCGCCTGATGAGACATGCGCCCCTTTGGGATAGTTAGCAAGCTAGTACAAACCATAGTAAGGAGTTTCAACTCACAAAAGCCATTGCGAAGAACTCGTACATCGCATTCAAAGCGAGATATGTCCCGTAGGCGCCGCATCGTCTATTTTGAATTAGCAACACTATACGTATCTTAATAGGACAAATACTGACAGATCGTGTTTCTATTAAGGTCGCTACTATGCTACCTGCCGACATGACAAAAATGCATATAGCATAATAATAGTATTCATCCACAGACCAAAGAATCAGGCTCGCTATCTGGAAGATATAGAAGGGATGGAAAATCTGAAATCTGTTAGTTTCGTAGCAATATATTGTCAGTGGCAACCTACTTCATCTACGAGCAACTGTGGAATGGATTTCTGTTCGATGTCAATGAGATTTGCCCCGAAAACACGTTCCCTGTGTTCTTTTTCGTCGCCGTCAATGCCAGCACGAAGTCCTCGTACACGAGTCCAAGTAGGATCTTTCCATCCGTTATTGATGACAAACTTGCCCTTCAACGGATGGTAAAAGAAGCGCACGTAACGATAGTTCAGAGTCCGGAGCTCAGGTAACAATGGGTCTGCATCGTCATCTAGCAATTGGGCAAAGATCTTTTCTGGCGTCCCAAATACAGTGGAAAGAGGGCGATTATAAGGCTGCGCCTGGACATTTAAAATGACCATCTCGCCCCATTGATTCTATATTGTAGTCAGTACAACATACCAAGTAACAAACAATTCCAAATAATTCCAAATAACTCCTGAACTTACCTCGAGCACTACCCACTTGCAATCATTGAGCGGGCAAGGCTCCCCAACCAATTTAACTTGCCATCGTGGAATCCATCTGAGAAGAAGGTATGCTAGCCCCAAAGTAGCGATACAAAGAGCGACATACGCAGCGTAGCCAGGTGTGCTTGTCCGGAAACCAGCTATAACGATCGTGAGGTCCTCGTTAACCATATGTAGCTTCTGACTAACTCGGCTCTGTCCACGGGTGCTAACATCTGTTACACCGCTATCGGTTCGAAGGAGTCTCGTATGCACGGAATTTCTCGATAGTCTCGATAGGGTCGAGGATCTCCTGCGCATAGCATAGTCCTCATACGTATCGCCATTCTCGATCTCGAGTTCTGAGCTGCCCTCTCCTTCCGCTTCATCCTCGAACTCGAAAGGCGTCTCGTCCAGGTCAAACGGCACAGCTCCATCCTCACTAAAGATAGCCCTGAGTTCTGGCTCGTTTTCCTCCTCGTTGTAATAGGCGAAACTAGTCGTCGAGTCTGCACGCTGTCGCCGGTGAGAGAAGGCAGAAACGCTGGTAGGTAAGCTCTCGGCCATAGGACCTGCGAATAGCTACAAAATGAGTAAGCCTTGGAATTGTCGAACGCAGAGCCGGGAAAAGAATTCTGGCCTACCTCATCTTGCGCCATCTCAACATCCTCAAAGACGCTCGAGCTGCTCCGATTAGAGCTCAACCCGTACATAGCCCGGGGGGCACTGCGCCTAGATGGCGCATCCTCTTCGCGCCCTTCCATCTTCACTATATGTCCTTGGCTAGAATATAATTTGTCATATAATGTATTCCGTGTATATCCTTCTGTACTCGTTCAAATATCAGGTAGCTACGGCATAAGCCTATGTCGACTAGGATCGCAAATTCGGCAATGCGTAGACTGAAATAGATATACAAAGAAACCCTCCACAAGGTTACAACTAGAGACTATCGATCTGGCCGAGGGATTGGAATGATAGAGCACATAGTGAAGCGCGATAGATCTATATAGGCTGATTGGATGTCGTGAGATATATAGATCGGTTCAAATATTTATGCGCCAGTTACGTAGGGACACAGCGCGTTGTGTGTGCTAAGGTTACCGTCTTCAACAGATAAAAGCAGTTTAGGATTGCCTTGTGAATAATTTAGGTAACGGAGAGGGAGAGCTTGAAGATCTGCCGCGAGCTTACCTTGACCGAGCCGCTGATAAGAGATAAGAAATTAGAGTCGCGATACCGATAAGAATACCGACAATTTAGAGTAAGAACTTTGAAAAGTTTAGACAGGGATTATACTTGTCGACCATAGATGGGCTTTGGAAGTCTCGTATTGCCTAAAAGGGCAAAGCGAGATGTTCTATTCAAACTTCGATGCACTCAGGGTATGTACCTCTACCAAGTCTACCTATGCTGCATGCAGCATACACCACGCTACAGAGGTTGACGTGGCTATTTTTCTACGGTATATTGTAGACGCTGCCGAGGATTCCAGGTGCATATCTTCATTAACAGTAATAGGTTAAGCCTTTAACCCGTGCGGCCATGTTGACCTTAAAATGTCAAATTGCAAAGACGTAGTTTGGTACATACTGTACATTGTAGAACCCATGTAGGCTGATGTACTGTACCCTGGCCGCCTGGCATGCGATTCGACTTTAAGTCGATCTATCCACACACCGCTTTCGATCAGGTTTAGGCAATGTACTTGCCCACGTCAGGTACCCAGGCATGTAAGTACTCGTACAATACCCGACTAAACAAACTGAATGCATTCGATGCATGGCACCTAACAGAGGCACATAATATATGTATGTAAAATATGTAGGTAGGTATCTTGCAGCACAAGGGCATTGAACCAGGTGACATTGTTGTATATCCATACGTTTAAATGTGTAAATTATATATATCGGGTTTAGTAGATGTGCTCTTCAGCTACCTAAAAGGCCATTATGATGACGGGCGCCTTAGGTTCAGGTTACATGGAGGCATTCTGTGTGCATGTACTTACCTGAAAAAAAAATTGAAAGTGGACAACCTTTCACAGGAAAGAACGTGCTTAAAAAAAGGCAAATACAGAACGTGCAAGTACGTGCCCTGAACAAAAAAAAATTAAGAAGAAAAAATTAAGTAAATTTTATTTGAGGGACGGCGGCACCCAACAACTTCCATCAATTTTTTTTTGCTGCTACCTCAGTACCTTTGGAGGGGACACTGACAGGGTTGCGCTTTCCCCCACTTCGCCTCTCCCACCAGACCAGTCCAGTCTTCTGCTCCTCTCTCAGCAAATTCCCCATCACCGTAAACCTGCAACTACTTCACCACTTACAACTTTCTCTTTTTACCTTTTTCTTCGTAGTTGGACTTGACCAAGGTTCGACTTTTTTCTTCGCATCAAATCAATTTTCATCATCCCTCTATTCATCCACCTGGTACCTCGTACCAAGGCCTATCAGTTCTTACCAGTTGCCGACCTGCACCTTCAGAACCCCGACTCCATTCATTTCTTTCACACTTTAATAACTATTATCCGCCCATTTCTTCGTCGCCTCTGCCTTTTGCGCCGTGTGCCTCGAAGTTCCCAATCACACATCGACGAAACCCATTCGCGAATCAATCATCGTTCGTCCTCTTCGTGACGAATCTTTGAACAATGGCGGAACCTATCAAGAATCGACGTGCAGAGGTTCCTGCTCCGTATGTCTTAACCCTACTACTCACTTATATAATTTTCTGCGACACGGATATCTAATCTTTTCTCTCCGCAGTACTCCGCAGAACACTCCCGCTAGCAATGCCCCGATCTCTTCCCATGCCCAACAGCCGGGCGTCGCTAGCATCAAGGAAGGTACGTACATTAGACAATTTTGATATCGGGTTTATTCCTGTAGACCTGCTTTCCGCTAACCCTACCCTTGCCACAGAGGATCTTGACCGCGCTGCCGCTGCGTCTATCTTCGCTCAGAACCCCAAGTTGGTCCAGATGATCCAAGGCCGCCTCGGCTCTCTTGTCGGTCGCTCTTCCGGCTACATCGAGTCCCTGCCTGCCGTTGTCCGTCGCCGTGTTGCTGGCTTGAAGGGCATCCAGAAGGACCACTCGAAGCTTGAGGCTGAATTCCAGGAGGAAGTTCTCCAGCTAGAGAAGAAGTACTTCGCCAAGTTCACCCCTCTTTACGAGCAGCGCGCCGCGATCATCAACGGCAAGGAGGAGCCTACTGACGCCCAGGTTGAGGCTGGCGAGGAAGAGGATGAGGACGAAGAGGATGAGGCTAAGCCTGAAAAGGAAGAGAAGGCCACCCCCGAGACTGCCGAGCTAGTTAAGGGTATTCCCGAGTTCTGGCTGTCTGCCATGAAGAACCAGATCTCTCTCGCCGAGATGATCACTGAGCGCGACGAGGCTGCCCTCCGCTACTTGACTGACATCCGAATGGAGTACCTTGACAAGCCTGGCTTCCGCCTCATCTTTGAGTTCACCGAGAACGAGTTCTTCACCAACAAGACCATTACCAAGACGTATTTCTACCAGAACGAGAGCGGCTACGGTGGCGACTTCATCTACGACCATGCTGAGGGTGACAAGATCGACTGGAAGGAGGGTCGCGATCTCACTGTTCGCATCGAGAGCAAGAAACAGAGGAACAAGAGTAAGCATTCCCCGTGGTGGATCATCCGGTGCCCCGCGCTAACTATCTCATAGACACCAAGCAGACCCGCATCGTCAAGAAGACTGTCCCCACTGACTCATTCTTCAACTTCTTCTCGCCCCCCAAGGCCCCCACCGATGATGACGATAACGATGCTGCCTCTGATATCGAGGAGCGCTTAGAGTTGGACTACCAGCTCGGTGAGGATATCAAAGAGAAGTTGATTCCTCGTGCTATCGACTGGTTCACTGGTGAGGCTCTTGCCTTTGAGGAACTTGACGACCTCGAGGACGCAGAGTTCGACGAGGATGATGACGATGAGGATGATCTGAGCGAGGATCGTGATGATGACGAGGAGGAGGAGTCCGACGATGATGTTCGTTAACCACCCTCATTCTTTTAAAAAGGGTACCCGCTAACTTGAATTTAGGACGATGGCGCGAAGCCCAAGCAGGAGGCGCAAGAGTGCAAGCAAAGTTAAATCTAGTCTTCTTCTAGCAAAGCATTCTACATAATTCACGTCATGGATCCAGCTCAGAAGGCAGGAAAGTTTGAGTAACAGTCTCGTCACTTTCCGGTTCCTTCTATCGTTCTATTGGCCAGGGCAAATCTAATGATACGAATTTGCCAACGCTCTACAGAGGTCATACAACAGATGGTCGCGTATTCAGGTTGCAAAATAGACTGGCCATTCCCATTAGGTTCTAGGTTGCTTTCGGAATCTCGTTCTGTACTGATTGGTAGTTCTCTTCGTTTTTTCCCCTCCAGCACATGCGCTGGTCTGGAGTAGTTGGTTGGCCGGAAAGGTGGTGGCATTTCACGAACAGAGACACAGGAGGTGGACCAAAAGGCGGGCTTCATACTCGCATTAGGGGAAGGAAAGTTAAGTTGATGGCTCGTCAATAATGCATTCGGACAGAGAAATCACACGAAGTTAACGGAAGTTTGCGTCTTGCATATAATATGTACATCGTACGTTGCACATGGACCTGATTTGCTCGTTGCCTACCTTAAAGCTCCACGCGATGCATAATTTGTATGTGTGAAGCTTTGAGCCCCATCTTTCGGTTCGACCAGGCATCCTTGACTTAATACACCGAATCCAAGAAGAGGTATTATAAAACTTCAGTTGCAGATGTTGAATACTAGGTATACTAAGGTAAGGTCTACTTTGATACTGTGTCCATACCTATTATGCTGAGGGTACCCAAATTTCAATATTATCTGATGTAATATTCATAAGTACCTAACCTTCAAGCTCATCAAAACTGGCCTAATCCGTGAGTCACGATGATCCTAAGAAGTCCGATGACGGGACCTGGTAATGAGAAAGTATTACTTTTATTTTACCCCTTTCCATTTTCTAATATTTTAGAAAAGTTGGGTCTAGCAGCTTAAGTATTACGTGACAGGCGTGAGACAGTGATAGGCTGGGGCTTATGGGGATTTAGGGATTTAGTATAACGAGCCACGACCTACCACGAACGATTAAATGCGCTAGCCATAATTGTGATATAACCAGAGTCCGCAGAACTCACCACTAACAAAAACCAAGCTCCAGCAAAACTTTTCCCGGGCTCTGAGTCAATTTGCACCTGCGTCACGGCTATATGTAGGTGGCCATTCCTCTAAAATTCGTCCGTTTTTATTCTATAGTATCACATAATCCCCTCGTAAAAACAATGGCACAAGCACAAAATATTCTGGCGACTTCCGAGGCCGAGTTGTCCCACCGCTTTGAGGTGTCAACCTCACCAACAGCTGCTTTCCACTCCCCGCTATCCAGCTTTGGCGGGGCATTCTCCCAGCGAGGACAACCCAAACAGCTTAAGCCTTTCAACACCCAGGACATCAAAATTCTATTACTCGAGAATGTCAACCAGAGCGGAAGAGATATCTTAACCGGTCAAGGCTACCAGGTCGAAGTTCTCAAGAGCTCTCTGCCCGAGGACCAACTAATTGAGAAGATTCGGTGAGTAGCACACATCACTTATAAGCACAGTAGTGCCGGTGCCGGTCTAGCTCTAATGTAGAAGCACAGGGACGTACACGTCATTGGCATTCGATCCAAGACCAAATTAAATGAAAAGGTTCTCCGCGAGGCCAAGAACCTCTTGGTAATTGGCTGCTTCTGCATTGGCACCAACCAGGTAGATTTGGAATATGCTGCCCATCATGGTATTGCCGTTTTCAACTCGCCTTTTGCAAACTCACGTAGCGTGGCTGAGCTCGTCATTGCGGAAATCATTTCCCTGGCCCGCCAGCTAGGTGACAGAAACAATGAGATGCGCAGTGGCACCTGGAACAAGGTGAGCAACAAGTGCTGGGAAATTCGTGGAAAAACCCTTGGTATGTGCTGCATCACTTAGATACAAACAATTCTGCAGCGAAGAGGGGTGCTGACGATCCCAAGGAATTGTCGGCTATGGACACATCGGCTCTCAATTGTCGGTCCTTGCGGAGGCCATGGGTATGTCGGTCATATACTACGACGTCGTCAGCCTGATGGCGCTAGGTACATCCCGACAGGTGCCGACGTTGGAGGCTCTCCTGAGTGAGGCCGATTTTGTCACGTTACATGTCCCCGAGCTGCCTGAGACCAAGAACATGATCTCCGCCGCGCAATTCAAGCATATGAAGGAGGGCTCATACCTCATCAATGCTAGCCGTGGAACCGTAGTTGACATTCCGGCTTTGATCAACGCGATGCGCAGCGGTAAGATTGCCGGGGCTGCATTAGATGTCTATCCGGGCGAGCCGCGCGCAAACGGCGACTACTTCAACAACAGCTTGAATGGCTGGAAAGAAGACCTCCGTAGCCTCAGCAACATTATTCTTACTCCTCACATTGGTGGCAGCACCGAGGAGGCTCAGAGGGCAATTGGCGTCGAAGGTATGAAAACTCCAATGCAGCGTCTACAGATCCAGCAGCTAACCTGCATCAACCACCAGTCGGCGATGCCCTGGTTCGATACATCAACCAAGGCATCACCTTGGGCAGCGTCAACATGCCCGAGGTAAACCTGCGTTCCCTAACCTTGGATGAGCCCAACCATGCACGAGTAAGCAGTATTCGCCCGCATTAAAATATTTTACAGCGTCTAATTCGCCATAGGTCATCTACATCCACAAGAACGTACCGGGTGTTCTTCGTAGAGGTCAGCAAAGTAGCAGTGCACCTAGATCGGATCCATATACTAACGCCTAAATAGTCAACGAAATTCTCGGAAACCATAACGTTGACAAACAGATCAGCGATAGCAAGGGCGATGTACGTATATCGGGTTCTCACATGTGGCATGTTGCTATAGACTAACATGCATTACTTAGCTTGCATATCTTATGGCCGATGTCAGCGACGTCCAATTAAGCGACCTGAAGGATATTCTCGATTCGCTCGAGGCGCTGAGCTGTAAGTTGCTCCTTTTTTTTATGTATTAATATGCGTACCTAACTAACACCAATCACCAAAGCTCGCATCACGACACGCGTGCTTTACTAGAGTCGAGTGACTTCGAAAGATGCGACCAGTGGAGGATGTCCTATAAATCGATTCAAGGAATGGGATGAGGAGAAAGGCGTTCAACCAAGCGGAAAAGAAATTCACCTTGCATGATAGGTATTATAACATTCAACTGGTGTGGCAGGACGGATACCCAGGAAAGAGAAAAGAAATAAAATTGCATAAGCATGGTTACAAAAAGGGGCATGAGGTTCAACAGAAAAGCCCAATTCATAATAGTGGGTATTAGTAACAGTTTATTGTGAGTATGAAATTACCTACATAATAATATTTGTTAACTTGTATCGTCAAATATATATTATATTTTTTACGTATTGGTGGTTACCTACCTCGGTTCTTCTCTATGATAATTATATGGGGATGGATAACCAGGTGGTTGAGAGTAATGGGATGATGCACTAAAGTATATAAAATCTGGAACTTGCTTCGTGGCTGTGGCTGTCCGAGCTACTGTTAAATCGCCGGAATAAAAGGAGGAAGGGTTCCAAATGATCGAGAGATGAAACATCGATAGACGCAGCGGAATCGTGTTGGTATCTTCTAGGTGTGTTTCGAGGCGTTGGAGATCAGGGGATGGGGGTTGGCCCTAACAGTCGGGTTTCTATGCCCCGGGCTTCGGGTTACCTTCCCCTGCATCAGATACTGACGTCTTTTGCGTCCATCGAATGACATATTTGATACTTACCTCTAACAGTGTCACAAATAAGAATATTTATCTACCAATACCTTGGGCGCTTCTGTTGCTATGGTACCATTGTTGAATATATATTAAAAAAAATAGAACGCTATTTTATTTTCAAGTATGCAATTATAAGTGAGTTGGCGTGCTCGGGAACTACTTGACATCCGCGGGAGAAACCTTGAACCTTTTCCATGCACACTTCGATGCCATTTTTTTTTCATTAGATCTTACTTAAACCTCCAAGAGTGGGCTACACCAGTGCGTACCTTGCGTACATAATCTATGTACAGATAGCTCTGAAAAGGAGGTTAGAGAAAGGGGCAAGGGAAAAGTCCCGGATCTTGTAAGTCTGAATATTGGTTACACTTGCACCTCCCGAAATGTTTTATTTTACAGGCTTCGAACGCCACTCAAGATAGAATCCCTTAGTAAAATCCAGGTATCTAAGTAGGTATGTACATTCTAACCACAGCATCACGTAGCGCAACATTGTAGATATTAGATGTACCGTAATGTATGCAGGTACATAAATCAGATAACACCCATGACACAAACTTACAAATGCATACAGGTCATCTCTCTACTTTGATTGATTGAAGTAAGCTAGCACAACAGCGCATTAACGAAAATGGACCTGCAGCTTTAAACGCTTTGTCGACGACATTGTGCACGCCCGTTCTGCAGGAGAAAGGGAGAAAGGAATCACGATCAGGCGGGAGCGTACGACAAGTACAGCGTACAAGACCCCAGCATGCAAAACACACCGCTGGACCAAGTAGTTGCTACAGCACTGAATGCCACTAAATGCCACTAAATGCAGTCGGATTCTATCCCGAACAGGGTAAGCTCGGCCCGTCAGAACGTGAAAGAATTAAAAATGGCTGGAGGACCCTTTTCAACCCCTGCTTCCTGACTACGAGCTAGTCCGTACTTGGTATAGTGTTCCCCTTTATTCCCTACCTCCCCTAAATTCTAAATTTCCATCACCTGAAGGCTGGCTCGGGGCAAAGCTGGCACTGCGACATTGGCCGAGTAATAATCCTTAAAGATATTTGTACATACACACAACGGTACAATATCACAAGGCCGCCGACGAAACTGCGGTAACATTTTCTTTTTTTTTTTTATTCTTCAGTTCGCGAGCATCACCATCTCCGCTAAAAGTGTTTGGCCAACTGGATCGCTATCTGATCTGGTCCTCTCCTCTTTATTTAGTTTAAGATAGTGGGCTGCAGACGTTCGTTCTTCCGTCTAGTACAGTACAGTAATCGTTTCTGTATTCGCCCATCGAAACTCGGTTAATCAACACGAATGCCTCGTACTTTCGCTTTCCCCTAATAAGTGTTTCTGACATTTATCCGCCACACGCGACGCGACCGATTCTTATTCTACTCATCTCCCACCGACTCGGAATCAGCCTCCCATGTCGCAAAGCTATGATGTCGGCACGAGAGCTTGGCAACCCGATGCCACCGAGGGCTGGGTGGCATCTGAGGTTGTCAAGAAGACCGTCGACGGCGACAAGGTGACCTTGGTATTCAAGCTCGAGAACGAAGAGGTATGGTAGAGCCAACTATAGTCGACCATGTTATCTACAGACATTGCAGAACCCTATCTGACCGCTACTCCACAATATAGGAAAAGACGATACAACTTTCGGTAGACGCTCTGCAAAATGCCAACGACCCTTTGCTACCACCGTTGATGAACCCTGCTATGCTCGAAGCCAGTGATGATTTAACGAATCTATCCTATCTTAACGAACCGGCCGGTATGCTCGAGCCCGTCTACTTTTGTAAACCCCACCTTAGGTTCTGGTTACTGATAGATTTTTGTACAGTTCTCCAGGCCATTCGCTTGCGATATGCGCAAAAGGAAATCTACACATACAGTGGTATAGTGCTGATAGCTACAAATCCCTTCGCTAGGGTCGACTCTCTCTATGTCCCGGGCATGGTGCAAGTTTACGCTGGCAGACAGCGGGAGACGCAAGCGCCCCATCTGTTTGCCATCGCCGAAGAAGCTTTCATGTGAGTGCGTCCGAGCTTGACGTTGCAAGCAATGCGAAGCTAATGGTGTCGTTCCCAGCAAAATGGTAAAGGACGCTAGGAATCAAACAGTTGTGGTCTCGGGAGAGTCTGGTGCTGGAAAGACAGTCAGTGCCAAATATATCATGCGATATTTCGCAACAAGAGAACCCCCCGACAACCCAGGGGGCCGGTCCAAGAAGGGCGCCGAAGCGATGAGCGAGACGGAGGAACAGATTCTAGCTACTAACCCTATCATGGAAGCCTTCGGAAACGCCAAAACCACGCGAAATGATAACTCGTCGAGATTTGGAAAGTACATAGAGATTATGTTCGACGGCAAGACAAACATTATAGGCGCCAGGATCCGGACCTACCTTCTCGAACGGTCAAGGCTCGTCTTCCAACCCCTGAAGGAGAGGAATTATCACATTTTCTACCAATTTTTGGCCGGAGCGACGGACAAGGAACGCCACGATCTCGGATTGCTACCGATTGAACAGTTCGACTATTTGAACCAAGGCAACTCCCCCACGATCGATGGAGTGGACGACAAAGCCGAGTTCTTGGCTACCAAGAGCTCTCTGAAAACGATTGGCGTAGATGAGACCCAGCAATCGGGCATCTTTACCCTCCTTGCCGGTCTGTTGCACTTGGGTAACATTAAGATCGGTGCCTCAAGAAGTGACAGTGTACTGGCTCCCACCGAGCCTTCTCTGGAACGTGCTTGTGCTATACTTGGAATCGACGCTACCAATTTTGCCAAATGGATTGTGAAGAAGCAGCTCGTTACACGTGGAGAGAAGATTGTCTCCAACTTGACACAACAGCAGGCTACAGTCGTGCGAGACTCGGTGGCCAAGTACATTTATTCCAGCCTTTTTGATTGGTTGGTGGAGGTCATCAATAGGAGTCTAGCTACTGACGAGGTCTTGAGTCGCGTCACCTCTTTCATCGGCGTACTTGATATTTACGGTTTCGAGCACTTTGCTAAGAACTCCTTCGAGCAGTTCTGCATCAACTACGCCAATGAAAAATTGCAGCAGCAGTTCAACTCGCATGTTTTCCGGCTGGAGCAAGAGGAATACGTCAGGGAACAAATTGACTGGAAATTCATCGAGTTCTCCGACAACCAACCATGTATCGATTTGATTGAAGGTAAACTGGGTATCCTATCCCTTCTCGACGAAGAATCCAGATTACCCATGGGCGCGGATGAGCAATTTGTTACCAAGCTTCATCACAACTTTTCAAGCGATAAGAGCAAGTTCTACAAGAAGCCCAGGTTTGGAAAGTCGTCCTTCACTGTGTGTCATTATGCCGTCGACGTGACGTACGAATCGGAAGGGTTCATCGAAAAGAACAGGGACACGGTGCCCGATGAACATATGGAAATTTTGCGTGCGACGACAAATAAATTCCTTGGCAAAGTGCTCGCCGCAGCCTCTGCTGTACGCGAAAAGGATGTCGCATCATCCGGTTCTGCTGTTGCCAGACCCGCAGCAGGAAGAAAGATAGGAGTTGCTGTTAACCGCAAGCCAACTCTTGGTGGCATCTTCCGTTCCTCCCTTATCGAGCTCATGAATACGATTGGAAACACCAATGTCCATTATATCCGTTGTATCAAGCCTAACGAGGCTAAGGTGGCCTGGAAGTTTGAGGGCCCTATGGTCCTTAGTCAGCTGAGAGCTTGTGGTGTCCTTGAGACTATCCGCATTAGTTGTGCTGGTTATCCTGGACGCTGGACATACGAAGAATTTGCGTTGCGATACTACTTACTCATACCATCAAGCCAATGGCAGACGGAGATCAGGCAGTTGGTGAAGGAGATCCTCGGCCTAGCGCTTGGTTCGCTCACAGGCACCGGAACCGACAGCTACCAGTTGGGATTGACCAAAGTCTTCTTCCGTGCCGGTATGCTTGCGCACCTAGAGAACCTCCGTCAAAACCGTATGAGTGAAGCTGCGATCATGATCCAAAAGAACCTAAAGGCCAAGTACTACCGTCGTAAGTATCTCGAAGCACGGGAGGGAATTGTTGCTTTCCAATCTCTTGCCAGAGCCTCTGCCACCCGGGTGAAGGCACAGGAGCTACGCACGGTCAAGGCAGCGACAACAATCCAGAGAGTGTGGAAGGGACAAAAGCAACGAAAGGCATTCCTGCAGATTCGCAACAGTGTAATCCTTGTACAGGCTGTTGCCAAGGGTTACTTGCGAAGGAGGGAGATCATGGAAACCCGTGTAGGCAACGCCGTTCTTCTCATCCAACGAGTGTGGCGATCGAGACGACAAGTGAGGTCGTGGAGGAACTATCGCAAGAAGGTGATCTTGATTCAGAGCTTGTGGCGCGGAAGGCAGGCACGGACGGAATACAAGGGGATGCGCGAGGAAGCCCGCGATCTAAAGCAGATATCCTACAGGCTGGAAAACAAGGTTGTCGAACTCACACAGTCCCTGGGCACTATAAAGACACAGAACAAGACCCTTCAAAGCCAGGTGGAGAACTACGAAAGCCAAATCAAGTCATGGAAGAGTCGTCACAACGCTCTCGAAACCCGAACCAAGGAGCTTCAGGTAGAGGCGAACCAAGCTGGTATCGCAGTAGCCAAGTTGCAGGCCATGGAGGAGGAGATGAAGAAGCTCCAACACAACTTCGACGAATCGACATCCAGCGTCAAGCGCATGCAAGAGGAAGAGCGGGAACTAAAGGAGTCCTTGCGGAGTGCAAATGAGGAACTGGATCGCATCAAGAGGGAAAGCACACTTCACGAAAACGAGAAGATGAATCTGCGGGAGCAGTTGGCACAGATGGCCGAAGAACTCGATCTGGCCAAGCGATCAGCCCCGATCAACGGAGAGCTTACCAACGGCAATGGCGTTACTGCTCCCCCCAACGGTCTGATCAACTTGGTATCTTCGAAGAAGCCGAAGAGGAGGAGCGCCGGTGCGGAGCCCAGTGGCATGATCGATCGTTTCAGTGCCGCGTACAACCCTCGTCCTGTTTCCATGGCCATCCCAAGTGGAAACCACCGACCTGTCGCGGGTTACATGCAGGGCGCCGACTCTATCGAGATGGAGTTGGAGAACTTGCTTGCAGATGAGGATGGGCTGAACGAGGAGGTCACGATGGGTCTAATCAAGAACCTCAAGATCCCTTCGCCCAACACCAACCCGCCACCTTCAGACAAGGAGGTGCTCTTCCCCTCTTATCTCATTAACCTCGTCACATCCGAGATGTGGAATAACGGATTCGTCAAGGAGTCAGAGAGGTTCTTGGCCAATGTCATGCAGTCGATCCAGCAAGAGGTCATGCATTACGATGGGGACGACGCGATAAATCCCGGTGCCTTCTGGCTTTCCAACGTGCATGAGATGCTCTCGTTCGTATTCCTTGCCGAGGATTGGTATGAGGCTCAAAAGACGGACAACTATGAGTACGACCGGCTGCTGGAGATTGTCAAGCACGACCTCGAGAGCTTAGAGTTCAACATCTACCACACCTGGATGAAGATCCTGAAGAAGAAGCTTCAGAAGATGATCATTCCTGCCATCATTGAGTCTCAATCTCTGCCAGGTTTTGTCACAAACGAAAGCAACAGATTTCTCGGCAAGCTGCTGGCGACAAACTCGCAACCTGCGTATAGCATGGACAACCTTCTCAGCCTGCTGAACAACGTCTTCAGGGCGATGAAGGCTTACTACCTGGAGGACAATATCATCACCCAGGCTGTCACGGAACTTCTCAAATTGGTAGGCGTTACTGCGTTCAACGACTTGCTCATGAGGAGGAATTTCCTATCGTGGAAGCGTGGCTTGCAGATTAACTACAACATCACTCGTATCGAGGAGTGGTGCAAGAGCCACGACATGCCGGAGGGTACCCTACAGCTAGAGCATCTTATGGTAAGCTGATTAAAATAGGCTTTGTGCTGGCTACCTGATTACTAATAATTGATTTTAGCAAGCGACGAAGCTCCTGCAACTTAAGAAGGCCACTCTGAATGACATTGAGATTATTCAAGACATCTGCTGGATGTAAGTACAACACTGGATGATCTGAAGGTGTCATGATAACTAATTCTTATTGTAGGCTCTCTCCTAACCAAATCCAGAAGCTACTAAACCAATACCTCGTAGCAGATTACGAGCAGCCTATCAACGGAGAAATCATGAAGGCCGTAGCCTCTAGGGTAACGGAGAAGAGTGATGTTTTACTGTTGGCGGCTGTAGATATGGACGACAGCGGTCCGTACGAAATCGCAGAGCCCCGAGCTATTACTGCTCTGGAAACTTATACGCCATCCTGTAAGTTGCATACGATGCGCACCAACGATAAACAGGGCTAACTATGATCACAGGGTTGCAAACACCTCGATTAAAGAGGTTGGCCGAGATCGTTTCCGCTCAGGCCATTGCCCAGCAGGAGAAGATGGAAGATGACGATTATGAGGGTGATGGCGATCTCGCCGAAGTCGACGAAGTTGAAGGTGATGATGCGTAGAACCGCAACATGACCACCAACTCACGACGGTTGCCCATCATACGACCTAGTTATATCATGCGTCTTCCCTTAACAATATCACCGAGACCAAAGCCCTCGGACGGATAGTGTAACGCGAAGAAGACTATGTGTAGAGTAAGGAAGCTATCCGCTCGGCAGCACGAAGTCCTGTGGACAATCAAGTAGTGCGAGGTACTTCGTGAGGGTAAGGGGGAAGGAAGAAAACAAGGCACACAACATTTAATGGATATTGAGGCATGAATTGAACTAGAAATGGCTTCATGAATCATGGACCGGGGCGTTTGACGAACGAAGTCCTTTTTTTTCTTCTCCCTTCATTGCTTCTTTTTAGACTGGGCTCGCGTAGTCGGCCAGGAAAGGAGAGTGTATTAAAAAGAAAATGAGAGACGATTGATTGACCAAGATTTCGGTAGCATCCAGCTAAAGGTATACTGGGTTTGCACATGCGCATGACGACAAGAAAGAGATGAATGAAATTTATTGCTGGGAAATGGGCGTTTTTTTCTCCCACACATACGCTCCTCCGCCTTAATTGAAATGACCATTTTCGCATCATATCTAAATTTGCCTTTGTGATTTATTTACATCGTACATGTAATCTAGAATATCGACGATGTTTGCCTTGGTTGGTTGAGTTTAGGGGCGATGAGTGCACGTGACCCACCCCAAATCCCGCCAACGAATTGAAGGTTTTCGTTTTTCACTGTAAGAATTAATTAGGGAGCGACGCAAAAAAAAAACCGGTACGTAGCATTGAAAGTTACAACTAAGAATTCATCACAGAACTCAAATATCTTCCCGTCAAACATAAACTGCCTCTAGTTGGAATCTCAAGATTCCTTCGTTCTATATTTTCAAGCTCATTTTTAAAACTCGGAGACCTTTCCATTTGGATTAATTCAAGGGAAAGAGAAGTGGTTGAGTGAGAAACCCCTTGGGGAAAAAAGAAAAAAAAAGTTGGACTGGAAAATCAAAGCAGACGATGCGCACCAACCCCAACATCATCATCACGGGCACGCCCGGCGTGGGAAAGACCACGCACGCCGAGACGCTGGCGGAGAGGACGGGATTAAGACACGTCTCGGTCAACCAGGTTGTCAAGGACAAGGAGTGCCATGAGGGATGGGACGATGAGTTTATGAGCTGGATCGTGGATGAAGATAAGGTAAGTTGAGACTTTGTACGAGGAAGAATCGCAGGTTTGTTTTATGTTGGAGTACATAGGGGGTTGATTGGGGAAGGGGGTGGGATGATGAGAGTGGGAAATGGAAAGAAGCAATGCAAAACAATCATAAGGACAGAGTGCTAATACAAACGAAATCACAGTTGCTCGATGCGCTCGAGGAGGACAACGTCAAAGCCGGCGGCTGCATCGTAGACTGGCACGGATGCGAGATCTTCCCCGAGAGCTGGATCGATCTGGTTGTTGTGCTGCGGGTGGACTCTAGCACACTGTACGATCGACTAGCTGCAAGGTATTCCTTTTTTTTCTCCTTCCCTCCCTCTCCTACCCTCACTTAGTACCTACTACCTACTTACTCCTTCACTAGGAAATACCCCGAGGCAAAGCTGCAAGAGAACCTAGACTCGGAGATCATGGAGGTGCTGCTGCAGGAGGCGCGGGATTCGTACGACGAGCAGATCGTGGTGGAGCTCACGAGCAACTCGACGGATGAGATGGAGGGCAATATTGATCGCATCGAGAGCTGGATCAAGCAGTGGAAGCTGGATCATGCTGCGGATGGAGATGGTGGGGAGTAGTAGGTATAACAGAAGAAGAAAGCCAAGAAAATAAAAATATCTGCATCGAGACGGCGGTGGTATTATAAGCATCTGGCTGAGGCGTGAATGCATTGAGATACCCATCATATGTTCCATGTTTTGATTTTACATATGCTGTGAAGTACTATTTATTTGATAATGGGAAGCAATCCATGTAAAACTACCTACCTAGTAAGTCAAATTATTAGAATCAATTCGCTGTATGTAGACTATAATGTACAATATTCACCAAGCTTCTTTTGCGCGTACGTATGAATGAAGCTTCGAGTGAAGTGCAAAATGACTCCACTGGAAATATAGTGGAAGTAGCTGAAGAAATAGTTAGAATTGCGCTTAGCATCTAGTGCTCGTTAGGCTGTATGGACTTATTAGCAGTCTATTCTGCAACTATAAGGACCAATCAAAAGCTTTAGAACGCTATAGTTTTCTCGAATTGGGCGCTGCAGCTGCAGCTCTAAGTGCGTTAGTAGCCTCCGGCAAGGTCGCATATCGCCGACTGCGTCACACCGGGACTCTTTTCATATACAGCTTTTTTTCTTACCATTGACGAGGGGCATAAATAAAACCAGAAAGAGTCAACGTCGTGATACCAATTCTATTTGCATTATCCTTCAATACCTATTAAGTGCCTCTCAACTACAACCAATATCTATCTAACCAGAAAGAAAGAAAAAAAGGACAAAATGTCGAAGCCCGTGCTCAACTTCATCACGGGCAACGCCAACAAGCTCCTGGAGGTGCGCGCCATCCTCGAGCCGGCGGGGATCACGGTGCAGAACCAGGCGCTGGACCTACCCGAGGTGCAGGGCACGGTCGAGGACGTGACGCGCGAGAAGTGCCGCGCGGCTGCCGATGCCATCGGCGGACCCGTGCTCGTCGAGGACACGTGCTTGTGCTTCGACGCGCTGAACGGACTGCCGGGGCCTTACATGTGCGTTCTTTTCCACTCTCTGCCGACCTCTTGGGGAATGAAATGCCAAGACCAGATATGGAATGGATAATACTAATGGGAGAGAGAGAGAATAGAAAATGGTTCATGCAGTCTATCGGTCATGACGGCCTCAACAACCTGCTCGCGGCCTACGACGATAAGTCGGCCCAGGCCGTGGCTACCTTCGGCTTCTGCCAGGGGCCCGGCCAGGAGGTCTTGCTGTTCCAGGGACGCACGCCTGTGAGTTAGCCCTCCCGAGGCAGAGAGATACATACAGGTGGGAGCATCAAAAACTGATTCGTATGTAACAGGGCAAGATAGTACCTCCGAGGGGACCAACTGTATTTGGTATGGCATAAAAATCCAAGGTACTATATTATACAGACGACTATGAGCTAACTCCGGACACGCACAGGCTGGGATCCGATATTCGAGTACGAGGGTCAGACGTAAGTTATATCTATTTGGTTTCTTGGTGTGAAGACACTCAGCTGATGATGACCTTTCTTTTTTACTCTTGTTAGTTACGCCGAGATGGAAAAGGTCGCCAAGAACAAGATCTCGCACCGCTTCAAGGCGCTTGAGAAGCTGCGGGCTTGGATCGAAGGTGGTGGTATGAAGGGATAGGCAATTGGCAGAGGACAGTGAACACGGAAAGAGACATGTGTTGACAATAGCTAGAAACTTGGGGTAGACCTAAGTCGTTCATGTTGTGTCATAATACAACGTGTATTTCTTTCTGTCTGTTTGTTTGACTGACTGTCTGAAATACACCTAATCGTACACCGTATCAGACCAACTTCACTTGAAGTCATCCCGTTGAATTCCCATTCTATCATTACCGTAACAAGAAAGCCCGTCTAATAAATTACTTATAAGTACATACTTTAAATATCAATACAAATTCGTCTCTTTCCTTCCTTTCCCTTACCCGGTCCTGCCATCATCCTAGCCCCCCTTCAACGCCTAACGTTCCCCTTAAAAAATCGATACCTCTATAATGATAACGTATCCGACACGACACTACATAGGTAGGTAGGTATACAATACAGTGCGTAGATAACTCATAAAATAAAATAGAAAAGCCAAGGAACCCGGGGATATATGACTAAACTACCTGGGGGGAGTCGGCTTATTGAGCAGCATCAAGAGATCAAACCGAGCCAATTTCTGCAGCTGTCTACTTCCGCGGCGGTAGTGTTTGTTGAGCGTTTCTTCGACTGGCACGCCTTCTACTCCTTGCTGGCCCAGGCGGTTCTTCACGGACTGCGGGTCGTCTTTGGCCGGGTTGAACACCAGCAGCTTTCGCCTCCCGTTCAATTTCCTCTCGAGGCCGATTATGGTCAGGGAGTGGCCTGGGTCACGCGTTAATTAGCTCGTACGTAGGGCGGCAGGGAGAAATAGAGAGAGGGGGAGAGAGAGAGAGAGACCAGATAATGCTTACCGTCATATTGAAGATAAATAGGCGCACGGGTTGTCCTACGAACCTTGGCCATTCGATCTTCGGCCGTGAGATTGAGGGATGAGCTAAAGTAGAGCTCGACTTCATCGTACAGCATAGACCTCGCTTCCTCTTCTTCCTCTTCTGCCTTTCTTGATTTGATTTTACTGTCGTGTCCTGATATGTGTTTACTGGCGTGTCTGGATGAACAAGAGCAAACGTATTAGCGAGGGCTCCCCCCGTCTTTTACCTCTTCTGAAAGGTGCGGTACGTGCACGGGTGAGGAGGACATTTAGAAATATATAGGGGCTGGGAGGAGGAGGAGGAGGAGGAGGAGGAGGAAGATAAGGGTCAAATGTACCTAATGCCCAAAAACTCGAAATAAGTGTCTGCCTAGGAAATAACGAGAGAATGTTAGCAAACAAATAACGATCCGTTCTAACTGCAGCCAGCGATCCATCCGTCTTTATCCCAACGGTGCGAACCGCTGCCCAAGGTAAAGAAGAAAAAAACAGGCCGTCAGCACACCAACAACTAACCTCAATAGTTCCGATATATTTACGAGTGCCCTTGATTGGACCGATCTCGTCCCTACATTTCGCGTTGATCCCATCGTCCCAGCCGGCCTCGATGGCATCCTGGATGTCAAAGATGGAGGGGACTGTCTTATTGAACAACTCGTGGTTCTCGGCCGCGGCGCCGATCATGTACGTCACCAGCATCTGAATGTTTCGGTACCCGCAAAAACTACCTGCGGCGAAGCAAGAGACGGATCACGGTTAGCCAGGGGGGGGGAAAATGAGGGAGTTCTGCTAGCGAGATGCATCCCGCCCAGGTACCGGGACGTCCAGCTAGACATATACACACATATACACACACAACAAAACTCACATACCTTCGCCCTTCAGCTTGGAGATGTGCTGAGTCTCAGGGTGGCAGAGATACGAATAGTCCGATACGGTACTCTTCTCCAGCAGCTGCGCGATGACAGGGATTACACCTTGAAAAGGGGAGAGATGATTTTAGCAAGCTGAAGTGTTTAAAAAAGGACTTCTAGAAAGAGAGAGAGTGAGCGAGAGAAAGACAAAACTTACCTCGCGAATTAACCCCACCCTGAAGCCTTAGCAACTCTTCGATCTTAGCCGGCATGCGTTCCTCTTTATGATGCGGACCAGCCGCCGCTGTTGAGCCTTTCTGCTATACTCTAGGTTAGAATAGACGCCAATTTATATATATACATATACCTTGTATATAGAGAAATTTCGTTTTCCTTCTTCATTCTCATAAACTCTCCCCATCTTCTATTCGAGACGGGCGAAGTGACATAAGAAGATACCAAAAGAGGATAGAGAGGACGGAGGAGAGTAGACATACCAGCGCCTCGCGAACGTCGTCGAACCGCATCGAGTCGGCCTCTTTCGGATCCGCTTTGGTGGGCGTTTTTGTTGGAGCGGCGACGTCGATCCTCCCGGCGAAGGGAACTGCGCGCCTAGAGCGGTTCGTGGCCTTCCTGTTGCTGTTGTTGCTGGTGGTGCTGCTGCTCTTCTTCTTGCGCTCCTCGGCGGCCTGCTTCTGCTCCGCCTTTCGTATCTCCTCGTCGTGTGTTGTCATATGCGAGTCGAGGAGTACTATGTGGTGCACCTCCTTGCAGATGGGGCATTTGAAGGTTTCCGAGTTCACCTTCGGCTCCGGCTTGCTGGGTAGCTCGGCGTGCGCTTTATCGAAGTGCTTTCAGGGAGTGAAGTACGTTAACAGAAGGAACACGGGGAAATGCCGGGTTGGGTAAGGTAAGGTAAGGTAAGACGAAGGGGTGAGGAATGCAAGTTTAACTGGTTGGTTGGTTGGTGGATCGNCGTGTGTTAGAAAAAAAACCAGGATGTGTGATTGCTGCGAGTGGGACTAACACGCTGAACGTTCATCGCGTCCGGACCTCTGTAGCCACAGACCGGACATATTGTATCGGACGACATCCCCGAGGAGGATTCCTTATTTTCCTATTTGGCGAAACTTGAGATGGAAGCTGAAACGTTGACACTCGTGTGTGTCTACGTGTCGTATGTATGCGTTGTACGGATACGGTGTGTTCCTTCAGCTGACCAAGGGTAAGTGTAGTATATATCTACAGAGGCGCCAGGACGATTGGTTATGTATATCTGTTTCGGCTACGATATTTTTAAAAAATAATAATAAAAAGTTGCAAACAATATGACCTGTTCTTACACGGATGACTTAGGGGGGTCACTACAGTAGTAAGTAAAATGTGACTGCTTTGCTCAATATCTACACGGGTAGTCAGGTCTTCCAGAACCGGTACTTCAATTCTTTCATCCTAAAGGGGCATGACTACGAATGAGGAACCGGGTGCGGCTGTGTATATACACTATCATCGAAAACGGATATAAGAGGCTCGGAATGTAGGGGTTTATGAAATTCATTGTCTTAAGTACCTAGGTAACTAGAAGTGTGAGGGTGACACGAACAATGCCATTGGTCTGTTACGGAAAAAAAGAAAAACTAGGTAGACATTGTAAGATGAAGAAAAGAAGACTCGATAAATAGAGATGAGTGAAATATGCCAGAAAGGTAAGAATAGGTGGTACCTAATTATAAGGACATATGTCGTCGGTCTCCCACTTCAGTAGCATAGTGTACGGTAATGACAGCACGGCCAATACAGGGATTCGACTAGCGACTTGAATCCTAACGGCTTAAACGGCATAGATGCGGACATCCATGCTTCTGTCTTCGCAATGCATGTCATTGCTAAGCATTAGCACCCCTTTTTAGCCTTCCGAGCATCTGGGTATCATATTGTGTAGGTTGAATAAGGTGTGGAAATAACGTGTCACGGCTATTAGAGTTATGTCAATTTTAATGGGTCTATGTTCTAGAATGTTTAGACTTGCTTCTATTGGATCTCTCCTATTAGTTATGGTTTGGTCATGCAGCAATAGCTCTCCTTGAGCACAGTAGTATGGTTCTTCATCGATGAATCAATATAAGTAAGCACTCATCTTCCTTAATGCCTTTATAACGTATTGCCGATTATAGGGCTACATCCTTCAACTTCTGACCAGCCTCCGCAACGGCGGCTCCGGCAGCAGCTACCTTTTGCTTAACTCCCTTATCCGCTTTACCCTTAGCCTTCGCCGAGGTGGTATCCTTGGGCAATTCCTTGCTGAACGGGATGAATTCAGGCGCACCCGGAAGATACTTGCGCAGCGGCTCGGGAACTCGGAGACCCTAAAATAATTAGCATGGATATTTCGCTGTCTATGCAGAAAGGTTTCACTTACATCCTCAGTCTGGTAGTTCTCAAGAATGCAGCACAGTGCTCGCTCGGTAGCGCAAAGCGTCGAGTTGAGCGCATGGACGTATTTCTTCTTGTTCTCTGTCTGCGTCTTGGTACCGAACCGGATCTCGAGGGCGCGAGACTGGTAGTCTGTGCAGTTGGAGCACGACACGAGCTCCTTGTACTCGCCCTGGAAGGGGAACCAGGCTTCCAAGTCGAATTTCTTCGCGGCAGCGTTGTTCAACGCTCCTGAGACGATAGCAACTACTTGGTATGGCAAACCAAGCGACTTGTAAAACTCCTCTGAAGTTGCGAACATCTCCTCAAACATCTCCCACGACTTCTCAGGATCCGTGAGCACGAATTGCTCTACCTTCTCGAATTGATGGACACGGAAGATACCCCAGGCATCACGGCCGTGAGAACCAGCCTCTCTTCGATAGCACGTGCTAAAGCCCGCGTATTTTATAGGTAGTTCCTTGCCGATGATCCATTCGTCGGCGTGGAAGGCGGAGATGGGCTGTTCGGAGGTTGCGATGAGGTACTTGTCGTTCTGGGGCTCGCCGTCGACTACCTTGTATAGTTCCTCGTCGAACTGCTCTAGCTGTGCGGTCTTGCCCATGTAGTCCTTGAGCATGAACTGGGGTGTTTGCAAAGGAGTGAAGCCTTTGCTGGAGAGGTATTCCAACCCGTAGTTAATCAGAGCCTGGTTGAGGAACACACCCCACTGGCGCAAGAAGTAACCTCTGTGGCCGACAACCTTGACACCACGTTCCGGATCGTAGCCGTCGAGTCGCAGGAGAACTTCATGATGCGAAAGCACATCCTTCTTCTCCACCTTGACACCTTCCGGGGCCCATGTTCGTTGAACGGCGTTGTTGTCTTCGTTATCGCTGACGGGGACCGAGTCGTGGACGATGTTGCCAATAGTCCTAACCTTTGCCTTGAGCGCAATGTCCTTTTGCGCTGCTAAGTCGAGGAGAGCCTTCTTCTCCTTGTCGAGATCGGCCTTCTGCTGAAGTAGGTCGTCGGCGTTCTCCTTAGCCTATATAGGTCCTGTATTTAGTATATGAAAGATGCAGTGCAGGCTTAAGACAGCAATAGACGAGAGTGACTCAGAGAAGAAATCTGACCTTCTTTTTGGCACCAATCAACTTGCTGACTTCGTTAATCTTGCCGTTTAATTGTGTGGCAGCGTATTGAGCTATAATTTTAAGAAAGAATTAGTCGCGTGAAGAATTCCTAGCACCAGCCAGGGCAAAATAGAACCAACTTTTGCGATGGTCCTCCCACTGCGCAATGATCTCGTCGACCACCTCGACGTTGGCGAATCTACGACGTTGAGACTCTCGGATCTTCTCAGGGTTTCCACCCCGCTCGGTGATGAAATCTTGAACGTCAAGCATGGTGAAGGACGCAAACGAAGCACCTGAATAAAATTACCAAGTTACTTCCGAGATAGAAGGAGCAGAAGAGTAGTATATTGTTGTCCTTCTCCAGTGTTGGTTTGCCTAAAGGAAGAGGAAGGCCAAATTTTGGTGGGGTGGTTTTCAAAAGGTACAATGTAGAGGGGCAGAGGGGCAGAGGGGCAGAGGGGCAGAAGGGACATGGTCTCGCGACTCGGCGGGGCACGATAAGGTACGTACCTTTTGTGCTGTACATGTAACTCCTGCCCTTAATTGTAGGGTAGGTACATGCACGAGTAGGAGCAACCAATTGAACCCCTTTTCCTCATGTTACATTAAATAATTGAACATAATCTTCACTTACGATTCATCGAAACCATAACCTGTTTAGCAGATGATGCATGCCATTTTCATTCCTGCAAATTGTGCTACATACAGATTGTTCATTCTGCGAACAGATCCTATTAACTTCAACTCCGCAACCTGCAAACGAGCTCTTCGTAGCTATATACAAGCCATAGTGAACATCAGATCTGCTGTCATTCCAGATCCGAGAGTATTTCGGCAAAAGATGTGTGTGTGGTCAAACATTCGACGGGGAGAAAAGAAGTCGCCTCCATGCCAACGTACAAGTGCTGACAATGGCACTACCTGTCCAGTGGTAACAAGCCAGTCCACTCTGCCATTCTTCCTGCAAAGTTACTAGATCGTCATCTTCAACATGATCTTTATCTTCATTCATCCTTCAAAACGTTTGCGTTGGCTTCATTCCAACGTATCAGTGTTATGCCAGTGCCAGTGAGTTGATTTGAGTTGTTGTCGACAACGGGGGGCATTGCTTTCACATGACGACGCATTTGCCGCCGGCCGGGGCCTCGTTAGGGTTCTGCGACTTCTCGACCTGACCGATGAGGAGCTCGAAAGCCTTGGAGACGTTCTCGTTGTAGCGGGCACTAGCCTCTGTCCAAGCGCAATTGAACTCCTCCGCCAGCTTCTTGCCGTCCTCCTGACTGACTTGTCGCTGCTCGGGACGAAGATCGCTCTTGTTCCCCACGATGACAATGGGGACCCAGTCAGTTCCCTACATTGAGTCAATCGGTTAGTTGCAGGGAATTTTGAAATTAGTGACGGCTGTAGCAGCAGCAACAAGCAGCAGTAAGCAGCAAGCTGTGGTAGGGTGGTACAAGGGGAGTGGGGAGCAATTGGGGAGTGTGACGTACTAGGTGATTCAGTATCTTCTCACGGATTACGCGAACCATCTCGAAAGAGGGCAGCGACGAGACCGAGTACACGAGCATGTAGCCGTGGATACCGATGAAGTGCTTCGAGTTCAGAATGCTGTACTCATCCTATATATGCGCCGAAATAGCTTCTGTTAGTAAATGTCGACTTATACAATACCAGAAAGTAGGATAGGATGGAAGACTAGTAGTAACAAACAACTTACCTGACCAGCGGTGTCGACAATCTCGGTGGCATAGTCCTGGCCCTTGTGACGGATTGTCTTGCTGAAGGTGTTCTCTATCGTCGGATAGTAACTCTCGACGAAGTGGCCATCGACGAACTGAACCGCAAGAGAAGATTTGCCTGCAGCCACCCCCAAATTGTTAGCGCGTCATCATACAATAAGACATGTCATAACTCAGTAGATATGCACGATCCATGGGAGTCGAGCAAGGAATAATAATAAAAGCAAGGTAACAATTGCGCAGAAGAATAAATATATATACATATATAGGACAAAAGGAAGATGCGAATCAATGGAATCAATAGAATCAATGGATAACTTAGACGTACCTACGGAACGGCTGCCGACGATGGCCACCTTCCTCTGCTTGGCCGGGGCCGGCATTTGCGACGTTGATGCGACGAAAATGCTGCGAGATTAATTACAAGTTAGGTTTAGGTACTTCATCAAAGTAAAAAAGTAATGCTGCATAAGATTGAAGCCGGCGTTCGGACGTAGGCGTGGGCGTGGGCGCGTGGGGGGGGAGAGGAAAGGGTGAAATGTGCACGGTAGAATTGAACGTGTGTTAGGTATGTTTGCGTGCGGTGAACGTGCGCGTTGTGCGTTTTTGAAATAAGACCGCCCGCAATGGATGATGCCGCCAAGGCAGTTGTTTATTTATGTATTTGTGTACACTTGTGATTTGTGTAAATTCGTATAAGGTGCTAAGGTAGAGGTAGGTATTGTATGGAAATCAAATAAAAATATAAACAAATCAGAAGCAAAGATCAATCAGGTTCGCCGTGGGTTAAAGTTGTTCAACCTGGAAACAATCTACCTGAGCGCGGGATGTGCGCACCTTTTTTAATACTGATTGATCTCGTCTCAAAAAGCCTTCTTGAATCAGGCACACATTAGACCTGGTTATTACCTATGGTATGACGTGCAGATGTCACCCAAGATCAACCATTCAAAAAGACGGAAAAGACGCTTGGGTTTATTATGTATGAGGTCAGAACCTTCGCAACTAAAGAAACGAGAATAGTGGAAGACGACGATCTTTAAATTTTTTCAACATTAGATCTTGTTTGGTAGAGCAGCAGGAAGAAGTACATACCTTAATAAAGCACAGACGGATGGGACTTAGGAATTGGCAAGCAAGCTGGCGGCGGGGTCCGGGTATATACCAGTAGTTGATTTAGCATGCACATGTACCTAGAACAACACTCTTCTTCAGCACATGCAACCAGTAATCCTAACATACGGTTAATCAAGGTTAAGCGTTAAGCCATGCAAGAACGGTTAGCCATGGCACCTACTCAATTCCTGTTAATCACTTTTTGCTTTTGACTTAGGAGCCATTATTCAGGGGCCTATGGAACCCCGTTCGGATAGCTACGCTCTTGCTTAAAAACCCAGCATCATTGATTCTGTGGATGAACGCGGGGCTGATCAAAACTTATGAACCAACTATCCGGCAATATGCACAGCTTGCTGTGTGTGACTATGTATGTATACCTTATAAGCTGACATGTAGCTGTATGGAGGCAGATGTGGAAGCAGATATATGTACCTAGGCAACATGTAGGGTGGGATAGGCTGGGGTTAGGTAACATCCTGAGGCTCAAAAATCTCAAAGAGGTATGAACTGCAAAGACTCAGGGTAACAAAGTGACGCAAGTGTAAAACCCTGGGCTTGTAATTCTATCTCGGTCAATTCAATTCGCAATTCTAAGTCTCTGGGTATAGTCCTACGCCTGCTTTGCCTACCTCCAGCTATTAACCATATCCCACCCCATGCCCTTCCACCAAGGCGTTATGGCTAGGTACGTTAATGGATATTTGACTTCTAAGCGTCCAGAACCCTTTCCATTAACGTAAGTAATACCGAAAAAAGTTCATCGCATTTGCCTCTGATTTCTCATGCCCCCGTCTTCGCAGGTAACCTATAATAAACCGAAAAAGAAGGTCGGACCCCTCACTAATGAAACGCTTCCCAGGTCATGCTGCTTTCATATATCATGCCAAGTTGACGCTTTCCAACATAGAGACCAAGTCATGCATAGTCCCCAAGCTTTGAGACATGCAATGGAACCTACTCCGCGGGTATAGGGCGCCTCCAAATCAATCATATGCCGCTTGGTCCTCTAGTTGATGCACTAGATCCTGCAGTCGATCTGAACTGCTCCGCCCTTCTGTGCCATCCTCGTCCTCATTCACATTCTGCTCCACCTTCTTGTGATGGGTAAGGAATTCGCGTAATGAGTCGAGTAGGGGTCCTATGCTCTTGGTGGAGTGACTCTTCCGTATCTTCTGTCGCACTGGGGGATGAAGAGCAAGGTAGCCTAATAAGACGGTCAAGTATCCGAAGGCAACATTCAGGTGACTAGTTTCCATCGAATCGGCCTGAAAAAAATACTTGTTAGTAAAGGGTACATACGGGTATGGCATAATTTCAACTTACCTCTGCCGTTCGTCGATAATTTTCCAGGAATAATCGGATTAGCTCATCAACTGGCCGCTGATCATCATGACTGCAATCGTTGATCACTTGTCTTACAAGGGGGCTATGTTCGGCAAAGTTGATCAAGATCCCGAGCCGTAGGACTAGACTGTCTAAAATCCCATCAACCCACGTGTCTTGGGACAGAGAAGCCCAAATACGAGAAAAGTTGCTGGAAATCGAGCCCGCTAAAGCCGGTATTAACCCTTTCGAGACGAATATTTCCGGTGCCTCTGTGTTGTTATTCGTCAAGTTGATAGTAAGCTTCAACACAGCGTCCTCGACCAGTTTTCCGTCGCCCTCTTGGGCCGGATTGTCTAACATGGCATATCTCGAAGAGGCGCCGAAAATATCCGCCACGATTGGGAGGTAACGAGCGGCCCAATCAGCACTAGCGCGTTGTGATTCGGCAATGCTAATGGCATGATAGTCAAGCAATGATAGAGCATGGGCAAAGTCAATAGCTTCAACTGTCTTAGGATAGTCCCAGTAATCTGGGTTTTCAGATGCTTCTGAGAGAACACTGAACAGAGCTTCCGTGACAGCAGGGGAGAAGATAGCCAAGTCTTTAGCTGCATTGGTATTTTGTGTAACAAGCAGATGCAGGCATTTGAGGACAAGGGTCCTTGAAGATATATGAGATAGGCTAGATTCGCCCCATATTGACAGTTCGCCTAGCATGGTCTGAATGGCGAGGAGAGACGTCTGACTTCTCTTAGATAAGTTGCTCTTTCGGTCCCGGGCTATCACTTTGATATCCCGCGATATCCCGAGAAGGCGAGCAAACATGCTCGCAGGTTTGCCAAGTCGTACAAGCTGCTGTATATGTGACGATGGCCACTTTGTGAATATCGTTACGAGAATCGACAAAATAAGGTACCCGGAAATGACGTCGGACTCTTCGCCTACATCTTTTAGTAGTGCGGCTTCAACGCCGTGATCGCGACATTGCCACATGAAGGTCTTGTCTTTGATTTTCTCCGCCACCTGTAGCAACGCAGCTCTTCGAGACGATGAAGGCTTGTTGGTCGGAGAGCCGATCTGGTCGACTAAGTCTTGCATCGTATCGGCCACGCGAGAATTCGCTCCCGCTTGTCTCAGTTCGTGGATATCCCGGAGTTTTGAGTTAGGTGAGTTATTGAGTCCGGAGTCGTCGTTGTCGAATGCCCCCTGAGCACTGGTCTGTTTCTTCGGAGTCCCAAGTTCTAATCGTCTCCCCTTCAATGAGACCGACATCTCGGGTAGAGCAAGCGCCTCTAATAGATCCTCTTCCTCGTCGAGGACTTTCCTACCTTGACCGTACGTGAATTTGAGTGCACTACTTGAGCGCGCGAAAGTTCTGGTGCCTGTCACCTGCGCTGCCCCAGCCTTACGTTCTGGGGTTTGCGGCAAGACTTGCGAGTCCAGCATTGATATATCGCTAGGTCCGTGGCTCAGACTCGGCTGAGTTGTACTCGATTGACTCTCGAATACCTCTTCAACTGGATCGTTGATTTCATCGTCGTCATTGGTCTGCTCCACCAGCGCATCAATCAGCCGCTTTCTACGCTTCTTAGCTACACTGTCGGGGACAGATTGGGGTCTGGATGGAATATCCTCCTCATTCACCAATAGCGAGGGCGCACTAGGTACTCTTGTCTTTGTAGTACTTTCTCGGGCAAATCGCAAAGGAATCTGTTGTTGCAATTTATCCTGCTTTGACTTCCCCACCCCTTTTGTTCCCGAAGCCGAAGGTGCAGCGCCTTTGACTACTGCAGCTTTAGGTTGCTTTGAAGCTTTCGGGAGTGTCGGTGTCGGGGGCGGGGGCGGGCTTGACATTCTGGATCCGGTCATGTTAAAGTCCATAGATCCTGCTGAAGCTGAGTCGATAACTGGGCGAGAAGCAGCGACGATAGTTTGCTGAACGCTTGTTGATGATGAAGGGCGCGATCGATTCGGTATGCGACCTCCCTGATTGGACCGGGCAGGTTCCTGTACTCGTCCTTTGGACGCATACACCTGAGAAATCTTGCGCTTCCGATCTGAGTTCTGTACATTATCCTGCACTTCGCTCGTATTTGCCTCCGTGTCCTTTGTTGTTCCTTCGACATTTCGGGAAATTGGCGACGTTGGGTCGCGTAATGGTGAGGAGAGGAGTGAAGGTCGACGTCGTGTCAAGGTAGCCTTGGGCTTCGAAACCGTGTCATCTTCAAGTATAGGCGGGAAAGCGGTTGGAGTGAAGACGGTTTTTGGTTGTCTCTTGCGGGCGGCTTTTCCGTAGGTTGTCAATCCTTTCTTGCGCGAAGCGCTGAAATCCTGCCTCATGGCCATTTTGACTGCTAGATAAATGATGTTGCTGCTGCGGTCAAGATCACCGACATGGGATAAATCAATCGTTCATAGCGACCGGATAACACCAACGAGGGATGCAAATGAAGGTAAATAAATGCAAGACGCGCCTCCCGGTGGTATTGCAGATTGCAGCAGATGAAAGTGGAATGGATGGGATGATAAGCAGCAAAAATGGTTGGGAATCGGAGAATGAATGTTATGGTGGAAATGGAAGTATATTTAAAAATGGTTGTTGCTAGCAAGATTAGTTAGATGGCAAATTGAAAGTGAAGCGCAATCAAAGAAACTAAGATGCAGTTGAATTGATTCACATTCACGTTCACGTTAAAGTTCCATGTCGGGATATTTTTCCCAATGCACTATTGTATATTGCCGCGTTGCTTGCTTCCTATTGTTAGCTCATGACGGAAGCATCCACCCACCTGCCGCCAAAACTCCAGCTAGAACTTACCAGATTACAGCATGTAGGTACAGCATGTAGGTACCACAACAGCCCTTTGTTAACTGGCTCAACTGGCGGTGGTGACCGACTGAACTTTGGAGCTGAAAGCCTGGAACAACCCTGCATGGTAACATGAGTGGAGACTGCAGGGCGGGGATTGCTTAACTAGTACGCCAAGAAACTTTACAGATTGCCTATTAGGGCTTATCATGGTATCAATCCTCGTTTTTCTACATGTCAGCCCCGCCAACCTCGATTTGTGCTTAAGCCTATCATTTTATTAGAATATCCCTTCAAGTGGCCTATCATTCAACATCAATTGAGCTTTGTGGTTCTTATTACGCCCAATTTTGACCGTATCTTTCCTCCACTCACGCTATGCTAAATATACTGTCTGTTTTCTGACATTAGAGTTGGGGATCTTCAATATCTCGTTCGATACCTTCTATCGGCATAATACATACATCTCGAGCAACCCCAGTGCCCTTGTTGTACCGTCTCGGTGTCCCTTTTGAAGCAAGCAAAAGCAATCTCTCCACACGGTCCCCAAGCTTTTTATTTCAAAGGTAGCAGACGAGGAACTTATTATATCTCACATAACCTACCTATTCATACTACATTTGTCTGTCGTTTTGGAGATTGCAGAATGGCCTCCGAATCTGAGAACCGCCCTCAAACCGGCCCTGTGCAGTGCGTTGGACCCGACTACCGTTCGCCTAGTCAAAAGCCCATCGCCACCGTCTCAACCTCGGTCAAGCATGACAATGTCATCACATTACCCCAAACACCGCAGCTAATCGCACTGCTCACGTGAGTGACTTCCCTGTTCGGCAGCTCGAGCATATCATATTTGTGCTCGAAGTACTCATGGAGTATCTCTGGAATAGGAAGATCCGCGATAGGAAAACGGAAAGAGCAGACTTCATATTTTACTCCAACAGAATCATTCGTCTGCTTGTCGAGGAGGGTCTCAATCATCTACCCGTTGTCGAGCATACCGTAACGACTCCTGTTGGCCGCACCTATGCCGGACTCATGTTCCAAGGGAAAATCTGTGGAGTCTCTATCATGCGAGCCGGCGAGGCCATGGAACAAGGTCTTCGAGACTGCTGTAGGTCAGTGAGGATCGGTAAGATCTTGATCCAGCGAGATGAAGAGACTGCGAAGCCGAAGCTGTTTTACGACAAACTTCCCGAGGATATCGCCGACAGATGGGTCCTCCTACTAGATCCCATGTTTGCTACAGGTTAGATACCTATATACCCTTGTATTGCATTTCAATTTTTCTGAGAACTAATATGGATTTTACCACTTCAGGCGGATCCGCGATCATGGCTGTCGATGTTCTGAAGTCACGTGGTGTCCCGGAAGAAAGAATTCTGTTTCTCAACTTGATTGCCAGCCCGGAGGGAATCGAAAACTTCGCAACCAAGTTCCCCAAGCTTCGAGTTGTCACGGCCTTTGTTGACCAGGTAAGGAATATCTCCAAACCATACAATACTCCCATTACTTTTGCTGATGTATATAATCAACAGGGCCTTGATGAAAAGAAGTATGTTGACTCCACCACATCGTGGTTTGGCTTTGCTAACATTCATCCAGCTATATCATCCCAGGCTTAGGCGACTTTGGGGATCGATTCTACACCATGTAAGGGTTAATAGTAATCACAGGCGGTTTTAGGAGATGGTAAATGGAACATGACAACCCGCATCATCCCCAATTTCCAGGGGCATTTCAGCTGTGAACCTCCCGCCATGGACGAGGCGTATTGGCTATGTTAGTAGGTAGCGTAACTTACGGAAAACCACAAAGGTATGAATTAGATGGGGTTCAGATATGGTGCCCAAGACAGCCGATGAGGTACCATGATCGTTATTATTAATTTCTGTGACTAGTCATTTACTCCTCGTCATCATCTGCCACGATACCCTCTCCCTCATATCCACCATCATCCTCTTCATCGTAACGGTCCGACGTGGCTTGTTTTCGGCCTAGTCCGTAAGAGGGCGCTGAAGCTGAGCCACTTCCGGCATTGTCCTTCGCTACGGCATCTACATTCTTGGGTTAGTGGCCTGAAGCAATAATCATTCATCGCTTGCATAGCGTTCGAGTTAACGTACCTGCGGCGTCGATCCACTCGCTATAGACATCGACGGGGGCCGAGAGGTCTAGTATTCGACATATTAGCTAGTGAATACAAGACCTGATGTGCGACATGTGGCTACTTACAGTTGATACCACATTGGAACCGTTGTCCGCAGACCTTGCATTCTAGTTCACCTACACCCAATTTCTTATTCATGTTGACGGTAACCGACTTTTCGTGGTTGCAAAATAGGCAGGTGAAGATCGTAGGAAGAGGGTCGTTCTGCGATTCGGTGAGTTCTCCATCTTGGACCATGTCGTCTTCTATTTGCGAGGTAACAATACCTTCTTCTTGCCCTGGGGCTTTCGCGAACTCTTCTTGCGCTTGCCCTGCAGTGATCCATCATTAGTATCCACGAAATATTTCTATCCGGCAAATAAGGCGGGGCGCCTACCATGGTGAACTAGATTGCGACGAATCGCAAAAACAGGCGATTTGCTTATTGCGGCGTGCCGCTGCTTTTCGAAACTGGGAATCGGGTTGTGGTAGAGGTCGAGGAAAGGTCGAGTTGTGGTAGGCTGGATGAATCGATCTATCGACTGTTGTTAATAATTTGCACTATTTACAATGACGTCGGCTGTCGCGTAAAAACAAAGGCGCATTTGCTAGATACGGTAACTAGTTTCCCGCGACCGCCCGTTGCCAGGTAGATTGCTCTACACCTGATCACGTAGGAAGTTATTTACGAAGGTCCCGCGAAATAATTGTTTGTAATGAATAGAGAAGATCAACACTTACCCAAGTCTCGTACCAGACGTTCCTTTGTTCAAAAGTCAATAGATGTACTGTACCAAGACGAAGTTAAAGACCTTTGACTTGCGTGATAAGGCTTTCTTATCGCTTATCAGTTGCATAAGCTTCCGGTGCACGGACTACTAGCTGGCAGTGTGTATAAGTGGGTATCTGGAAGGAGGGGCTAACATACCCCATCTATACTCGATATATCCATAAATACGTTATCTGCATTTAGTCGCTAGAGTTCACCTAGTAAATGTTTTAGTCAAGCATTCTTCTCTTATCAAACGTTGGCAAACACAGCATTCAATGTCCCACTTGAATCGTCATCCAAGAATCCACGTATTTCAAATACTACCCACATTGACAGCTGGTATTCACATTCCTCATGAATATTGTGTATAATATTCCGAAACCATGCCTATATGCAGCGATGGATGTCGAATCTAGGTACCTACCAGCCCTAATTACAGAATACTACATCACCAAAAGACATTGATCTAGACATGAACCTACCTTACCTACCTGCATAGGTATAGTACTTACCTCAGATAAGGTCCAGCTAGGCAGGAATATTTACCTTGATAAATGCAGGTACGAACTAGCGGGGATTGCGTCTAGTCCGGTGGGTTATCACTATTAGGTGGTCAGGTGCCTGCTTTCTTGGGCACCTTATCTGTCAATGTAGGGTAGCTACATGACTCTGGATGCCTACATGATTGTGCTCCTTCTCTTCGGTTTCATTCCAATTCGTCCGGCAAGAGCTAAGTCTATGATAGTTTACATAAGGTAGTTATACATGTATATATGTAAGGCAGGTACTTCATTCGTACCTACATATAATTCGTAGAAGGTTAGGCGCTCCATGCCTACCTACCTACATACATACCACAGAAGCCACTGAGCACGATACCCGATTGCTCCATACCGCTTGCTTCCGTGACTCCCAACTCTCACATAACTTTCACTTTATCAACTCTTTAAGAAGCAATCCTAAAACGAGCTTCTTACCATCAGTGGAAAGTCGTTCGAATTGCTACTATCTCATTGATCTGCATTCTTAAACAAAGCAATTCATCTTCCATTCTTTGCATCTTGAAGTCCTCTCTCGCCCAGCTGTTGATAATGGCAACGTCAGGCTCAGGCACAGATGGCGGAGTAAGCATGGCTGAAGTTCTTGAAGCCTTAAAGTCCATCCAGGAGGGCCAAAGTAGATTAGCAACAGAAGTGGAATCTGTGTCATATCGACTTGATGCCATTGCTCCATCAGCCCGCGTTCCGAGCCCCGATATCAGTAGGGCATCTCCTACTCCCCTTGCCGGAGTCCCAACGTCTCCAGTTCAAGCAACCTTGACATCTACCGAGCCCGACACCGACAAGAATTCTCCTGCCTCGAAAGAAGCCGTCCAGGCCCAGAAGTCAGGGTTCACCTCTCGAATTATTCTTACGTGAGCTTTACCTCTCAGAGAGAAAAACCAGAGTATCCCAGTATTAACCCCAGATCAGTACGTATCCTAAACAGATCGGCATTAATCCTATTCCTCTTCGCTGGGGTGATTCAGTCCCACTCAATCGCGGCCCTGTCGTCGTCTCTCGGTCATCATCTACGATACGCAAGCGCAATGGTAAGCTTGGTTGTCCCAGCCCCCTTTTATCAGTAGCTAACGCTAGTAACAGCCATCGGAGGTAAGCTGGCCTTGTCGCTAAGGTCTTGTAAGCATCGTATAACTCTGTGATATAGCACATGGCGGCTCTTATTCCATCTACTTCGCTCTTGCTCTCGCGAGCAAACAGCTGAACGCCAACCATAGGTATGACGTTCTGATGCAACATCTCAACACTGTCTAGTATCTAATTCTAATTCGGGTTATAGACCGGATTTCACCAATACGGAGCCAGCAGTCAATATTGGTCCGTTTCCTCAATGGGGTGACCCGAAGAAAATTGTCGCCATGGACCCCTTGGGCCACTTGGCACCGTGGCTTTTCTCTGATGTTATAGATAAAGAGGACGGTAAGGAGCGACTAAAGTATCCCATAGGCAACTGCTGGGTATGTTAACAAAACGCTATAGTTGACATTCGTCCAACCATCGCCATCACCAAGGCTCACATGAAGGTAAATTTACCCACCCTCCGATTCGTGGCATATACTAATCATGAGCAGCTTCCAGAACTCGAGGAAAGCGTTCGACGTGGTAGACTGCATGTGCCTCCATGATTCCGTTGAGTCTTTGTTCATAAGCGTGCTAACAAAACTCAAGTGTTCCCGATGGAAAAGTCTGTTTAAATGAGTTGGGAGAGCTCGCCGTAACCAAATTCGCCGTCGAGCCAGTAAGGATGCATGAATTTCAAGTCTATCAGTTATATTAATACTAACGATGATCAGGTCTGGTATCTTCCTGGAGTGGCCGAAAGGTTTGGCATTGGTAAACAACTTTCAAAAACTCCCATAGCTCATTTATTGACCTACATTTCCAGACGAGGGTGTTTTAAGGCGCTCATTGTTCGAACATACTGGCGGTAGCTATCCAGAGGTAAGCGTGCTCTCGGGCAAGAAAGGGCCAGTCTGACAACTTGTGGGTATAGCTTATCACACGCGGTGATATCAAAGTCTTCCTCCCACCGATCGGTAACTATATCACCTATTCAAGAAATGCGAGCAAGCTCTGCTGACAACCAATAGGCGGATTAACCGTTTACTGCTTCGGAGACCCGGCTAAGATGTCTGACGAAAACTCTAGACTATCCTTGCGTATTCACGATGAGGTAATATCTGATTTCTGACCGTTGGTTGGAGACTATTAGGCTTACATAGGATGCAGTGCAACGGTAGTGATGTGTTTGGATCCGATATCTGCACTTGCAGACCCTATCTTATCTTCGGCATCGAAGAGGCAGTCAAAGAAGCACAGAATGGCGGTAGCGGCGTCGTGATCTATTTCCGAAAGGAAGGACGAGCTTTGGGTGAAGTCACCAAGGTAACTTATAATTCACCCTAAAGATTCCGAATGTATATATGCTAACACTGAGTAGTATCGTGAGTGCCGATATCGTTCTGACTTCCAAGTAGAAGCTCTAATCCGATTTGTTAGTTGTGTACAACGCCAGGAAACGAGGAGAGGACCGCGCCTCAGACTATTTCAAGAGAACCGAAAACATTGCTGGTGTCAAAGATATGCGCTTCCAGGCTCTGATGCCTGATATTTTGCATTGGCTCGGAATAAAGAAGATTGACAAAATGCTGAGCATGAGCAAGTGAGTCGTCCGGCTATAAATTGGTGGAGTTATCTATCAGACACTAAGACACTACAACGCAGCATGAAGTACGATGCCATCGTTGGCCAGGGGTAAGCCGTCCCCCCCCCCCTACAGCGCATCAAGGTTGGTAGGTCTAACCTAGAATAGTATCCCTATCCACGAGCGGGTAGAACTCCCTGAGGATTTAATCCCCGCAGATTCGCGGGTTGAGATAGACGCCAAGATTACCGCCGGTAGGTAGCAACCATCTCGGATCAAAGCTGTACATATGTATGACTGATGGGCTTGCAGGATACTTTACCACCGGACACAGAATGACAGCAGACGAATTGAAAGCTGTGCAAGGACGAATGTGGGAAGAGTGAGTATCATCCAACAACCCAGCAGTTCCAACTTCGTGTTAATAAAAATGACAGCATCGATCATTGATGAGCGCCCCGACCGAGCTGGGCTTGCCGATGGCCAATGCAGGAATCAACTGAGAATGCATATACGTACATAGTACTGCCTGAAAACTTGATCTTGCCTCCAGAACCCCCGCTTTCTACCATTGCCACGCGTGAGACTAATGTATGCATAATAAAAAGCGCGTTTTACTTGTACCCTCCTGTGACTTGTGACTGTGGTGGCATCTGCAATATCTCACAGCGTGCGACAACAGCCCAATTGCAGCATGTCCAAGCGGCAGCAATGCTGTACACTTACGTCGTAGTACGTCAACTCAACCAAATTATCCATATGATGGCATAGTGAGAATCTCGCAGCTTCAATGGAGAGTTCGTCCACATCAGCCTTAGAAGGTAGGATGAGATGCGTCGACGGGGACGAATGGAAAGCGGGTTGACTAGACGCAAGGAATATACAGGGGGGGGATTTATCAACGGAATTCGCGTTGACCCCGTGCTGACCTCCTCTTTTGGAGCTGACAGGTCGCCGTGTCTAGCCACTTGAAACTTGTCGCCTTAAGGTAAAAAAAACTGGAGAAGGCTGCGACGTCTCAAGGAGGGCAGAAATGGATACGTGCTAGGATATTAGTATGCAAGGATGGGTTGCAGATGTTAAGAGATGCTAGAGCTTCTGCAGCTTCGTGAGTGGTTCAGTTGTCAGCATCACTCTCCACTCCACCTCTCTAACTGGCGCAGAACGGCCCAACACCACTGCAGGCGTCTACGCCCAAAACACCCAGACCAACGGAGACCATACAGCTGCCACCACATGCGAAATGTCCCCATTCGCGAGTGACATGTGGCATTGCCCGCACCGACCGTCTGGGGATGTCGTTCCACAACAGCCGGTAGAGATTGGTCCTAGCGGCCTTTTTTTGCCTTTCCGCGTGCTGTCTTAAACGTCTGAGATATCCATTCCTCGATGGGAGGGTATACTCCTCAAGCCTGCATTTATTTTCAACCAGTATCGCCACTCAGATCACAAGCTTTCAAGGTTGCAGTTTAGCATCGTTTTCGAACAATACATCGAACAATCACCGACATTCAGATCATCTGGGATGGCTACCGCAGTATACTCACCCGATTCCGTACCTCGAAGGGAGTCGTCTCCAAGACCGAAGAACATGGAAAGGCGACGCCCCCGCTTGCTCAGGGCGTGTGCTACGGAGCCTTCCATCACCACATCCAATGCCTGCAAAGGGGTATTGACATCTCCCAATACAAGCCGAAGAGCAACAGACCTTCTCAGCCGCGTCGCGATTTCTAATGCGAACTCATCGCCATCGTCGACCCGGAGCTTTGGCTTGGAGTCAGCTGATACCCGCGAGCCTCGCTTGACAGACGGCACCCGTAATCCAAGTGCGTATAGGATCCCATCCTCTCCTAGTATTCGACCTCTTTGCTGACATGACAAGCAGATTCAGCCTGTTACTTCAGCTTCCCCAGTTTCGACGCCTGGGAAGTCGGCGAACATCCCGACGAAGAAAAGGCAGCAGTGGAGGGAGCAGCATGATTCGAAATACGAATCAGACTTGCGGATGTAGTTTTAGGACGAAGCATTGGGGGGACGGGGTTCGCCGAGATCCCCCTAATTCTCACCCCTGATGCTTTAGTCTCATGTTTTTCTTTTCTTTTCTCTCGATGATGAGACGACACGAAGAAGCGAACATTAAAGCATGACAGCAAAGGTCAACAGGCGCCGGGGCGTTTCATTTTTGGGGGCTTGATTGTGTTATTTTTGGTTGTACATCACTCGGGGATCTATCGCGCCAGCCGCTCGGGATCGGCGCTTGGCGGAACTGAATGCAGATAATGGATCGCGGATCTATTTTGTAAAATGGAAGCATACGAAGGGAAAAACAGCATTGGGATACCCCAGACCTCCAACGCAACACCAGACTAATGGGAGAGGAGAAGACAAGACGGCGGATGACAGCAGTAATTAAGAGGAGAGACAAAATTAGATGTACCATCCAGCGAGTTCTAGCTCGCTTATCTTAATCAATCTTTACTGATGTCTTAAGTTTTTTTTTGGAATTATGTGCGATAACATTGATCATGACAAGAAATGCAAGTCAGGTAAAGTGATGAAGTGAGAAGATACTGTAAATGATGCGACTAAAGATTACCCCTCACTAGGAAAATATGTTTACGGTGTACATAAAAGACCTGATATAAGAATTGTTTATTTCTTCATCCGTCATACTGTTGCGATTGTTGCAAGTTTAAAACCCAACCCTGAATATTCATTTACCCCCTACCAAAGACGGCTGAATGCACGAGCCAACCCTCGCTAGTGGCCATTTAAAAATCCGACATTTCTTCGAAAAGAGAGCACGTGACTACTCCACCACCTCTCATTTTCCACGCACAAACGAGAAATTTGGCCGCACTAGAATTTACTTTCAGATCCATCCAACACCAAAATCTCAGACGCCCTTTCAACAACCACATCTTCAACATCGTCCTGCATTGCGAGCTGTACTGAATTCTCGCAAACATGGCGGTTGGAAAGTGAGTAACCCGATTATCACCAATCTTATTTTCTGATTGCGACGACGTCTGCGATTTCGATGGCGACCATCAATTGATCGCTTGTCGCTTCGCTTCGCATTCCCCCGCGACCACGACGAAAAAAAAGTATCATGATGCTAATCATCTACTCATAGGAACAAGAGATTGTCTAAGGGTAAGAAGGGCCTCAAGAAGAAGGCACAGGACCCCTTCGCCCGCAAGGACTGGTACTCTATCAAGGTATGCAATTCCAATCCAACGATTTACTTTCCTTCAGCCTCTTGGACATCTTGAACTGACTGCGAATCACATTTAGGCCCCTGCCCCCTTCAACATCCGAGAGTACGATTAAATACCCCTAACCCCCCTCAACTCGATTAATCCTAACCGCGATATGCAGTGTTGGTAAGACGCTCGTGAACCGAACCACCGGTCTCAAGAACGCCAACGATGCCCTCAAGGGCCGAATCTTCGAGGTCTCCCTCGCCGACCTCCAGAAGGATGAGGACCACGCGTTCCGAAAGGTCAAGCTACGCGTTGACGAGGTCCAGGGCAAGAACTGCCTGACCAACTTCCACGGCTTGGACTTCACCTCCGACAAGCTGCGATCCCTCGTCCGAAAGTGGCAATCCTTGATCGAGGCCAACGTCACGGTCAAGACCACCGACGACTACCTCCTCCGCCTATTCGCCATTGCCTTCACCAAGCGCCGCCCTAACCAGATCAAGAAGACCACCTACGCCGCATCATCTCAGATTCGTGCCATCCGAAAGAAGATGGTGGAGATCATCCAGCGCGAGGCTGCTAGCACCACCCTCCAGCAGTTGACCTCCAAGCTCATCCCTGAGGTTATCGGCCGTGAGATCGAGAAGGCCACCCAGGGAATCTACCCCCTCCAGAACGTATGTTTTGAATCTTTTTTCTTGCTCTGCGTCATACTTGCTCGATCATAGTCGGTGTACTAACATGGGTCGACTCTAGGTCCACATCCGCAAGGTCAAGCTACTAAAGTCGCCCAAGTTCGACCTCGGCGCGTTGATGAACCTGCACGGAGAGTCCACAACGAACGAGGAGGGACAGAAGGTCGAGCGGGAGTTCAAGGAGCGAGTCCTTGAGGAGGTCTAATTATGATGAACTCTGGTCATGGAACGGCGTGGGTTTTTGTGCAATGGCAATAGGTCTCACTTCTGAATTGCATTCGGCGCGGTACGGTAGCCGCGGATCACAGCAAGCTTGCTCATGACAGATAAATGAGAACGGTTGGCTGAAAATAAAATAAAATTCCCGTACATGAGGTGTTTGGTGCTTTTCGTCGATTCGCTACGTTCGGGCAGGTTCCACCCGGTGCGTGAAGGGGTACAGGAGTAATTCGTAGTACCTAAGTCGATTATTCCAAAAGTGATAAAAGTGATGAACCTCAGACCATCCCAAGCTTAACCCTTTATATACTGCACTTGTCTCCAATATCTTAAATGGTAACACGTTAATCTCTGGAGTAGTTGAGGTAGTTTTCGTCTTCGTTCCCTCGAACTTAGGTTTAGTATAATTTGAGTTAGTTCTTAGAGATGTAGTTCGCTGTTCTATTTTCTTATTCTTCCTTGTCTATTGGCGGCGATAACAGAAACCGTACGACAATGATGGGAAAGTATCAAGTTTCCGGAACAGAGAGACGGAGACGCATTCTCAACACACTTGGATCGTCGTACCACAACCTCCCTATTTCGAAAATTCCTGGTAAACGAACTCTACTTTTACCCACACGATGCAACTATAAGCTATTATTGTAAATTACGCTACTTTAAAATTACATAATTGTCGAGATAGTAGTCCTTGGAGACAGACTGCACCGGCGATTGGAAGGTCAGAACTTCCAAGATCCAGGAGTGGATAATCCAAGCTATACATATGAGGTAAGGAAGTTTCGGCTTTTGCTTTTGCTCTTGTTCTTGCCTGCACCGGAGGTGAATCTGGGCCTGGCCTAGCCTAGCTCCCTCGCTCTTTCTTCAACTATATCTTGCGGGCGAACCGCGTGCCAATCTCAACAACTGCACGGCTTTTATACCGTCGTGACGCTGATATCAATGGCCACCAAGATGGCTATGGCCGCATAGAGAGCGATTTCGTGATAGACTAGGTGAACGCTTCCGACGTTGTGGTGGATTTGCGTCGAATATCAATTCCTACAATAGTCTCCTACATAGTATCACCTCAATATCTGGCAACGCTCCAAGCAAATTGGTTATCCCTTCGAGTAGCCCACAGGAGAGTGTCTTGAAAGTCCGAAACCCAGTTAACTAAACACGATTTCGTCAACAAGTAGAAAGGCCTAAAATTCAGGATCACATATAAGTCAGTAGTATGGTATATCAAATATAGTAAATAGCTGGGAAATCTTTGGATTGAGCACATGAAGTTTCATATTATGTCAAGATAATTCCTTGGCATGCTTGCTTGACTTGGAAATGAACTAGTTGTAATAATTAAACTGCTGGCGGGGAATCCTATCCTCTAGATTTCGTAGGGCACAAATTGTTCTACTCTCATCAGCTACACGTCGATAGTCACATTGAAATGAACCCTCTGGATTACATCTGTGGGTAAGGATATACGCAAGTGTCCGTAGTGGACATCGGATGACCATGTGGGGGGTTCTGTATGGCAAAATGTGCACATTTCACGGCTAAATTCTCCAACACCAACCAATCAACACCCAAGAACGACGATCTAACGAAAACGGACCGAAGTCTCACTCACATACTTGTCAGAACTGTCGTTAGTATACAACAAGAAGGGCCTCATGGCGCAACGGTAGCGCGTTCGACTCCAGATCGAAAGGTTATCCGTTCAAATCGGGTTGGGGTCACGCCTTCACTTTTGCCCTCCTCTAGGATCCTCCCTGGTCAAGGGAATAGTATCGTGGAATTTTGGATCGATTAGAAGTAATGCTGGCTGTAATGGGGCGCATTGGGCGGTCTAGAAGAGTGTTTCCCAACACACGATGGGCCTATCTATACTTCGCCTCCACAAGCATATTTTTCTTGTTTATATCCAGTTCGGAACCGGAAGTTTTGTTCCCTAAACCCTTCAGAGCAATGTTCTATAGTCTTGTCTTTTCATTTCTCTTGTGGTAACCAGATGATCCCTTTAATTATGATATTTCGCATTTGATACCGTTTTTCACAAATAGCTTTCTTTACCTACCTAAATATTTGACATTTTCTCCATTTTGCATTCATCTGCTTTGTACGGAAAACTAACCGTACATACAGCATTGTTAGCATTACATAGAAGTGCGTCATGTGATTGACAGCTGGACAGGGACTGACCTAAAAGCCAAAGCCAAAAAAAAAAGCAGCGGTCACGCTACAGGAAAGCTTGATTGGTACAGCGTAGAAGATCCAAATCCAAATCAAGTCGTGACCACCGACGCATCACTTACCTAAGTTTGGCAGAGCAGGATAAGGCGGGATATTAGAATTGCCTCCCAACTTTTTCAACTTTGCTGCTTTTCCACTGCATCTTTTTCTTTACCTATTACCTATTACCTACCTACATACTTGCTTGCTTGCTTATCTGCAAATTTCTTGGCACAAACCTACGGCTATATCACACTACCTAACATACCTTGAATATCTATCGGATTGCAGATAAATGAAGAGAGGATGGTGTCCGAGGATTCGTTACCGGTGCTGAAGGTGCTGATCATCGGCCCTTCCGGCGCCGGCAAGTCTGCATGTATGCAAACTACCCTGCCTCTCTCTATCTGTCCAACCAACCTATTACCTAATTTCTTAAATGTGTATACTCCATCCCATATCCGAAGATCTGGGTTCACATGCATAGCGCAGATGAATCGGCATGCGGAAATACTGAACTGAGGCTAACGCAATGAATTTCGTTCGATAACGAATAGTGCTACTGAGATGTATGAACCACCTACCTATATTAATCTAGTTTTGAGGATCACGCTGTCGGTTTAATATATTTGGATACTAAGACTTTTATAGACTGCGAAGATCAGTTCGATCCGGAGTCGACAACAGCGACTATTGGTATCGATTTTAAGGTGAGCTAGGGTGCACCCAACCAGCTATCTGATCCGATCCAGCCCAGTCCAGTGTTTGCGACACGGTAAGAAAGGAATCCAAGAGGCTAATAATGGATTTACAATTTTCTAGATGAAAAAGCTCGCCGTGCGAGGCAAGGCTTACAGACTAAACATATTTGATACGGTGAGTCCACACTCATGTTAACTCCGATGACTTCATCGTATAGCGTATAACGGATCGGCTCTAACATGGTCACTTTTCACCAAAAAGGCTGGCCAGGAAAGGTTTCGCACCTTGTCGACTAGTTACTACCGCGGCGCGCATGCCGTCATCTTGGTATACGACATAACCAACAAGAAGAGCTTCCTAAGCATGGAGAAATGGATCGACGAGGCGAGATCCAACGCATCGCCAGATGCCGTTCTTTACTTGGTATCGCACCTCTCTTAATATTTATCCCTCCTATACGAATAGCTCCCTTGCATCTTCCAGGGATTCACGACTAACAGTGTCAAAGGTCGGTAGCAAACTGGATAAAGTGGCCGCAGGCGGTCGTGCTGTTTCTTTCGAGGAGGGCAAGGCATTCGCGGAGTCGCAAGGCGCCGGGTTCTGCGAGGTGAGCTCCAAGACGCGGGAGAACATTAGGAAGCCGTTCGTCGAGGTCGTGGACCAGATCGTCCAGCGACCCCAGCTCTTGGCCGCTGCGACGCCCGCGACTAGCAGCACGGCTCTGAACTTGGGGGGAATGGGGTCCGACTACTCCTCAGTATGTTCGTGCTAAACCAGCTCGTCGTAAACAACCCCGTCTATTCTATCTCTATATTTCTTTGATATTCAGCAAGCCACCTGATAAACGCCAAGGCTCAATGCAATGCAGCGTTCGTCGGCGGCGGCGGCGGTGGCGACGCCCAATGTACATAGTTTTCCTCTATATGATATCCCCCCCAATGCAATGCAATGATATTTACCTTGGGTAGCTACCTACAATACAACATCCCTTACACCTAGATACTTCTAAACGCGTGTATGTATATGCACAACTGCATTTTACTCTTTGGGTGCGAGGAATTCTATGACAGCTACACGATATCTCATAAGTTCACGATCCAGCGAAAAAAAAAGAAAGCAGAAAAACCACGGACTACATAGATGAAAAGGGGAGGGGAGTGGGGGATTGTTGTGTTCGAACTCACCTTTAAGAAACTCCTCGGGCTTCTCCGAGATGACCCAGTGCCCGGAGTCGATGTCGACGAGCTGGAAGCGCGGGAAGAACTGGCCGACGAGCGGGAGGACCTCGTCGGGGACGTAGCGGCTGCGCGTGCCGCGGACGAACAGCGCGGGCTTCTCGAACCGCACCTGGCTGGGGTCCTTGAACGGGAAGTCGCCGAGGCCGCCGAGCGCGCGGGCCAGCACGTCGAGCGGCACGCGGAACTTGTGCGCGGGCGCGCCCGCGGGGCGGTGCAGGTTGCCCAGCAGGAACTGCCGCACCGGCAGCTCGTCCTCGTACTCGGCCAGGATCCTGTCGGCCTCGGCCTGCCGCGTCACGTTCGCGTCGTCGATCCGCCGCATCCCCTGAATGTACCTCGCGAACGAGCTGTGCAGCGCCACGTCCACCGGCGCGTTGTCCACGGCGACCAGGTCCGCTATCAGGTCTGGTTGCGATAGGCCTAGAGTCATGGCTGTTTTGGCACCCCTGTTTTGTTGGTTTTAGTCTCGTTCGTCAATCGCTTGTTTTTTTTTTTTCTTTTTTTCTTTCTTTGCTCTTCTCTTCGGGACAGCTCTCACTCACATGGAGTGGCCGATTAGCGTCGGGTTTTGCAGACCGTGCTCGTGGATGAAGCCTGCGACGTCGTCGGCCATCGCGACGTAGTCATGTTTTGGCGCGTGGGGGGACTCGCCGTGGTTGCGTAGGTCCTATGAGGGTGCGGGCGGTTCGTTAGAGGTGGGAAAGTTCGTATTGGTGAGATTTCGTAGTGGACTTACTACCGTGTAGATATGGCGCTTTAGGTCTCGAGCTAGAACTCTTCGCTTGCTGTCAGTGGCTCGCTCGTTACATTTGCTAGAAAACCGCTGCGTGCTTGTGGAGGGGTTATGAATGAACTATGGTTAAAGCTTACCGGCTGACGGTTCTGTTGTTCTTCTTGGATCCAAATAAGCCATGCATAAATATTATAGGAGAATCCTGCTTATGACGACCATCTTTCGGTGGTTCGTGGTGATCGAAGGCTAGGGGAACTCTTGTGTGAGCGGCGTTGCTCGAGTACGGCCGCGATAGTAAGGATCGCAAAGGAACGCCGAATGAGGAGCGCGGGAATAGGATGCGCCGGGTTGCCATTTTGAATGATGGGCTTGTTCGATGGTACGAGAATTATACCCCAGAATTGGCAATCAATTTCTCTATGCTAATTGAGCTTCTAAAGAGGTATGTTGCCGTGGAAGTGTTTCTTCTGGACAGGAAATTTTGAGAAAGGTAAGAAGTGGTACTTGGGTACATCGAATAACTCCCGCTGCACATCCATGTCATCCAAGATCGATATCGGAGCTATGCCGGTGCCAAGGTATCGGCTCTTCCCGGCTTATAAGCCGAAACACAGTGTAGTTCTACATTTTGTGCTTCACCTCCACGGCTGCATCAATATCAGGGCATGACCATCTAAGAGACCGAAATGTCCTGGTTCGCTAATAAGACAATGAAACCGTGTTTAGCAAGATGCGGATCGTATGAACTACATTACAACTTTACATTCGTCTCTTGTAAATAGATACCGCAACGAGATCAATAGCTATACAAATTAGCCCCTTCCGTGCCAGAGGCCCGGATCTTCTTATTATCTCGTATCAAAAGCGATCGCATCACCCAAGCACAGCAAATGGTGAGGAATGCGAAACCAGCAGATGCGCCAAACCCAATTCCATACCGCGGCTCGTCGCTGTCTGGCCATAGATACGCGCCGTATATAAGGCCGATATGTCCGAACACATTCGTTATCGCTAAGACCACCTATAAAATCATTTAGTATGAGAGAAGGGCACAAAAACCATAGCACCGTGTCAGGACTCACTGCTCTTTTTTCTTCCGTCTGGCTCAGCGTCGATGAGATCCAGCCGACAATGACCGAGTTCGCTGAGAATTCACCGACGGGGAAAATGAAGCAGGCTACATAGCGCGCTGCCGTGTTCAGCGTACTGGCGGCCATAACAAACCCAATTATGGCGACGGTCAAAGACACAGTCATATGCCACGTACTCTCGTTCATCCTTCCGGAGCTCCATCCGATCAGGACGCTGCCAGCCCCTGCGAGTATGAATGGCGGACATGTCAACAGGAGAGTGACTGTGGTACTGTAGCCGAGGGTTGCGGTGACGCTTTCATTCCATTAACAATGGTGTTAGTATCGTGACAAGGGTAACTCTCATGTACCTCCAGTATCCAAACTACTATACATCAAGGGTGCGACTTACGTTGGGAAGAATGAGTTGAAGGAAATGGCAGAAAGATGAAACATCTGCATGAAGCAAAAGAGCCAAGTCCTCTTGTCCCCGAAAGCCTGCTTGAAGCCCTCCAACACGCTCGTCTTGCTAAGAGCATCGCCAAGTTTGTTGCGCTCTGCACGTGCTCGTATCAACTTACGCTCCTCCTCGTTCAGCCAAGCTGTATCGTCGGGCGTATTTGGCAAAATCCAGAACCCCAGCACGGCAACAAATGCCGAGATGGCGCCTTCGACGATGAAGAGCCACTGCCAGCCGGCGAGTCCTCTTAAACCATCCATCCCGGCGAAAATGCCTGCCGAGATCAAACCTGTGAACCCGGTTGCGAGAAGCTGGCCGCAATACATAAGCCCGACTCGCGCAGCCATTTCTAACAGAAAGAATACGTCAAACTCAGCTTCCTGGAAACTACAACAGACACAGGTGGGCGAGAAGAGACTGACCGCTATGCGTATAATAGATTGCCAGGATATATGTAGCACCGGGGTAAAACTTGGTTATGTAAATCAAAGGCTCCAAGATAAGGGGGTTTGGAAGATATGATGGTGCTTCTTACTGGAGCTTCCGCGATTCCAAGAGCGAACCTCAAGGCCACAAGCCCTCCATAACTCTTGACTAACGCCGTGCAGGCAGATATCACAGACCATAAGAACATCCACCCCGACATGTAGATTCCGGGTCGAATGCGCGTGATCAGCATGTTGCTTGGTACTTGTATAAGGACGTAGCCGACGAAGAGGCTGTATCCCACCATTCTTAGCAACACTTCAAGTCGGTTAGAGAGAAGATATCCTACATGCTAACTGCGGTGTTGAACTCGGTGCCTGACATATTGAGGTCTTCCTCAAAGTGGTTCAAGCGGGCTTGCGCGATGGCATTGCGGTCCACGTAATTGAGAAAGTACATGACACACAAGATTGGCTATTATCGGTGAGACTTCTGCGTATAATGCTAATACTAGGTACGGATGGACTACCTACCATGATATACCAGTCAAGCTTCCGCACCAGAGCCCTCTCCCCAGCATCCATTTTCCCCTTTGGAAATTCTCTGGGCTCATCATCCTCGTTAGCGACAGTTCGGTTCCCGTCTACCGTGAGGGCATAGTTGGGTTTAACGTTGGACTCCATCTGTTTGACGGATATCGAGTTTTGTGATTCGAGTATGTATTTCGAGCTTTTATAGTATGTACTTTTCACTTGGGATTCATGTGGAAGGGAATAAGATCCTGGGTGGTATCTAGATACATATATACCTGGCGACTCTGATCCGATTCCGCGATTCCGTTATAGGGTTACAATAGGATGCATGATGGGGTGACATTCCCAAGTAGTTCTACTGGCTATCGCTGTCTCTAGTTCCTATCATAGAATTCGGCGTTAGGACTTGTCGTCCTTCAAACTTTCAACATACATACGCCAAATCTTTCCTACTAGTGCATGCGCTTCAGCCCCGTGACGTGGTCGATTATTATGCTGGCTTTGTTTATTATAGTGGCTGCTGTTTGGCTCTGCGAGGAGATCGAGGATGCGGCTTCGGTATCGCGAAAGGCTCCCCCATCTCATGCAGCGGGTAACCAGTATCACGCTCCAAAGGAGGTATGCATGCAAGCATATCTCGCCCTGGTGGATCTGCTACCATGAGCTTCTCTGCATGGGTGCCCCCCTTCAAAATGCTACCTAAAAGTCGTCGTCGTCAAGGAGTAGCACGACTAAAGTTTTTGCAATGGAAAGAACCGGTCAGTCGGTCTACGAAGTAAAAAAGCAAAACTTCTGACAGGAGATGAGATCGCTAGTAACTGGTAAAAACGACAAGCCAAGAGAAGGTCAGCAAATAGAAGCCTGACGAACAAGCCAGTTTAAAGCTCAGTGGTCAGTGAGGTATGCTTTTCAAGCCTTATAACCACCAAGAGACTCGCTAATGTAGTCCTCGGTGCTTGGCCCGGCTATCATATGATGCTGTTCTAATCACCGCACGTACGCACACGAAAGGTTATGCACCCTAGATGACCCATCGCAAGAGCTTTCGCGTTTTCTCATCGATGGATCGTGCAGGAGATCGCCGTCGCCCAAAAGATAATTCTCCGGCGTGGAAAGGGGAGTGTTGATTGGAAGGACATGGCAGAGGTACAAAAAGGAGAAGCTAACAACTGGCAAAGACAAATGTTTCATGTAAGACTATTAGACGTCTATGTGCAGTTTCTCAAATGACAGCGAACGCTGAAGAGCGACCCTTACACGTATACTAGCTTTTCGGCGAATGCTATGTCGATGGTCTGATGAATGGCAGAGCACTATCACGTTTCGAGCCGTCAAGACTGCTCGAGCTACGGTAATATTGCATGCACGCATCCCTAGCCACGAGCTGCTGAGAGTTAGGAATAGGAACAGGAACAGGAACCTAGAGTCTAGTGATAGTGTATTATAATGTACTGCGATTGGCCGCAGCGGCCTTAATCATGATACAGATGAGTTGCATCTTCAGCTATTAGCTGAATTCATAGCAATTTTCCTTTTCCCTGCCTCATCCCACCTGGCCTAGGTAGCTCTAATGAATGGAACTATAAAACTAGCAAAGAATTTCTTTGCAAACGCAATAATGCCTGACCACTTAACGCCTTGCTACACACTAGCCTTGAATCCCATGAAAATCAACCATAAATAAATAGCAATGCCTTTTCTCCTTCTTGATCCCTTCTCTGCGTCGCCTCTTACATACGGGGTTTAAAGGTAGGGCATCCAGAGAGCATCGCACTGGGCCAGGTTCATTGGGTTAACGGCCCGGGCGATCAGATCGATGACGGTCTGATTGGCCGGAAGATTGCCGACCGGGCTCTGGGCCAAGCTTACGGCACGCTTGACGATCATATCGCAATTCGTCTGCACAGTCTCGCGAAGCTGGCTCTCATTAAGCTGGACAGTGCGATGAGTGCTTGAGAACCAGAATAACACTTCGTCTCTGACGAACAATGTGAGTGCATGCTCAAGCTCGAACTCGGGCTCGGTTAGACAGCGTGCTATCGCCATGATCGAACAGCTGAAGATGCCCTCGGTGGCGAGAGGACCCATCAGGGTTTGTAGATTGGGAGTAAGACGGAATGGTACCGGTTCGGGGTTGTGGAAGTACGGTTTCGTAGGTGCCATGAATGACTGCACCTCAGAGCCCCAGATTTTGCCTGAACCACGTGCGATATGTATCTTGTGAGGATACCTATTGGTGCTGTAGAGGATGTATGTCATGAAAGTTAGCGCCGCGAGTTGGTACGAGAACCGGCGTCGGAATAGCCAGAACTCGGAGTACTCTGGGAAGATGCTCTGGAAGTAGTCCAGAACGACCGTGCGAGGTACCCATTTCTCCTGGATAGCTGTGAATACTTCAAGGCGAGCTGTTGCCGTTTGATCCGGTGGTTTCTGCATTGTATTGTTAGTAAATATTGTAGTAGCCTTGGTAGCAGTAAGACTTACAGATCCCTTAGGCTCAACCAGGCTCCTGAGCTTGTCCATGGTAAACATGACGGGCTCGTCCTTGGGCATTCCATTGCGTCGGCAATGGTCTTCATAAATGCCCTGCAGCGTGGTATATGATGTGTCGTCTTGTACAATTCTAATGTGTGGAGCAAGGGGGACCATTAATGGCACAGTAAATTGCAGGTCACGACGCCGACTTTCCTTCTTCTTAGCAAGGGTCTGATTCAGGTGTCTGAAGAGTTGTAATATCCTCTCCTCTCGTCGACAGTGTCGCGCGGCCGGATGTTGGACGGCAAACGAGTGAACACTGCCGTCGTGGCCACGAATCTTGAGACGTCGATGCGAGCCACCGATACCTCGAACAAGGTCCACATTAGGGAGGAACCGATCGATTCGAATGAAATCTTGATTTTTATCCTTGTGCTGCAAGTACTGACCGGGAACCTCAACGTCATCGAACTTCTGGTAACGGAACTCGCTCAAATGTCGCGAATACGATTCTAGGTAAGCCTTGGGATTTCTGCGGTCGAGTTTCTCCTCGAATTTGTCGCGCCATTTTCGAAGTTTGTGGATGTACTCATACATCGTGGGCTTCACCTGGACAAAATCGGCTTCGAAAGACTTCTTGATATGGGCGGGAAGAATGGTCTCGGCAAAGCGGGTAATGTTAGTCTCCGTAGCAGACGGCAACTTAACGTCTCTCGCGTAGGAGGCCGGCATGCGACTGACGTAGGCTAATCCATCGTTCAAGAGCGCTATGATAAGTCGATATGCATCTTCGTCGGGTGGACATTTGAAGTACTTTTGAATCTGGTCGACCATCGTCTCCATGGAAAGAGCAAGGAGAGGGAAGGCCGTCTTCAAGACGGACATAATTTCCTCTGTCAGCTCCCAAGGCGGTCTCTTCTGAGGCGTTGTCGTAGACGTGCCATCCTTTCCAGTTGATTGTTGATCTGCACTAGCCGCGGGCGTGGTGCCATTGGCCTCAGTAGATTCTGGCTTGGCTTGGCCACTGGCTTCTCCATTTGACGTTGCCGGTCTCGAAGACGACTCTGGCTTCACCTGAGCGTTCTCTTGCTTGCTTAATGATGGCGAGCTGTTTGGCTTGTTATTCGATGCCGCCGATTGGGCTCGCTGTCGGGCCTTCTCCTTGGCTTCTTGGTTCTTCTTGATAGCAAGCATGTCTTCGCGGTTCGTTCTCAATTGGAAGTATAAGGACTGTGGGTATGCCTTTGCTATCTTGAGAAGGATTGCATGCACCTTGGGAGCTTCCTTGTGGGCCATGCCGGTTAAGAGTTGTGGTATAAAGGTTATCCAATACCAGACCGGAGTTTCGCCCTTGTAATCATCAAAGCCAGCCGCGATGGTCCCGTTCGAGTCATCCATGCTAAGAAGCCAGAGAATACGCGCGATAAGTTTACGGGCCTTGCCACTCTTGTAGCTGCCAATGGCCTGTAAGTATGAAGTCAGAGCTTGTCTAGCAGAGTTCAGATCCGTATGGTCCTCTTTGAATTTGCGATCATTGAAGTAACCCCACTCGGCCCAAGCCTTGGCTTTCCCTATGTCGTAGTAAAGTGCAGTTCCATAGGCGGCATCTGCATCATCCTTTTGATTGAGCTTCTCTAGGAACATGCCCTTCAGAGTGAAGAACTCGGCTTTCTGTTGATTGTTGAAATAGTTGAGGTTCGTATTGTTGATGACATCCAATCCACTTGAGAGCTCAGCAGGATTCTCATAATGGCATCGGGCCTGCTCCCTCAGCTTTAAGAACGCCTCCTGAATCTCGATATTAGGCAGAGTATAAATTCGACTAAGCTGATTGATGCAGACCTCGGGCAAATTATGCTTGCGAGCGACGTGGGCGAATCTATTAATTATCCATGCCGTTTCGTGGTAGCCGCGGTATGCAAACGAAGCGCCGTTAGCGCCTTGACCTTGCTGGGGCAGGAGTTGAAGATACGTGTTGTTGATTAAGCCGAAAATGTGTTGTCTCCAGGTGACCAGATCTTGCCAATCAGTGATATCGTCCCATATGTTCGGCAGTCGGTCCCTCCAAGAGCCAAGAAGAAGCTTCAGTTCACCAGACTTCACATCCAGGTTCGACTGGTTGGTATTAGCCAAGCTCTGACAGATGACACTAGCATCATGAAGTTCGACAAGCTGTTGGAAGTTGTGTAGCAAGGGGATGTGAGCCGCAGTTAGGCGCTTCGGAAGCTGATGCCACTTCCGAATAGATAGCTGTATGGCTTCGTCACAAACACGTGAGAACTCCTGGCCTGTCTCCTGCTTGTTGTGGAACTTCAGCAGGGACATGAAACTCTGGAAAAAGGCCCGTCGTGCGGTGGGAGCGTCCATGACCCCCTTGATGAGCATGTCCAAGCTTTCACGCTGCTCTTGGGTTTGCCACATCTCGATGCTTCGCCAAGCACATTCGAGCAGAAGATCTTGGAGATTCTCATGCTTCGCAAAGTCTTGCAAGACCTCCCATTGCTGTAACTTCTGTGCACAAAGGACCCAGTGGTCTTCCCATAACATGTATTCCCCTTGAGAGAATGGGATGACGCCTGTTCGGGCCTTGATCTGAGCTGCCTCGTACATCCTTTGGGCCTTGTCCCATATACCGTTTTGCTCATATGAGAGTGCTGCGTTGGTTTCGACGAATTGACATCGGCGACGCCACGTACCGTAGAATAGATCGTCCTCCTTCAGACTCGAGTACAGTTCTACTAGTGCATCAAGATTACTCTCCCGTACCTTAGCTGAGTCTACGTCCGGTTTGATGGCTGCGTTTTCGAGCTGGACTAGGGCAGTATACCAAGCGTCGTACGTTTTCGCTCCAAATTTGAGGATGTGCGGGGGCATCTTGCATTCCGGCCATGCCTTGGCCGCACCCGCCAATAGGGTTTGCACCACATTAGGCCTTTTGTCGATTTGGCGAGAGTGGAAATCTTTAGAAAGAAGCACTACTAAAGCTTTCTCGAGGTCCGTCTTTTCCTCCTTGGCGGTAGCAGACCAAAACATCGGGAACAGGGCGACCCAAATGTGGTGAGATAAGTTGGAATCAATGTGTTGAAGTTGGGTGAGCGGCTCTATAACATCGCGAACCTTGACATCACCTAGCTCGGCTACAAAACGACGGTGGTTCGCCATGAATGTCTCATATTTGTCATCAGCCATGGCGGATGGCTGTCTGTCATCCTTGGAATAAGTACCAAATACAACAGATGCAGGGAGCGTCCGGAAGTCCTCATGATGTAACTGAATGCTGGAGTTCATTTCCACGGCACCGAAGAGGAGTTGAGTTGCCTGAGCCAGCCAGAAAGAGTCGGCCAGTGTATCCCAGTTTTGTGAACTGATCACATAGGACAGCCGAGCGGTTGCTGTCTTTGACAAACTCTTGTCGAATATGTTTAAGAATCGGTTGCGCATTTCGACATCTTGTGCTCGGGTTCCGATCAAGAAGGCGTGCTCCATACGTACGGTAAGTTCCGTCCGTGTTATCTTCGGATCTTCGTAGATGCGGATTACCAGTTCGAGGAATTTTCCTAACATCGTGGAGTCGCTTCGGTGTTCAAACGAAAGCATCTTATGCAGCACGGCTGTCTTCTCCTTTAGTGTTGGCCATGTTCCTTCAGAACGGAAGACCCATCCTTCGACCATATCAAGAATCTTCTCGCATAGAGGAGTATGCTGTGATTTCTCGACCAGAGTCGCCAGCACGCTTAAGAACGGTCGCCTATGATCTCCAAGGACCTCCATACGCATTGCAATTACTTGTATGGCCTTGATCATTAGGTTAGTCTGGATGTTGAGATCATAGGCGGACATTTCTCCGGGCTGCGCATTAGGATCTTGAGAACGCGCGGCATTCATGCCCATCTGCTGGTGTGCAGCCACGGTCGTATAATGTTGCACATGCTCCCTGGCAAGCTTGGTCTGCAAGGCTTTCATTAGGGACACGATATGCGGGTCGATAACCGAGGGTTTGCGTTGGCCAAGGGACCATAGAACGTTAACACCAGACACGTAGTTAGAATTCGCTAATGATTCTGTCGCAGCGGTAGATAAGAAAGTAATAATCTCCGACGTAGGGGCTTCAGGTTCACCCTCGGCATCTGCGTCTTCCATCGGTACGTCCTCCGGCACGGCTTCAAGGATTCGCTGAACCGTTGATTTAATTTCGCGCCCATCATCATATTTCTTGTCCGCCAAATGCAGACAATCCTGGAGCTCAGGGTTCTCTGACTTGAGACACCTCTCGACAACCTTCTGGATCGGGTTCATATTTCTAAGGATCCAGTCGTCGGACTTGAAGTTGAGAATGATCCGCACCACCTGTAAGGTGTTGATGATATTTGTGATGAACTTCTCGTCATAGTTGTCTTTGTCAGACGGATCAGCGTTGAGAATTTTTTGAGTCTTCTCGCTGGCTAGGACAACCTCAGTTATTCCCGGGAACAAGTCAACGTCAAGATCAGCCCAATATCGGGGCTGCAAGAGATTGTAGAGAAGTGCCATGGCCTTCTTGCATAGCTCTGTAGACTGGGGCGCGGGCGCGGGCCCAGACGTCGATGCAGGATCTCTCGGCTTCGCGGAAGGAAGTCGATACCGCTCAGTGAGTTGTGCGATAAACTCGATTAGATACTTGATCATCTTGTGTCGGAAGCCGGCGGGAATCTGGAACTCGACTCTCTCAACTAGCTCACCGTCCAACCTTCGCTTTCTGGAGTTAGGCGATTCAGACAATGCTCTTTTAGGGTCGCTAAGCTTGCCGTCGACTCTCCTCTCCTCCCATTGCCATATCAACCACATCATATTCAATGCCAGTCTCTTACTCTCTGTTGATGATGACATGAAAGGCGATACCTTCCGAAGCGAAGTAATCATCAACAACGCGAATTTGTCTCTCGATTCGTAGAAGAGATCGGGATGTCTTACTAGGAAGTGGAAAATGCTCGTCATCTGTTGTACGTTTTGCCCTTCTTCAGCCAATATTCGACGAGGCGCCATAGCCCAGACCGCATTACGATCACCAGCACTTCGATCGCCTTGTATAGCCGTACAGCGCTGGGGTAAGACCGGTGCCATCAGCTCGAGAGCCTGAGTGACCAATGCACGCCCCTCGTTCTGGTTCGTCCGTAGTAAAGAATAGTACACCTGCGTGACTATCTTGGGGGGCGTTTCGTAGTGAGCGATGAAATATCCAATCACAACGTAGGCAGCATGCTTGTTGATTACGTCATCAAGCCTGATATAGGTCCAGCCAAACTTGATGATATCCTTTCTAGCGTCTTGTAGAATGGAATGGTGATATTTAACGAGCATTGCAGAGAGCTGGAGAACTTCCATCCTCGTGTGGTCGATACCGGGCTGCGCCAAATCTTCCTGGGGGTCCCCAGGATTGACTTTCCATATCTTGACGTTGATGGATTCGATGACTACACGATCCACAAGTCTCTGGGCCCTTGGCTGATTCCAATGCCGCATTACGTCCATGGCAATGATGGGGTTGACGACATTTCGAAGCAAAAAGCACTTGGTCTTCTGCGTAGAACTCTTTCCGGCATAAATGTCGAGACAACGGAGCACGACCGACTTCCAATAATCAATAGAATCGCTACAGATGACATAGCTATAGAGAAACTCAAATAAGGACGGCGTAGCTCGTAGCTCTTCCGAGGTAACAGAATCCACAAGCCCAAAGAGAGCATCGAGGTCCTTCGGGTTCATGGACAACGCCTTGGTGAAGATGCACATGAGTTGTTCGGCCGCCTGGTCAGCGGGGAGTCGTAGACTAGGTTGTAGGCTGTTTGCCCGAAAGTGACGTTCCAGATCTTTGCCAACTTGTCGCAACCACGAGATCGTGTCCTTTCGCTCCAGCCAACTCCGCGTGCTTGGATTTTGGCTGAGCGAGTCAAGAACATTGATAGTATTGACAACGGCCACGAATCTTGTGTCCTTTTGGGAATTAATAACTTGCGCACAAGACGATATTAAGCCGTCAATGCTGGCTGCGGCGTGTTCTCGAAGAGCTTTGCTTTCCGGGTGCAAGAGAACTTGTGCTAAGAATCGACCATATTTCAAGTCCTCCAATTTACTCAATAGGAAATTCCAGACTTCAACCGGGTATCTGTTCAAATACCTATACAACGGGGTACGGAAGGGACTGTGGTGAGTTCGGCGTAACTTTTCTTCAAGTTCTAGACACGTGTCGATGAGTCGTTCCTTGAATTGCTCCGCAGCTGGGGGCAAGAGATGAAAGATGTTGAATACTGCCGCCACGACCTTCATCTGGCTGTTCTGCTCGAAGAACGTAAATGATATCTGCTGCAGGAGACCCGGATCTGCGAGAACCTTGATATGATCAAGCAGTCGAGCACCAATCTCCACTTTAAAATAGGTGGTAAGCAGGCGAAGAAGCCGAGCTAGATTGTCCAATCCATGTGTGCTAAGTCTCTTAGGGTCCTGTAAGTTAGCCAGGACGGGCCTGAGTCCTTGCTGCAGTAAATCTTTTGGTAACTTGTTAGTCTGCGAGAGAACTGCTTTCAAGGAGTCGTTAGCTGCCTCTATGGTGGGTTTGGACTCCGAGTATAGGCACTTAAAAAACACCGAGACAATCTTAGTGCGGGTTGGATTATTTTGGCCCTTCTGAAATTCATCAAATCCCATTGCCTTGCTAAGGATTTTGATGCAGGAGACACGAAGATTTACAATGGATTCGTGGGTGCGGAACTCTGCATGCTTGCCCGCCAGGGACTCGTCCGTGGCATCAGCCAAAGCCAGCGACTCCATAAGCAGCCGATTGAGGTGATCGTCGAAACTAACAAAGTCGGGTTTGAGACTCATGTAGTAGGCAATTGCGTCGATGTAACCTATCTGGGTCGAGAATGGCAAAGCCCGCAAGGGTTTGGCATAGATAGGCTGCAATAGCCTATCTTTGTGAGGCTGCAGGAGCTCCCAGATTTCGGCCTTGGTTGCATTCGCGATGATTTCCAGCGACCGCCTCGCTGTTCCCCGGACATGCTTATTCATATGGGAAAGTTCATCGTTGAAGAGAACGCAGATTTGCGTCAAACGTGTAGGCTTCGGATGAGGCTGGCCGGGTTGCACTGGAGTAGGCAATGCATCCTCTTTCTTCACATTAGTGGTAATCCTTTTCAGTAAGGATTCAAGTGTAGTTTGTGCGGAGCTCCTGGTTTTCTCCGGCAGATCTTGCGGCATATCCTTGACCACATACATCAAAGCTCGTATGAAGTCCATTTGCTTCGAGGCGACCCAAGCGTCGCCAAGATCAACTTCGACGAGCAGATATCGGATGCCAAGGCTCCCACCAGTCTTCGTGTACCACTCTTCTTCATTACAGGCATGGCAGAAAGTCTTGCTCAGATGACTAAAGAACGCTAACCGACCAACATGGGTTTCAGAGCCAAATATGGTGGCAGTAGAGTCGTAGACAGCTCGGATAGCCCGAAAAGCGGCATCGCGCACGTCCGGCAACTCCGACGCCAGTGACTCGACAATAGCGTCCGCTAGAACCCGAGTGTCGATGTATAAAGGCCCTTCCCCTGCTTGCACATCAAAGAGACTGAGCTCTTTCTTGACATCCACGAGATTACGTCCGATCTCGACGATGGTGAAATGTCGACACAGATTCATGAGGAAAAGGTCGGCCTCTTCTCGAAACTCGGGAATCGATTCGGCATACATGATAGCCTTGATGAGACGCTTCATGATGGCATCTTGTTCATCCTTCTTCGCAACAGAACGCTCGCGATCTGACGTGTTAAATATTGCGAAATCCGCGGCTGGCTTTCGAGCGAGGAGATCCTGCGCTTGGAGGCGAACTAGCCGTGGGAGATCCTCTGGCAAGTGATCCACTCCGATGCGTATCTTCAACTGGGACTTGATGAGTTGCAAAGCTTGCTTTTTGTAGTGTCCATCATGTTGCCTAGCTGAGTTGACCTTGGACGGCTTAGGGATTTCCATCAATTTGCGGATGGCAAAGTCGATCCCTAGCTCGGCTGGAAAAGCACGATCCCTCTTTGACCCTATCAACCGTAAATCGAAGCTTGAAGGGTCATCGGCATAGTTCTGATACTCAACCGGTAAGGCGTCGGTCATGAACTTCCGGTTTCTCCCACCTAGCTTTCCGAGGATGCGCATTGTGGTGTGAGCATGGAAATGGCTATAAGGATGCGGTTTCAAATGCTCGAAGAGAGCGTTCATAAGATCCTCTATAACCGGTGCCATGATAGGGTCCAAATAATCAGCTGTCAAGTTGTCCACGCAAAGCTCCAACGTCCGCAGTCCTTGGCCCACAAGATCGGTACCGGCTCTAAGAGCTACTACCAACGGCCGCATCAAGAAGCTTAGATGTGGAAGTAGGTTGCTAAGACGTGCAGGTACTGTAAGGCACAGTTCAACATACAAATCCCGCTCTGCCGGCTTACGAGCAGCCATGAGCAAGTTATTCAGGACATCGAGGAGCATCTCCAGGAGAGGCAATATTTGCTTGTAGAGATGCTCAAACTTGCCCCCACCAATGCTCCTGAATAAAGACCGGAGAAGGAGGAAGTAGTTCATTGGTTCTTCAGCCCTGGTCGATAAATCGATTGATTTGGTGACTATGTCAACAACATGCGGAAGCAAGACCTGTTCATTCTGGTTCGCAAACAGGGTCACAGCCATGAATGCGAGCTTGAATAGACGGAGAAGGATAGATGATCTCTTTACGTCGGCAGAGCCTACATCATCAATTCGCTCCATCAAGAATTTCAGAAGCATGCCACAGAAACTTGGTGACGTCGCCTCGCTTGCCAGGAAGAACTGGGGAATGTGTAGTAGTGCAGTATGTTCGAATATCATATCGTATAGTCGTGGGATTTCTTGCTGAAATACTTCATGGAAGGTAGCCGGGTCAATACAGTGGAAAACGGTGGCGAACGTCTCGAGCAGGTCCTTCTCTTCTTTGCTACTTGATACCATATAAAAATTAGCCATGTACTCCACAGGCGAGGCGTACTGAGATTCGATGACAGGCTTCTCGATTTCATAGTAGCGGAAGACATAAGCGCCCTCCCGGAACAGCTTGATGATGATTTTGACTTCCTCAGCTGTAAATCCATATGACACTTCTTGCCAATGCGCCGGTGCGTTCTTAGGATCGATCTGTATTGTGGCATTGCATGTCCTTAGCTGGTAGAATGTGTTTTTTAGCCCATTCATGAGGTTCTTGAATAGAAACTTATTATCTGCAACGGGGTCAGTGCCGCGATCGCGAGGGTTGGACGTCTTAATCGGCATTGCTGTGAATATATCAGTTTCGTCCCACAGGGGGTGATTCTCTTTATCAGCAAGGTACGTGTCGGGAACCTGGTCGGCGGCTTGCTGGGCGTAAAGCTTGGAGAGCTTCACAGCATTCGGATACTGTCGATTCATCGCTGCGAACTTATCGCCAATGGCGTTCAGTATCATGAGTAGATAATGTCGCGCGTCGACTTTATTTTGCATCTTAGCAATGCATTCCGCCATATTAAGTAATAACTTGGCACTCATTGTCTGGAAGCTCGTGCCAGGGAAATTGTCCTGTAGGTTCTTGGTGTATACCTCAACCGTCTTTCGAATCTGCTCGGGGGATAGCGAATCGCGAACGTGGTGGATTAGATCGGCCAGCATACTGTAGGCCAAAGGCCTCAGCGTGTCGTAGACCGTAAGCCCATCCCCGATTAAGGTCTTCTCTTCCAGCAACTCATCAATCTTCGGGAGAAATATTTTCCTAAAATTGAAGTTGATGATATGCCGAATCGCTACCAGTAACTCCTTACGGGCGGCGGATTTCTCTCTCGGGCAGTCCCTGAGTAGCCTAACAACTATGTCTGGTAATGTAGGCAAAAAATCGGCGAGCTGGCTAGAATATTGACGAAGTAAATATGCTAAAAAGCTCATGGTCTTAACCTGAGCTGTAATAAACTCCCCAAATGCTGCGCGATTCTTGATATTTGGGCTCACTCCAGCGAACACGGTGCCTCTTGCTTTTGCTTCGACGTGCGCTTGTTCCTGAGCTTTCGCCTGGAGACATAATACGGCCTTTATCAAAGGCACGAACGCCTTCACGTTCTGCGGGATGATGTTACGATATGTCTGGAAGACTGACACTACTATGATCGGACACTCCGAGAGGACCTTGAAGGATTGCATTCCCTTTAATAAGGGTCGGCTTTGCTGCTGGAGATCCTGGCCCAAGTCTGTAACAGATGCAACCGGCGATCCAGGTCGTGGTGATTGGAAGTTGGTTTGTGTGCTACCAGGCGTAGACGGCGGACCTGACGCATTGAAGGGGATAGCGGTGCTGTCAAGCTGCTCTCGTACAACCTTCTCCATCTGCTCAAACAATTCTTGGATCAAATCTAAGAAAGGTTGAACCTTGGCATGTAGGACTTTCGGCTGGTGCCTCATGATGTCCGATATTATCTTCACGCATAGTGTAGCATTGTCTTCGTTGTCATTTCGGACGAGTCCGGTCAGAATATCGACGACTTCTTCGGCGTAGGGCTCAAAAGGCTCCGGTGATGTTTGGGACTGGTGGGTGGGTAATCGATGTAAGATTTCGAGGATACAGTTTCGTAGTTTCTAAATTCAGTCTTAGCTATGCCTCGAATACGGACAGGCTGACATGACATACCTGCTCCGGCGATGTGCTTTGAAAAAGACATGGTCCCCTAAGAATGATGATGAACAGCGGCATAACCCGCTTGAGGAACGCGGCATAGTGAGGGCCATTTGTGTAGTGATCGAGACTATCGCGTAGTGAAGTCGCAGCATCTAACTTGGATTTCGGTTCTAACATGAAAGGTCAGCTATACATACAATTGCAAGCTTGCACGACGATGTAACCATTGAGCGCAAGCAATGACAACAGCACCGCCAGACACATACCCGTTTCTTGGGTCGTCAATCTCTTGACGATATCCTCGAGAGCCGACCCCAACATGGTTACAACCCCCGCATGCGCGGCGTGTAACCCAGATCTTTACTACTGAAGTATAACGCAAAGTTTCAACGTCATTCCTCTAGTCGAACCCGTATTCAGTTAGGTAAGTTTCGCTCCAAATGGTAATGGGGTTTTCGCCTCTATTGTGTTGGGAGGTATGCGGATAGAACGGCCACGGAAATGGGTGACAAGCGACCTAGGTGTAAGTAGGTAATCATTCACAGCGTGCAATGACTGGCTCGTCGCGACAAAGTATTAAATAAATGTAACTTGTTAGAATAAGAAAAAAAAGGCCTTCAATGTACTGTATAGTCCCGCGCTAGGAACAAACTGAAGATTTTTTTAACTTGAAGGGGTATCACAAAAGGAGGAAAAAGATGGTAAAGTGAAAAGCGACGGGCGCAAGGCTGAAGTGTTGGGGAGAAGGTGAAGTTCCAACGTATTTTGGGGAAAGCTCAACTGGAGTCAAAACTCGAACTTTCGCGACGGGTTGGAGGTGGGCGCGACCTTCAGCGAATGGTACAAGTACAACGCTAGGCTCTACTGTTTTTCCGACGTTCGGTAATCAAGCCAATTGGTCAATACTCGGGCAAGAGCTCGGGTTGATCCAGGGTCTCTGAGGTGCTAAACTGGGACCAATCACACTGCTTTGTCTACTAGACCCTTGTCGTTATTGTTGGCATCTCAGATAAGCGATAACGTTTATCAATCGGAGCCAATTATATCGATCTATGGTAACCCATCATTTGATCTTTACCTAAGACAATGTACATTGTCGTTATGATATCATTTAATTGAATGCAGTAGCCATGAAGACATTAAGCTTCTCAAACGGTGCACAGCAAGCAAACACAGATATTTACGTGATATAATTGTGTTGGGTTCTAATGATACGTTTTCATTGCATTGTTCTCTTGTAAACCGTCAGTATCTCTTACATTAACATTGTATATTCCCTATTTACATTGAAGCTCATACTTATGTCGAGCCCCAGTTGCTAGACCCCGCACGAAGTACCAAAGTGACAAGTTTGAAGGTGAGAGTTAATACGCCTCTCCCCATTTTCTCTAAAGCTTAGTGAGTGACCTATGTTCCGACTTGTATGCTAATTGAGACTCGTGATTTAAGAAGGGGGATCGAAGTTAGAGTGTCTACGGAAACCGTGTTAGCGCTCGAAAGCAGAATATCATGGCTGATCATACTCATTCTGCATTCTTCTATGGTGAGCGTGAATACTCGGCATTGCTTGGTAGTCGCGCCATTGTTGATAGTTGATAGGCACGCTGGTGAGACCTTTCTTCTCCAGGTTCTGACTTTGCAATTCATCCAGTTGCTTAGCATTTCCCAGATGGCTGCAGAGGTATTCTTTACCGTCTGCTACAGGTCCTCTACAGATGATACCTCTCTGCTAAAGAGTCTTCACGATTTTAAGCCGGCCATATTGCATGGATTTTGTCGACGGTGAGCCAGCCTCCGCAACACGCTGTGACGGTGTTTCAGTTATCTAGCTAGACCTATTCCTTTCCATACGAAATCTTCAAATATAACTATTTGAATATTCCGAGACGTTGGATTACATCAGCTAATGTCCGTCTCCATAGTCGAGTTCAGGGGGAAGACTATCCCGGTATCACGCCAGATGAAAATCACGAAGTAAGGGGAACATATGTGACAGGCCTGACGGGTGCAAACATATATCATCTTGATGCCTTCGAGGGGAGTGAGTATGATCGCAAGAAAGTCAAGGCCCGCTTGCTCTCGAAAGTAGGGGATGACAAAGGGCATGGTAATGTCGAGGGCGAGGAGGTCGAATGCGAAGTATACGTCTTCAAAAACCCCGAACGTCTAGAGGACCGAGAGTGGGATTTCGAGGAGTTTCGGACGCAGAAGATGAGAAAATGGACTCGAAAGGATTATGGATTCGAAGACAGCGACCAGTTTTCTCACCAGGCTGTTGAGAGTGAAGAGAAGGTAGCTGCTGTATGAGTCCCATGAGCGTCAAGTCGTGATCTCAGCAACCTCAAGGAACACATCGCTTGTCTACTTAGACTCTTCTCGGAAACAGGTCACGAATAGTCAAAATCTAAACATTGAACCAACAATAAACTTGACACAGGCGCCAATGCGGCGATACCCCGTCGGATCTTGAAATGATATTTAGATCGAAACGCGACGTTACCCGCCTAGCATCTTCCCTATGATATCAATGACATACTAGGAAGGACTTATCCTTAGCAACTTGTAGGCCATAATTCTAGACCTCGGGCTTTGAAATCCGTCTAAGATCATGACTTGGTCTTTTTGTCGAGGGTTATCATGATAGCCAATGCGAATGCGAATGCATCATGTGAAGTCATCATAGAAGGAATAGCAAGGCACCCCATAATCCAGATCCATTCTTTGACCAGACTTGTTTCGTTTGGCCTCCTCGTGAATTAGTGCATAATGATGGAAGCTGGAGGCTACCAGTCGAAATAGAACATTGCGTACGACACAATGCGAAGTTCGGATGAAATGGGCAACTCTTTGATCCCAGGCTGGTCTAGCCGAGAGATCTCCTAACTACCTGCGCTCAAGGTGCCTAATCGCGAGTTAATAAACTTGGAACAAAGGAAGGAAGCTCAAGAAATCCGCCTTGTCGCCAGTTCTAGACTTCTATCATTCGACTGTCAACTGAGGGTTTAGTTATCCTAGGTAGGTAAGCAGGTAAACATGAAACGGCTTAGACCAATTGAGGCCAATCCCTCAAAGACACACCTCAAAATGTTAGTATCAACGGCGCATCAATTGCCACGACCCATGACGATGTCCTGCGTACGTAACTTCAATACCATAATTTCTATGACTACATGTACCTAGTCGCCGCCCCCGACCCAGCTTAGCCTCCGTGAAGCCCTGCAGACCACCCGTCCCCATATATATCCGAGATAGTATATTGGCAAGCCTTCTTAGAAAGCCAAGAAAATGGCCACAATTACGAAGACGTCTAAGATCTTTTTCTCAAAGCTCGTATATTTTTATCGATACGAAGTTATCCCAAAGAGGCAGCCGATGACGCTTAATTCTTCCCCTCCAATATCGCATGAATTATTTATGTCTAGTTTACGCAACACATCGGAATTATCTATGAGCTGTCATTCCCTAGTCTAAAAGGTTCCAGGGCCGTGGCAAAGCCTTGACCGGGTATCTATTCATAGAGAAATTCCACCCAGCGGCGTGCCTCTGGACAAGGCGATTTCCGCTTGGCAAGGGTTCTAGTAGATAGATGCGGTCATGCTACTGGAGCTATTTCCGCCTGCTATGAGGTTGAATAATGAAGACATGTATCAAATTGTCTGACGCACTTGCATAGTAGAGTAGGCATCTACCAACACCTAATTCCGTTACCACGTTCCCCGCGAGAATCAAGGATAGATATCTGCCTTTCGCGCATATTCTCTAGTGTATACTCTATCGGCCATCACGTTCGTAGACCAACTTGTCTGAATATAGGATTAATCGCTTTAATGTATTGGCGAAAGCTAGGCCTACAGGTTATGGGATGAAACAGCTTTGGATGCTTATAGCCATAACCAGCGCATCGCAGGCCAATTTTTGGACATGAAAATGATCAGGCATGTCAGGACGCGACCTGTCGGTTCTTCACTGGTTGGTCGTACACAGATTTAGATTCTCGGCACGAACCGATTTGTAGATTAATGTATTTGACGCCTGCTAGCAGATCCCGCAGCAAATCCTCCCAGGCGTTTGGCGGCCATCGATTCACCTACCGTGATCCAGATCACTCACCTTGCAGTGTGCGGGGATGAGGCACAGTCACACAAGCAGACAAGGCGTGAGAAATCCCGATGCGTGTGCTAGCTGTAGTGGCCGATAATCAACGAAGAGAGGGTCAATTCGAAGGCCACGATGCTACTTTGGACGCTTGAAACAATGACACCATTGGCTACCCGTCAATTAAGCTTCTTTGCTTGGGTCTTGGGTCATTGAATCACAATAACCTTATTTCATCTTTAGCCGAGCTGAACTGTCTTAAAGGACAAAGACCACCGACCACAGCTTGACCTGCGAAAAGCATCATAAAGAGAAGAGAAAAAGGAGACCATTGGAGTGTGTCGCATCGCAAACGCTCCAATGGATAATCCCTGAAACTAGTGTCGTTTCAGCTTTTAACCAACCCAGCTGCCCAGCGGGGGCGGGGGGGTTGCCTCTCGCTAAGAGCTTGCAGAAGCCCCTCGGAACCCCTGTTGAGTGCAGAAGCCACAAGAACTAGTTCATCCAATCCCTGTTAGGGGCTGGGGGTGACATTCCTCGGCATTGTACCGTAGGCTTTTTAGGGGATCGACAAACATGACAGGCAGACCCTGTTTTCGGCCTGTGAGTGGTTGAGAAGAGATCTCTCGGCGCGCAAAGCTGGAATTCTAGAGGCTGAAAAGTAATTCCCCAATCCATGACTTGCAGAAAATTCCCTTCTTCCCCTGTCCCTCACGAGCACGCGATACGTAAGCGGTAACTTTGTCGCCTTTACTCTGTCCGTAGATGTCCATATCTCCTGACGATCTCGCCCGTTCCCTTTCGGCGCGTTATCCGTGTGTGGAAGATTTCTTGCCTCCCTTCCTTTTACTCCTCATTTCTTCGCTTTTACGACTTCGTATCTGACTCTGTGTGTGGGAATCACCGTATTTTCCAGAAAACCTGAACATGAATGCAAGCTAAATCCCAAGCGTAAGGTAAAGTTGGAAGTTGCGATGACCTGTAGCATGATTGGCAGGCAACATCATCCGAAAAGGGTAACTAGTTTTAGCCATCTGGACATCTGATTGGCTACACTACGTAGGACCATGTGGGACATGGAATTCTTCCTGGGCCATTGAATTCTGAAACTCCAGGACCGAATGCTACGATGTTCATATGCATGCCGTCACGGAATTCCTCTGTATGGCTTTTTGCTCCCTCCTGTCAAATTCTCAATGGCCCTTGTACGTCTTAGGAAGCTGTACTTTACGGGTCTGATTAATTTTCCTGGAACAGGTTGTCCATATGCAAACGCATTGGAGTTGACCCTTCGGCGGTTTGCAGCCGATCAATACAGTGCAGATCAGTTGTAGAGTCGGACTTTTAAATCCATACAACGAAAAGTGAATAGCCTGAAGATAGACAGACAAACGAACGGACGAAAAAAACCAGGAAAATAAAGTAAAATAAAAACTGTGCAAACGAGGGCTTGATGTGCGCAATTGCTTCTATCCACTTACACGACCGAGACTGCTTATTTGGTTCCTGGTTGAGCCAAGACGAAACAGGCCAAAAAAAATAGTCCAGCCTATCGTAGCATGCGAACGCCCTCCCCGTTTGTGTCCCTGTCAAGCCCTGTCCACCCCCTGTCTTTTAACCCTGTCCGCCTTCGTCAACATCATGCGTCAAAACCCACGAGGCCGATCATGATGGCTGAGCGTTACTGGCTACGTTCCATCCGAAAATGTGTGGAGTCTTCGATCTGCTCTCGTCTTTGCGCTGCTAGTGGATCCCAGCGTTGGCATAGTAAGTAATAAGTGCGTTAACGGGAGTGACTTTTGTGTTCTACTCCATTCCTCTCTCACCCAATCATTCTACACTCTCTTCTTGTTCCTGCAGCTTGCAGTAGGCTAGTCACCTTCATTCTTTTTTTCGCGCCATCATCGTGCATCTAGTTTGCCGCCTTTCGTTCTTTCTTGCCATCCTCCTGGACTATAAGACGTTCGCTTGAAGACCATCAAGTCGGTCGTTTCGTTTCCTCTCCCCTCACGCCAGCGGCAGCAATCTTCTCGACATCTTTACAGGAGTCTTTCTTTCCTTTACCACAAACAGGCCAGGCCTCGTTTTTTTCTTCACAATAGTTTCTTCGTTTTCCCAATCGCCAGGAGCATCACTTTCCTTTGGAGTCTCGACTCTCGAAGAAACACCTCGATCGATATCACTCTCTCATTGTCATTGATTTCGCTCTGTTCTCCAGTTGAACAAAGCCCTTATCAGGTTAGTAAATCACATTCACTCGAGTCTTTGCCTGAGGCCGCACAATTCATTTGTTTGTCCACTTGAATGCTTCGAACAAGGGTTTTTGTGCGAATCAACGAAAAGTGTCTTCGAACTTCCTAGGTGTGGACCAACAAGTCTTGTGCGGCTCCGAGTTAAAGAATTGAAAGTGATCCGATAAATTGAATGCCTTGGGATTAACATTTGAATTTCAGACAAACAGACCAACTCAGTCTACATAAAATCGATCTCTTCAACTTCTTTTCTGCACAAACTTTTACCGAGATCTTATCGGCTGGAACCAGATATACGTCTCATCGACTCTTTTGATCAAGATGACTTTCGCAAAGACTTCAAGCGCCCTCGTCGCGCTCTTCGCCGTCGCCAATGGTCACATGATTATGACCAGCCCTTCTCCCTTCGACCCATCGGCTCTTAACAACAGCCCTCTAGACGCAAGCGGCAGTGACTTCCCTTGCAAGTTCGGCAACGGCTACTCTGCCACCGGCGGTGAGACCAACAGCTACGCACTTGGATCCAAGCAAACCCTCAAGTTCCAGGGTGGCGCAACTCACGGCGGTGGCTCGTGCCAAGTCTCCATCACTTACGACGAGGCTCCCACCGCGGACAGCAAGTGGAAGGTTATCCACTCCATCGAGGGTGGCTGCCCGGCCAAGGACACCGCCGGCAACATCGGTGAGGACGCCTCTGCTGCGGATCCGTACACCTACGCCTACACCATCCCGAGCGACATCCCCGCCGGCAAGGCCACCATCGCCTGGTCGTGGTTCAACAAAGTCGGCAACCGAGAATTCTACATGAACTGTGGTGCATTGGAATTGACCGGTGACGGTGGCGACCAGGCCAACTACGACAAGCTCCCCGACATGCTGGTTCTTAACATCGGCGACAAGCCCCAGACTCTCGAGAGCTACGACTACGTCTTCGAGGACGCCGGTGACTCTGTTGAGGACAACACCTCTGGAGGCCAGGTCGCTACTTGTGGAACAAGCGGATGTACCCCTGGTAACAGCGCTGGCTCCGGCTCTGGCTCCGGTTCCGACTCTGGTTCCGACTCTGGATCTGAGTCCAGCTCTGCTGCTGCTGCTCCCACCACCACCGCTGCCGCTTCATCCGCCGCTTCGTCTGCCGCTGGTGGTGTCTTCATCACCCAGTCGCCGTCCAGCGCCGCCGCAGCCCCCACTACCACTGCCGCCGCTGTCGCTTCTTCCTCTTCCGAAGTAGCATCCGCACCTGCAGCATCTGCCACTGCCTCGCCCAGCACCGGCTCTGGTTCTAGCTCCGGATCCGGCTCTGGCTCTGGCTCCAGCCTGTCTGGTGCCTGCAGCTCCGAGGGCACCTTCAACTGCATGGGTTCGTCTTACCAGCAGTGCGCCTCCGGCACATGGTCCACGGTGATGCAGATGGCCGCCGGCACAACCTGCACGGCCGGCCAGAGCACACAGCTCAACGTCGCCGCCGTGGCGGTCAAGATGTTCAAGCGTGTCGGCCTTGCCTTCCGAGCATAAACAACTTATCTCTTCAGAATGACGGCACTCAGGGAGATGCCAGATCATGCCATCACGATGATGATGATGGCGGTGGGTTGCTAGCAACATTCAATTAAAGCAGGATATCCACGGGGATTTGGCCAGGCATTTTTCATCTTTTTTTCATCTTTCTCCGACCATCATTTTCTATGGCCGCGGCCGGGCTTTAGACTTCTGTAACATTAGCCATTCTTTGTACATACATTTCTCACTGATACCACCGATCTCGGACAATGAACAACCATTACTACTAAAACGTATTTTTTCCCTTTTGTATAATTGTGACATCGTCTTCCAGTGAAAGAAGAAAAAACTATTGCTGGTAGACTCTAGCATCATAGGCATCTCGTGACTCCGTAGACCCTTTTCGACCAAATATGTGCTGCTCAAACCCAGGGATCAATGATGATATAGCCATCCTCCCTATAGGCACCTCCAGCAGCTCTAAACTGGTCAATGTTAGGCTTTTGGAGAAATTATGTAATTTAGCTAGTCTTCAGTAGAGTCTTGCTCTTCCTGGCCTTGAGATTTGGATATGAAACAAATATATTATATGTAGACTCTTCTAATGACTCTGGTAATAAACTGTGCATACTTCGCGTTGATCAACTCAATTCTTAATTATTCCTCGCTCCCAGGAGAACACCTATGTATAAATCCCCAACGCCTACGTCATGTTGACCAGAACTCTGTCCCAAGAGGATCGGAACCTAATATTGAGCAATATTGAGAAGACCGGGTATAGTAAAAAAGAAAGAAGGAAAAGGAGCCACGAAATTCGTTGCACTAGGCATTCCTTCCTAAATCCTTATTCAATCAAACTAGATATACGTGTGTTAGCATGCGTATAATAGAAACACCCTATCTTACTTTGAACTAATTTTGTGACAGCTCTATGTGCGGGTTCGTCGATGAACTGGCGGCAGACTCTGGACGGGCTGATGAGAGACAGTTCCTTCTAGGCGGGAAGCGAGAACGAAGGCTCCAGGCGTTTCGTAGTCGCCGTAACAATCCATTGAATCGTGAAACAAGTCGTCGTCCTTCTCTCGTAGCTCGTAGTACTTATACATGCCGCATCGAAAGACCGGTTTTCTAGAGTCAAATGGTACTTGGGGATTATGCCTGGGACATCGCCTCTTGTCGATGAGGTATAGTGTTCTCTGTTTTAGAGGGGACAATTCCTCCAAGTTCGAATAGACAGCACAGGACCACTGCCATCACGGTCCTGCAAAGTTTCGCTCACTCAATCTCCACAGCGGATCGTATTCGATCGCAGCACGGGGGAAATAGCTGGCGTCTCCCCTCGTGAGGACCTTGAGTTCATTAACGCTGGCCGTGGCATAGTCGGATATTAACTTAGGGTCGTTGGCAGCTGACTGTAGCATCTCCTTGCTAAGGCTCATGGGTGACCGAAGGAATAACAGGTCTAGAAGCGGATTCCACATCAATGGCTCTACGGCATATCCATAAGATAGCCTTGCAATAGTAGATTTGGAGGAGTCATCCATGGTATGTTGCCTTGGGTTCCTTTGGGGATAAGAAAGTAATAAACACAAGTTGAGTAGAACAAGGCCACTTCCTATCAGACCCCTAGATGTGTTGTCTTTTATGGATGTGACTAGCCTTTCGAAAGGAAGAATAGACTACCTATATAGGTACATTATAAATAATTCTTTGGAGACGTACAGGAGACAAGGCTTAGGAGCAAAATCATGTAGTCCAGGTAAGTGAAATGTGAAGGATGTAGTAACAATATCAGACTGGCTACCTCCGTAAGACCTCAGCCCCGAGTAAGTACCTACATGTAGGCAGGTACATAGGAACGTAATCAGAAGTGTGAAGTATACATGATATGTATAGCGAGATGTAGGCATGAAAGGTTGGGTGAGGCCTCGATGCCTCTATGTACTAGACGGCCAGTCTAATGGATTAGGACATTTTAGAGTTGAAGAAGGAGGGTTTTCAGTACGGCTCGAGCTCCAACCTACCCACATACCTTGCCTGCTTCTTTAGCTACCTAGATGTCACAATTTAGGTGTTATGAGCTTGACCGTCGCAAGGCAGCCTGCCCCCTTTGCTTGTACCTGATTTTACCTGGCCCATAATTATGAGCTAATGACACATAGGAACTTCATGTATCTCTTACTGAAATAGGTGCTCATAGCGCGACAGCTAAGTACTCTCATTTGATCACATAGATGTGAGTCGTGATGGTCAAATTGATAGTGGTGGTGGTCTTTCAATTACAGGTATTAAAATATTAATGCCGATTGATAGGAAGGGTACGTACCTAGGTACCTAAGTACTGATTGCCCGCTAACTCGTCAGTCCGTGCATGTCGAGATTACCTAACCCATTAAAAAGCTTGGCTCTTTTGCTTCCCATTCCGTCATCTCTCTTACAACCAACCCCTAAGACCTTTTCATTGCGCAATGACCGAGTGAGAAGTCACCATGGACAACAAGACTAGCACATCTACAGCTCTCGTGCGGAAGAGAGATGATTTGGAGTTGATGCCGCCACCGCCACCCCCAAAACGAATCAAGAGACCGAAGAAAATAATCGACGAGGATAGCTACACCGATGCGCTCTCCCAGATTATCGCCAGAGATTTCTTCCCTGGGCTGCTAGAAAGCGAAACGCAACAAGAATACTTGGATGCGGTAGAGTCAAAAGATGAAGCATGGATATTGAGCGCAAGTCGACGGCTACATCAAGTCATGACACCAGGGCGTCAGAGATCAAGGCGGGGGACGTCGCTCGCGCCAGGTGCGCAGACCCCCAAGGGCTTTGTTGGGGACACGCCAATATCCGTATTTTCCGAGGCTACCACGTCAGTAATCAGTGAGAAGGATGCGATCGATACAAACATGAGCTTGGGCGCATTCCAGTCCAAATACACGAGCGAAGACAACGAAAGCTTTTACAAACTCCTGGATAGGCAGAATTCGAAGAAGGCCGAGAAATATGCTTGGCTATGGTCAGGAAATAAACTTCCCTCCAAGATGCAGCTAAAACAAAAGCAAATCGAAGCGAAGCTAGAAGAAACACGATGTTTGACGGATGATGGGTTTGAAAAAGATCGCTTAGCCATTAAGGACCGGGAGGAGAAACCTGCGCAAGCCGACACGTGGAAGTTTCTACCTAACAATTCATTAATGTTTGTCCCCGAGGGCGTAGAGGATTTGATGGAAACTAGGGTACAAAGGTCGGAGGCTGAATCTCGAGCTGCACCCAAGGGTGTCAACTATGCGAACACTAGATTACCGGGGCCAAAGATTGGCGACGACGAGTCAGTGCCATCCTCGCCGTCGCTTTCTGCCGTCCGCGATGCCATTGCAGGGAAACGAGGGACCAGTGAAATCAACTCGACCACCGCAGGAAGCGAAACACCAAGGGTCAATGGATATGCTTTTGTGGATGACGAGGAGCCGGAATACGAAGCGCCGGCCGCACCGAAAATCGACCTTGGTCCTGGTGATGCTACTCCCAATCCATTTACTATTCAACAACAAAGCAAAAGAGAAGCTCTCCACCATCGTATGGTCGATCGAATCTCGCAATCCAAGAGGACATCGTCTAAAATTGGCTTAACTGGGAGAGCCGACAAAACACCGGTCCCAAAGTTCCCAAGCAGCCCTCGTGTCACAGGTGGCTTGACCCCAGCAGCTCAGCGGCTTTGGAGTAAGATTGGAGGAAGTGGTGGGAATACACCTCGAACGCCATTTGGCCAAAGTACGTCAATGAAAGGGAAAAGTTCCAAGCTGAAGCAGGTTTTGAAATAATAAGAGGAAGATAATGATTTTATGATATTACTATGATACCCCCCAATAGAGAGCGAATGCATAAGAAGCATGATTATACAACACAATGAAAATGACACTTTAATGTGTCTGATTCATTATTATTACCTTTTTGCCTGACCTAACACTATTAGTAGAGTATTAGTAGAGTAAATGTTCTGAAGGTCAAATATCCGTGAGTTGGTCACCTACCAATCTGCACATTGATGCGTGTCGATGAATCTGATTGGCTCATATCCATGTGAATATACTATGTAGAAGTCCGCCGCGTGCAGACTTGCCAGAGTCTGGAGATTAGCGGGGCACTAGTTAGGTACGTACCCCAAGTAAATTTAAGCTTCAATAATAGCTCCCCGTCAAATCGCGACGTGCATCCATCTACCTTTAAGCCTTGCATTTTTAGTCCGACCAATATCAAACCTGCTAGCTCCGACACATTTCGACGATTTCGTTCGCGATTTCTTCCCAAAGCTCAGGAACACTAGAGGGCAGGCCATATCATAATCGACATGTCCAAAAGACAAGCCTCTGAAGCCTTGGAGGAGCTTCAGGGCGTCGATACACCTGTTTCCAAAAGATCTCGATACGACGATGGTTCTGAGTTGAATGGCAACGGCGCTTCTATTTCACCTGTGGCGTTGGATAACACGCTACCAAATAACGATTATGATGAAGATGACGAGTTCGAAGACGAGCCTGTAAAGGCGCCGATACGTCAGTCTGCACCTACGGAAGGTTACGATGACCTCTACCTCGATACGATCGATCGCAACGTGCTCGACTTCGACTTCGAGAAGCTATGTTCCATCAGCTTATCCAACATTAACGTCTATGCGTGTCTCGTCTGTGGTAAATACTTCCAGGGTCGAGGCCCTAAATCGCATGCCTATTTCCACGCGCTGGAAGTAGGGCATCATGTGTTCATCAACATGGAGACACAGAAGGTCTACGTATTGCCGGAAGGGTACGAAGTTAAGAGCAAGTCCTTGGACGACATAAAATACGTATCCGACCCCAGATACACGAGACAAGAAGTGATGGAGCTAGATCGAAAGCCGCGAACTGCGTGGACACTGGATGGAAAAGAATATACCCCTGGTTTCGTGGGAATGAACAACATCAAAGAGAATGACTACCTAAATGTTGTGGTACAAGCGCTATCCCATGTTTCGCCACTTCGGAACTACTTCTTGCTGGAGGACCTCTCGTCTCGACCTGAACTGGTTAAACGATGCGGTATCCTATTCCGAAAGATTTGGAATTCTCGAGCCTTCAAGAACCACGTATCACCCCACGAACTGTTGCAGGAAATCTCGTTGAGATCTAATAAAAGGTTTACCTTGACTATACAATCAGACCCTGTGGAATTCCTATCGTGGTTTCTGAACAATTTGCACCTTGGAGTGGGTGGCAGCAAGACGAAGCCAGGAAGCAGCATAATCCAAAAGATATTCCAAGGGAAACTGAAGGTCGAATCCCAAGCCATTACTGCGAAGGCGGACACACAAGATCGCTTGCGCTTTGAAGAGGCGGCAGAAGTCAAAACAGATATCAATCGCTTCCTACTTCTAACACTCGACTTACCACCAGCGCCCCTATTCCAGGACGAACTAGAGCGCAACATCATTCCCCAAGTCCCACTAACTACCATCTTATCAAAATACGACGGTGTTAAGGCACAAGAGCACCTGGCGCAACGGAAGCGATATCGATTAATGCACCCCTTGCCACCATACCTCTCATTCCACATTAAGCGCTTCTCTACTAATAAATTCGTATCGGAGCGCAACCCTACAATCGTTACGTTTGACGCGCGTGTCGGCCTCGACGTCTCTCCCTATGTGGAGCCAAGCCCGGTAGACCACCCCATGGGGGAGCCGATATGGTACGACCTTGTTGCGAACGTAACCCACGAGGCAGTTCGAGCCAAGGAGGACGTAGCTGACTCGGGCGAGGAACGAAAGACGTGGAAGGTACAGCTCAAGGATAAAGGGAGAGACGAGTGGGTTGTGTGCCAGGACCTGTTCGTGGAGAAGACGCAGAAGGAACTGTTGTACCTTGGCGAGTCGTATCTCCAGATTTGGGAACGGCGGCGAGATCCCAAGGGTAAACGGAAAACGTAATGGTCTAGCTATCTATGGTGTAAGATACCTGGACGAAGCAAAAAATCAAGAGAATCGGAACTAATATTGGTGGCTTATTACATCGTGTAACGGCGACGGTAGCCCTGTGACGAGAAGCTATTGCAATACGGCTCATTCTCGTCTCATAATAATATACAATGAGCTTTATTGCTGCACGACTGATCTACCTACTAGGTACCTGGCTAATGACATTGTTAGGTTGTTGGAGTTATTTGAGACACGGGAACGAGAAACCCATTGTTGAATATTTCCATTTTGCAAACTGCTTTTAGTAAATGATGACGATTATACCTGTACCTACTCTCCGTGTTGGATCCACTTTTGACCGGCGCTCTGTTTCACAAGGGGGGCTTGGATGCATGAGCTTAGCATCATGCAGGCTTGAGACGGTGAGCCCCTCTTAACCGACCACACCGAATAGTTGCACGTGTGCTCCAAACCTACCTAGATTCATATACGTAGATTACCTATCTTTCTGCGAGTAATCTTGAATAATATTAAGGATATTTTTACATATCTTACACATTATACATCGTTAGATAGAATTAGACCTGATATCATCATGAACGTCGGTAAGTTTAGCAGCTACGCTATCTCCTATCTCACCTGTCACCTTGCAAGGTACGCATCGGAAGCTAATAATGCCCCCTTAGACTGGCTTCTTGACGGCGGGTACCTCCCAAATGCGATGATCCGGGTTGGTATCCGGCGGCAGCTGGCGCAGCGGTTGGAGGAGATCAAGTCGTCGACGCTGACCGCCGATTACGAGCGCAAGATGAAATATCTAAAGCTGCTCCGCACGCGGCCCATCGCCGTCGAGACCGCTACCGCCAACACGCAGCACTACGAGGTCGGCACCGGCGTGTTGCTTGGGATGCTCGGCCCACGCATGAAGTACTCCTGCAGCTTGTACCCTAAGGGCGGTGAGACCCTGGCCCAGGCCGAGGTCGCCATGCTCGAGCTGTATAGCCACCGCGCGGATCTAAGGGATGGGTTGAGTATCTTGGATTTAGGGTGAGTAGGCTAGCTCGCTTTCGTCTTAAGTCGGGGGCATTTTTGGGGCGTCGTTGACTGACACCGACCCTCAGATGCGGCTGGGGTTCCGGCGCTTTGTACTTCGCCGAAGTATACCCCAGGTCGAAGATCACGGCCTTCTCCAACTCGAAGACGCAGAAGGAGTACATCGATTCCAAGGCCAAAGAGAAAGGTCTGACGAACCTGACCGTCATCACGGGCAATGTGGTGGACTACGAGTTTAAGAAGCAGAGCTTTGATCGCGTGGTCTCGATAGAGGTACCAAACGAACGAAACGCTTAATCTGATGAGCATTGCTAACTAACTAATCTGCTTATTAGCTCTTCGAGCACATGAAGAACTATGAGTTACTAATGGCGAAAGTCTCAAGGGCGTTGAAGCCCGGGGGCAAGTTGTTTGTGCACATTTTCGCCCACAAGACGACCCCTTATGATTTCGAAGAGGGTTGGATGACTGAGCACTTCTTCACTGGTGGCACTAGTACGTATCCACGAATTGTCCTTGGAAGGTGATCACCGCTAATTCTGTTTTAGTGCCGTCCGCGGATCTTCTGCTTTACTTCCAGAAGGACCTTTCCATCAGAAAGCAATGGTGGGTTAATGGAAATAACTACTCGAAAACGTGCGAGGTAAGAATACCCCCTAATTCCGAGGTTCCATTTCGACCATCTGCTGACCTGACATAAGCATTGGCTTTCGAATATGATCGCAAACAAGAAGCAGATATGGCCCCATCTACAAGAGACGTACGGCGAGCAGAACGCAAACATGTGGTACAACAGATGGCAAATCTTCTATATGGCTTGCTCGGAATTGTTCGCCTACGAAGGCGGGGACACCTGGGGAGTTTCTCACTATCTGTTTGAGAAGCCGAAATAACCGTAGCAGTAACATCGTAGTATGTATGTAGTACACCATATGAGCATGTTGACTGGTTCTTCTCTTCTAAAACTCGAAACTTCCCAACGGTTGGGGATCGTTGTGTAAATGCATCTTGAATCCCTCTTTGTCGTGGTATCTGCCTGCTGATGTTGCACCTCATACTTCGTTCCGCATCGCCCTTCTTTGCGCTTATAATCTAGTGGTCCCAAGGGTGCTTCCAGCCCATTAGAACGGGACCTAGGTATAGAGTAAGTAATAGCTCGTCGTCATTCGGGTTCGGGGTCAATCACCATCTTTCCTCGCGCGGTACATCAACTGGTCCAAAAGTCAGCAAAAAGGGTCTCAAAATAGGGATTTGGGAGGCCTTACAAAAAACCACATGCTTGCACCTAGAGCGGTGGCAGTGAATCTGTAGACGCCCGGGACGTGAGGCTTAATCGGACCAGGGCCGGCCATTGTCGCTCGAATCTGACGGTTTGTTAGCAGTGCGTTGGTCGACGTATGGCGTTCTGATGAGGAGGGATCGTACGTGGTTGCTGTTCGGAGAATGGGTCGGCTTGAGTATGAAAGATGGACTTGTCTGGTTGGAATCGATGTCGTGATGGTCAATTGGAGGAATGCTGCTTGGATATCCGCGATCGAAGCTTCAATGACCGATGATTTGCCGATTTAGTGAAGTGGGTGGTCTTTGCGCGGATCTACATAGAAAGGTCTTGAACCTTGAGAGGTTACATAATAAATATGTATTAACAGATAATAATCATTTATCTTGCATTCTTTGGTGGGTCTTAAGCTTTCTATGGACCCTCCCTAATGTACGTACCTAAGGCATGGATGGCACCTACGTCGCGCGAACAACCAAGCAAGCTTCTTTTCTCGTAAATAATAAATGTGCAGCGTTCGCATCTGTTATTTTCTCTCCATCATTTTTTTAAAAACAACTTCTTACGATGCGCCCAACTTCTTTGTAACCCATTCAATTCCATCGCAAGCTAGCAACTGCTGGTTTGCGACGTCGGATTTGGGATTTACTCAGGATCATTTACGCTCGGCGTACTTATCTGGAACCTATTAAACGATCAATCCCCGATTCTAATCTACATTCCTCTCGCGATACTTGTAACATTTCTCAACCACAACTCCGACAATGTCGACCAACATCGGAAATGGGGCGCTTTCCCCGCGCTCTTTTGCGGTTCAACATCAGCGACCGAAGGATAGTTTCATGGGCTGTTCTAGAATCGCAGACTACGAACTTCTAGGTAAACTAGGAGAGGGTACCTTTGGGTAAGCTTCTTCAAAAGTTGAAATGTCATGCACAATACTTACGATTCCGATAGTGAGGTTCACAAGGCGAGATCACGAAAGAACGGTTCTTTAGTGGCCCTAAAGAAGATTATTATGCACAACGAGAAGGATGGATTTCCTATTACTGCCCTTCGAGAAATCAAGCTTCTTAAGCTGTTGTCGCATAAGAATGTCCTACGCCTGGAGGATATGGCCGTAGAGCATCACAGCAAGATCAGTGAGTCTTGGCTTGTCTAACACACCGACTTCCTAGGCTGACCTTATCAAGCCGACAAGCGAAAGCGTCCCATTATGTATATGGTTACGCCCTACATGGACCACGACTTGTCTGGTCTACTCGACAACCCTTCTGTTCACTTCACCGTACCGCAGATCAAATGCTACCTCCTCCAACTTCTTGAAGGTGTTCGATACCTACACGATAGCAATATCCTCCACCGCGATATGAAAGCGGCCAATCTGCTTATCGACAACAAAGGTATACTTCAGATTGCCGACTTTGGACTTGCGAGAAACTATGATGGTCCAGTCCCGGAGCCTAAAAAGGGAGGCGGCGAGGGAAAGCGGGAGTACACTAGCCTTGTCGTCACGCGATGGTACCGTCCTCCCGAGCTCTTGTTGCATCTCAAGAGATACACCACTGCTATTGACATGTGGGGTGTTGGGTAAGATAATGGAGACGTTTCGTCTAGGGTGAAACAACTAACATTGCCTATAGATGCGTTTTCGGCGAGATGCTAGTTGGCAAGCCTATCCTGACGGGCGAGAGCGATGGACACCAGCTAGACATTATATTCGACCTGGTCGGATCCCCTAATGAACAGAATATGCCCGGATGGAAGGAGTTACCTGGCGGCGAGGCCCTTAACCCACGACAGCGCGCCGGTACACTACAACAGCGATTCCGCGACCATGGCCCACACGCAGTCTCCCTTCTGAAGGAGCTGCTTACGCTGAACTGGCGAACGCGCATAAATGCAATCGATGCATTGCAACACCCTTACTTCACCACCACCCCTCTCCCGGCGAAGTCCCAAGATCTGCCTACATTCGAAGACAGCCACGAACTGGACCGTAGAAAGTTCCATGATCGAAAGGCTGCTCTTCCACCCGCTCCCAAAGGAGGTACAGTCGGCGTTGGCGCATTTGAAGGTCCCAATGCTTCGTTTGGCAGCGGTGATGGTTATGGCAATAGGATGAACGGCAGATACCAGAAGCCCCACGGCGGTCCGTACCGCGGAGAAGAAGGACGCAGGCCTGCTTGGGCTCGTGATCAACCTCACATGGATCACCGCTTACCCCCTCGTCCGCCTCCGCCCGAGTACCCGGGAAATGGATGGGACAACCCTGCTGAGCACCACGAATCCTTCAGAGACCGACCGCCTAGAAATCGTCCAGCCAACAGACAGGACGTCGACACCTATATTCCCAGCTATCGTGCAGGTGGTCGAGACGACCGTCCGCCTAGAGAGGATCGACCACCGAGAGACGATCGACCACCGAGAGACGATCGTCGAAGATGGGATGATCGTGACGACCGACGGCATGATTGGGACCGCCGCGAAAGAGACTACGATGACCGTAGCCGAGCGAGCCAGACTCGCAGCCGCAGTCGATCTCCCGCTGCCCGAGATCGTGACGTTTATGGCAGGCGATAGGATCGTGATAACGGTTCTCGAGCGCGACCGGGTCCGCAACCCCGACGCCCTACTTCACACTCTTCTAAGTCCAGTCAAACTGGACCACGCCTGAAATTCAGACGGATTTCGGACTTTTTCTAATGCCTGTGGTAATAAGATACGTAACGGAAGGGTTTTACGGATCAGGGCTTGCGGTTAGGGCCTTATGATAATTCTGCGACACAAGTGTTTGGCGTTTTAGGTTGTACATGTTTTCGAGGGTTAGGCATGCTAGGGGGACTAGGGCGTGCATTTGCATCTGGCTCGTAACATATTGCATGTGGACCAATTTGCTTCATGACGGTTGGCAAATGACCTATGATAGTCATGTGGCGGCTTGCTACTTTTTTTTGGCGGTCTCGTCAGTGGCCGTACTATGTACATGGCTGTTTCCTTCGGGGTCGTCTAATTCGCGATGCGGTCAAGTAGCTACATAAGACAATAATAAATCGTACTTTGACACCATGATACTGAGATGATCTTTTTTATGGGCTTAAATGTAGAATCGTGAGGTTTCATTGTGGTGTAAAATCACATGAGTAACTGATTATGCGTGTGATGCGCTGCAGAGTAAACGAGATTTTACTATGTATGGTAATGTAACCATTCCGAATCAGCCCCAGCGTGCAGCCTATACCCCCTATCTAAACATACACATTAATGTCCTTCTAGGCAACAAGATGTGCTTAGGAAAGATGAAACCCTTATTTAAAACCCCATAATATACAAAGATATTTTCAACGAGTCTCGTCTGTACACTCAAGTGACAGTATCCCTTACCTCCTTTAGTAATCGAACTTTGCGTCTGTACTCCCGAAAGGTAAGCTCGTATATTTTTACAGAACGTGATAAGCGAAGCGTCGATATCAACGTGACCAGATGAGAGTACCAGGGTGACATATGGCTTCGCTTCTTCGTAGGTAGTTATGTGTCACTCTGAGCGAGGGAAACATTGCAAGCACCAGCTTGAGCTACCCGCCCACCTTGCTTAGGATAAATCGCTACTGCTCTCTTCATGGATCGTTTGAGAAAGCAACCCCCTGCGTCGTCTCTTAGGTTTCTCGGAATTTCTCATTAGCTTCCACTGTTTCTCGAACGTTTCGTATGTGTCATCCTTTGGCTCGTGCTTTAGCTGTCCTCGTCGTGAGGTCGAGTTGCTGGTTCCGGAAAGCTTGCTAGAGCTATCTTCAGACCGTGTGCTAAACCCTAGTTCGTCAAACTCATCCTCGTCCTCCAAAGGTGTAAGCCCAGGTCTCCGGCGGACTACACCCGGCTTCTGTGAACCATCGACACCCAGCAAGACAAAGATGAAGCTGGAAGTTCCATACATCACCAGTCCGGCAAAAATACCTATAATAGTCGCCCAGGCGAGCTGTATACCGTGTTAGTATTACAAAGTCTCCTTCCCATACACAGGTTTATCTTTATGGTTGTCCTTACGTATATGTAAATGTACTATTTAGAATCAGCAACTAGTTTCATCTATTGTATGTATCTAACACAGGCTACAGGGATTCTTGCAAAGAAGGCTATAGGAGACAATACCTTGAGCTTAGTGGCCAATCCCAGAACAGACAACGCGGCATTGGAGATGGACTGAAGCAAGTACCAAATAGGAGACAGGAGAAAAACGACCAGAGTGAGGAGGTAGTAGAGCGGATAGTGTAGAGGTATTGTGACGACGTAACACAACTTCAGAAACCACTTGAGCGTGGGATACAGGAATGACGTGCCGAAAGTCTGCAAGGGGGTCAGCCAATCCATGCTCGAGGATTGGCCGCGTGGCCTGAAGAACTTTGATGAGATGTGTGTCTCTTTTTGATTCTAACTGGTTTAGCTAATTAGACTTGGAGAATTTTGGGATTTCGACCGGCGAAAATAACGAGTTCGCAAGGATCGCGTTGTTGTTTCTATTTGGGCCGTTTACAATGTTGAACCGGAACTGGATAAACATGCACGATTCACGAAATGAAGTAGTTTATGGAATGGTGAAGTATGACGGAGGTGACGCCCCAGGTCTTGGCATTGAAAGCTTCAGATGATCATGGTTCAGGTACCACAGAGCCATACATTCTAGGTATGTCTCTTTCCCAATGCTGCAAATTGATTTTACGGAGCTGCGGTAGTATGGCAATTCATTAGTCCGATCCGGTGGGGTAGAAGCTCAGTCAAAGTGGACCAAAATGTTATGTAACTGAAAATCCAATAATGTGCAGCTAGAGCTAAGCGGCTCGATCGGCTTGAAGTTACTTTTTCGTGCGTGGTACATACTCGAGCCTGTGTTCACCGCTGGCCTCGAAAGAACAATGAATTGGAGATATGCAAGTATGAATTGCAATACCCCTTGTTTTTTTTTTCGGGGTAACTGATGTGTTCTGTCTAATTAAGTTTTCATTATTTCTTTTTCTTTTGTTATTTTGATAAATACTGCAAGGCGAATAAAACATCGTCGAATTTACCATCTTAATTCGAATAATTGGAATTACACTTTACAGCACAATGAAAGTACCTGAGCTGATAAAATACTTGGACCCTTGTGGTGATATTCGGCTATTGTGGTCAGTGCGTTCTTCTTGACCGGGGGAAAGAAGGTGGGCTGGGGTCGGGGAACAGGGATGCCGATTAACTGGGACTGGCTTCAACGTTATCAACTGAAACTCGTTCTTCCTCGTCCCAGATCTCTTGGATCTTCCCCCAACTACCCAATCATTCCATCTGCCTATCGAGGCTGTCTTATGTTCCCCCCCGACTACCGACTACGCCATCCAGGTCTCATGACCATATTTTGCTTGTAGATGATCCATGTTCATTTCGACAACCCTCAGCTTGAATCATTTTTGAGCAAATCCTCTCGGTCACACCGCCTGCCTTGACCCTGCGCACCCGCCACGGCCCACGACGCACGACGCTGTATACGCACTACATCCCGCCCGTCAGCTTCCGACTTCCCCGCGATTTGACTGACAACTCATCTCTTTACTATCCGGATTGAATTATAACAAGCAAAAGAAGAAGAAGAAGAAAAAATAAACACCAACCATTAGATAGGGGGGATCTTTTCCTCCCCGCCCCCCACGCGGAACAATGGGCAACAACCCTTCGTCCACTTCGAAGCCCGCTACCCCCACCACGGCTACTTCGTCGCACGACTCCCCGCGAGCTTCCAAGAAGGAACCCAAGACCCTGGCATCTATACACAATCAGCACATTAGGTCACCAGCCTCGCCAGAGGCCTCGGCCGTCCAGGCAACCGGCACTTCTATTATTAACAAAAGCTCGCAGTCGAGACCGCTCTCCATCCTCAACTCCTCTTCCCCTTCCACTAGCTCCAACGCCTCGGCCGCCGCCGCCGCCGCTGCTGCTTCTAAGGCCCCTGAGCCAAAGCCGAAGCCTGCCGAATTCAAGGATGAACATTCCCAGCCCGTAGCCGTCCCTACTTCCTATTCCCATCCGGAACAGGACCTGTCTTTCGCACATGATTCCCAGTACGAGGACAGTCTTATATCGGGTCCCACATCTAGCAGCATTCAAGATATGTCCTATCATATAAATCGCCCACCACGGCTGCCGCTCCCAATTGAGGAGGAGATTCATACTCCGGGCTCGCCCATAGTCGCACCTAGTGATGCTGACGCCGATCCAGTTGACGATGTGCCACCTCTTGATGACTCGGCGAGTCTTCCTCGTCGTGCGTCGGGTCTTAGTAACGCAACCGACGAGGAAGACACCGAAGAACTCAGGGTTGACAAGACGAGACCAACTATACCAACCCGTATCGAGTGGTCCAGGGGCGGTCAGAAGGTCTATGTAACCGGAACGCCGTTTCAGTGGAGCCGAAAGCAGCGGTTACTTCCAGTGTGAGTTTTCTCCTAGCGTCTATTTATGTGACATTGAAGGCCCCATGGTTAGACAATTGAGTTTTATATTGAGCGAATTTAATCGAATAAGCGGGATTTTTGAACAATAGCTGCTGACACGTCGGATATAGTGAGGATAGGGAGGGTGTACTAGAGACGGTAATATCCGTGTTCCCAGGCACGCATCATATAAAATTTCTGGTCGACGGGAACATGCAGACGTCGCCGGATCTGCCTACCACCGTTGACTTTGGGAATAACTTGGTGAACTACATTGAAGTAAGCGGGGACGACTCAAGCTCGCGGAATGTACCTTTAGATACTCGCGTCCCTAAATCGAACGAGGCTGCCCTATCTCTTCCCTCTAGGCAGCCTTCACACGACGATGCAAATAAGGGCCCTCAGCAGAAGATCATCGACCCGGTCGAAAACTTTACCGCCAAGATTCCTCAGTACTTGGACGACTTCGACCAACCTGAAGATACTTCACAGTATAGGCTTTCCGCATTGGCCCTGGAGCGACTTCCACCACCACCGAGTTTGCCTGGATTCTTGAGCAAACCGATCATGAATAACACATCATTGATTAAGGACGATAACAGCGTCCTCAACATGCCCAACCACACGATGCTGAACCACCTGGCCACATGTAGCATCAAAAATAACGTCCTCGCTGTCTCAGCTACTACGCGATACCAGAACAAGGTATGTATTTCTTGTGATCTTCACTGTGATTTCGTCACTAACAGCAGTGAAGTATGTGACTACAGTTATTTATAAGGCTACAAGGAACGAATAAGTTTTCAGTGCTCGCACATTGAAGCCGATGCTCTGGGCCAATATAGGCTCAAGAGCAGGTTTTTTTTTCTTGTTTTATGAATTGTTCATATTGAGGACGTGATTCTACTGTTATGATTACGCCTAGGTCGAAGAGAAGTTTCAAATCCAACGTCTGGAATGAGTTAAGTTTTTTTTGCGAGTAACACCTTTTCGTGCCACAGCGCCCGTTTTGTTCGAAAACAGATGGAAATGAGGGTTTGGGTTTAAAGAATACGGCACACGATGGGACGCGCCGAAAATGATTCCAATGAGGTACATGAGGCCAAGAAGCCATGGAGATGCGCAGGCAGAACGCGCGGAGTTCATTTAGACGGACAATCTTGATACCTATCAGTGAATAAAAAAACAAATCTACTGTTTACACAGTCACAGTAAGGCATATAGAATTTAGATGATCATTATTATTCATTCAGTCTCTCCATTTCACGTAAACTTCGTCAGTTCTAAATCGCTGTGTACAAGTGCTCTCCTCGAGCGGCGTACGGAATCCCGTCTCGTACGCCAGCAGACCAGCGTGAGCGATCATGATACCGTTATCGATGCAGAAACGCTCGTCGGTCGCATACACACTTCCACCGCGCTCCGTAGCCATCTGGCCCATCATCTCCTGCAGGCGCTCATTGCACCCCACGCCGCCGACAATTAGAACCTGGTTGCTCCCGACGTGCGCCATAGCGCGCTCGGTAATCTCCACCAACATGGCGAACACCGTCTCCTGCAAGCTATAACACAAGTCCACGGGCGTGAATCTGTCCTCCTCGGGCACATCTTCACCGCGCGCAATCTTCGCCTCCTGCTCGCGCATCTGCGCGGCCAGAATCTCAGCCGCGCTCAAGATGCCGCTGAAGCTGCAATCCATGCCCTTGACCGCGTACGGCAGCTCGAGCAACCTGCGCCGCGCGGACTTCCGGGCCAGCAGCTCGATGTTGTAGCCGGGCGCGGGGTCGTTGCTGATGGTCAGGGCGCGCGCGAAGCGGTCGAGGCAGTTGCCGACGGCGATGTCCAGGGTCTCGCCGAAGATGCGGTAGCGCCGCTCGGCGTACGCGATGACCTGGGTGTTGCCGCCGCTGACGTAGAGCACGACGGGGTTCCGGGCGCCGGTGATCTCGCGGCCCATCTCGATGTGGCCCACGCAGTGGTTCACGCCGACGAGCGGCAGGTCCCAGAGCAGCGCCAGCGCGCGCGCGCCCACCGCGACGCTTTGCAGCGGCGCGCCCATCCCGGGGCCCTTGGTGTAGCAGATGCAGCTCAGCTCCTCGCTCGGGTTCTTGATACCTGCGGACTGGAGCGCGGAGCGTGCTAGTTTTGCGAAGAAGGAGCGGTGGTGTCGCGCTGTGTCCTTCGGTAGGAAACCGGTGCCTGGCGGCGACACGAAGGTGTGCCGGATGTTGGCTAGGATCGCGGATTTGTTGGTCGCGGCGTCGTGCGATATTATTCCTATGCCTAGCTTGTTGGCGCTGCCTTCGCAGCCTAGGGCTAGTAGGGGGGCCATGGTTGAGTGTGGGTATTTTTCTTCGTCTCTCTCTCTCTTTTCCCTTTCTCTTGGGAGGGCTGAGCTCGCTGTTGGTATTGATGGTGGGATGTGGTGGTAGGTAGATCAAGGTGGGGTTAGTTAGTGTATTCGAATTATCATGGGCGCTATTGTGGGATTTATGATTAGGAGTGAAGCAGTTAACATAAATCAAATCGCCTCAATGTAAAGGTCTCGTGAATATAATCTTAATGCACAGGAATCGTCTCGCAGTGCAACAGGCGTCTGATTATTCTATAGATTGGTAGTGTTATGAGGCTGTCTTGTAGTGGGGTTTGCTATGTAAGAGCGGGAGAGTACCTAAATCTGCAAGAGAACCCCTCCAATGACGACGGGATGCGCGCCCTGGGCGACCCTTATCGATAGGTCAACTTCCTTATCTGGCTAGTGCACATCTACGTGGTGGACCCTCGGTCGCCATAATGTTTAGGTACCAGCTGGTCGTCGAGGTGTGGTTAAGTGGGGCACCGCACTTATTCACTTGCTCGACAGGCAATAATAAGCCTTATTAGCCTTCAGTAATGTGCTGCGCTTTTAGCACCAAGGAGAAATCCCATATTACCAAATCGCTTGTTACCTAACTTTCCAACCTCTCCTCCTCTCCTCTTGGTCTTCGCACACACAAACTTGCAACTGAGGGGCTAGAAGAATATTTCTTCTGTTCGACCGATTCTTTCGTATCTTCCTAATTTCTTTATTTTGCCGACAGAAAAAGGGAATTCGTGCGTGACAACTATTTTTCCCAACAGGACGCTGAGCTATACATAGATGCATGGCCCGCTCGTCATTCCTTCGGTAATCCGAGAACCAAACCCGCCCGCCTTCTGAACTTCGCTGACTTTGAACTCCTTGCAGATGTCGACTCCCAACATGCATACATACGTCCATTCCTGCTTCTCCCTCCCTACCTTCGTCGACTTTTCTATATTCTTCCGCAGGTCCCAACTATGTTTGCGGTCGCCTATCTGCTGAGGCTTAGAAATTTGCTTACGCTCCAGATTCCAGATGGGATATACCATGTTCGCAACCCTGCGACGATCCCGAGTAGCTTCGAGAGTCAGCTCTATATAACAAACCTCCAGACGAGAGCGCTACTATAGATGCGAAATATCTGTCTCTGGCTGACACTTCTGCCGCAGAGCTCCGGTTTCTGTCATATACTCTGGTACTGGGGTCAGACTGCCTCGAGTCTATCTCAAGTGTCTTGAGCTTACAACTTTTACATGGCATATCACGAAGAACTCCTCTTCAAGCTGCGAGCTATCGCAAGTTGGAGAATATGAGTCGCTTCTACTTGCGTGTTACATGACCGGCCAACTTATGCGACCGTCCTCCCTTCGTCTCGGATCGCAAAGTCCACCGTTCCTCGAGACTTACCTCACACGGTATAGGCGATGTCGGATATCAAACTCGATACCCATCCCAACCAATTAGTTACTTTAGGTTGGTAAACTTTCTTGTTCAGTGACTCAAGTATATTTTCTATCTTCGCCGTTGTGGCAAGTGTCATGCTATTTTAATATTAAAGGTACTCGGAGGCTAACTAGTTGGCAGATAATACTACCAAGGCTCGGTTGCGCCCGACTTCGGCACTTTTCGAAACTCCCTACCTGGAGAAACGGCAGATGATCATCGCAGCACATTAATCGCATTCGACAGCAACATGAAGGCAACTGGGTAGCTTTATTGGTATCCCCTTCCCTCCTCGACTATTTGATATCTTCATCATCATGAATGACCCCAACTCCGCCGGCTATGCATGTGGCTTTGAAGACTATTTATACAGCAAAACAATGCCTAAACCGATATATCTCGGTTTGCCAACCTTTTCGAGTCCATATGTTCGCGTTGATTATGTACAGGGGGGTTGCGAACTGCTGAAACTACTGACTGAGCGGATAGGTTTTTTGGTGCAAGCTCTCATCGGCAAAAGCAACGGCAAGGATTAAAGGGTTGAGCTGTGGTGCCTTTGTGACACCCAAATTTCGCGTTCAACCAAAGTTGAGGTTAAGTGACCTCTTCCGCCGAAGTTCGTTTTTACCTACGAGCACTACACCATATCGTCCATGTCTATCTACACCTTAGAGTGGACTTGATAAGCAGCAGTCATTCGACGATTGCTTAGTCTCGGTATTCTCAGGTGGGAGGTCGAGATTGCTGAACGTGCGACGGCGCTGGTGATAGGTGGGGTACCTGTGGATGAGGCGGGAAGATAGACTGACGGTTTGCACTAGCCGGCAAGTGGTTTTGGGCAGCCGCGTCTATTCCTGGTCTCTTAAATAGGAACGTCGACGGTGGTATCGTCGATCGGAACCTCATCTGTTGAGCACTGTGGGGATCAACCTCATATACCGGTTGTTCATCGTCATCATCATCCCAGTCGTACTTCCATCGGTCGCTCTGACTGGGATCTGCCTCCTGCAGAGGTTTCTCGGGATTCACTGGTCGACGATCTATGAAAAGACGGTTGAGTCGGCCTATACGACGGCGGTAGAAAGACATGTCATTCTCGTTACCGAGTTCAGGGTTGAAACCGAATCCCTTGGGGACGAGAGATTCATCCGCTTCTGCGGGCGGCTGTTCGTCTATATCCATGGAGTCGGATGCGGATGCGGATGCAGGTGGAGTCAACAAGTATGTGGTCTTGGCTGGTCTGAAACTCGGCTCCTTTTCTTCTTGAACAGGAGGTAGCGGGTCGGCCGTTAGATCCACATAGTTGGCGTTCCATCTTCTATGATTCTGAACCTTATTCTCGACATCATTACGCAACTCGTTGTCCTTCTCCGCGAGCTTGTCGGACAGGATAGTAAGATCTGAGTACTCGACAGATCTTGCTCCATCCGGACGGACAATGAGGCGAAGCTGGCTGTATGGCGCTTGACGCGGCGGCAGTTGTGCATCTGTCTTCGGTCGCTTAGGCGGCCGAGTGTTGTACAGATCGTCATCTTCGTTCCGTATGTTCATACGAGTCTTCGTCTCCTTAAGCGTAGCTCGCTGCTCAAAGATCAACCGGTCGTTTTTCAAGAGCTCTCTCTTGAGTAACTCCCGTTGACCGGAGAAGACGACGATCTGCCGGGCGTCTTCTAGCTCACGACGCAATTTCTTGAGCTTGTCAGTCACTTGGACGTCACGTTGCCTCATCTTTCTCGTCTGGCGGACTTCGCGCCTTCGGAAACAGACGTAAGGGTCCATGTCGTCATGCTCTTGATGCGTCTCGAACTTAAGCGAAGATTGCAGGCCCTTGTTACCGCTGGTCTGTCGGCGGTTCTTCCAGTACTCATATACATTTTTGGCATGAGCCTGGATGAGCTTAGCGGGAAGTATGTGGTTCATTGCTTGGACCATGATATCGAATGGCACTATGGTATTATCGACTGAAGCAAAGGGTGCCTGTTCGGCCGCGGTATCCTCGAGCACCTCCATGATCCTCTCGAAGTCATCCTCGGAAAGCTGGGCGTTCCCCGTCAACTTAGCATTATATGACTTGAGGTATCCATCATCCTCCGTTGTCATGTCATAGAGACAATTTATCGTTTCTTCGACAGTCTCGGAGAACTTGATGTAATGTCTGGGTTCTACGTATGGGGTGGGATATAGGTCATCATAGTTGACCTCACTCTTCACGGGCGGCGGCACGGGAATTTCACTCTCTGTGCTCTGGCCGGCTCCCTTGAGCGCAGCTTGTAGATGGTATTCCTATAAGCAGATACGTTAGCATGACGGTAGGTGGTTGGTTGACATGTCATAGGCCGATATCAAGTTGATATCAAATGGACCATAATGTAATCGAGTGGAGTCACGTGCCAATCACGTGATATACGCATCAAAGGTAAGAAAATCGATAATAACATACATTTTCTTCTGCTTGTTCGACACCGGTCGCGATTTGCGAATCATTTGTCATGGACTCATATTCGTTGGAGTCGACTTCGGATTCTCGGAGGACTGGTAGAAGGGTCTTTGTGTTAAGCTTCTTGTATCGCACTTTCCGGGTCGACATGGTGGGCGGCGGTGTGGAAGGATGAGGGTGGAAAAGTCGCGAAGTTGGGCGGAAAAAGCCCGAAAAAAATCGGGAATCTAAAAGTTTAGGTCATGCGACGATGAAAAATCGAATTTTTGAGTGCTAAAACGGGCTTCTTGGTGGTTGTTTTGATGGCCAAAGTATCGGCGTTGGATGAGGTGACGTTGAATTGTTTGGGGCGCAAATTTTTGCTTGGTCGCCGCAGTAGGCAGCCCAAGCAGCAACAACAAAGTGAGAATAGTGATTGTGCAGAGGTTGTGCAGAGGTCCTAGTGCAAATGGGGGGGGAACCGGGGGAACCTACCTTTACTGAAAGGGCCGTTGCCCCACCAAGTTTCTGTGTCTTGCGCCTTCGTTCTAGCCCGTAACTATCGATGATGACGAACGCTGATTGGTTGCATCCCTCGCGAACGTGCAATTTTGGGCATAACTTTGGGGGGGGAGGGGGAAAGGGGGACCGGGGCCTGATAACGCCGCTAAGGACGCAAAGAGCCCAGTGGCCATTACCTACGCTGTACAGTAGCTTTTAGGTCGTTACTGCCCATTCTTTAGCTGCGCGTGTACCTACTGCTACATTTGCTTCCCCTCCCCCTTTTTCCCTCCTCCCTGGCGCAATTCCATCGTACAAGATAAGGCAACAACAATGAAATGAGTTGAAGTGAAAAGGGGGCAGCGGCGCAACTTGGCAGCCCAACCAATCAGATTTGTTCGCATGATGCGATCATTCTTGCAATTGCAATTTTTTTCTCCTTACTTCCTTGCGACCAAGGTAATTTACGTACTTGGATGCGACGATTGATTCCTTTGAATATTGATTTCTATTGCCTGCGACTACCTAGGTATCTACCTTAAAGAGTCTATTTATGTATGTCCATTTGTATCTGAGTTTATTGACGATAAAATCTAAAATTAATTCTTTGAATACGAGTTTTTACGAACACAGGTATTTTTAAGCATTCTATTGTATTATTGCGAATGCTTATTTTCGAGTTCAAATGATATTATCTTTCAGTTGCAGCAGGCTAGGTAATTAGTAACAGATCATGATGATATCGCAGAATACTATGCACATAAAAGTTGACTGCCTGATTTGAGTAACCGTCATCGAATGTCACACAAGCACCACCAGTTCAGGTTGTCATTAAATTGTGGCGTAACACACGTATCAGCCTATCAGGTGTGGCCGTGCTGTCCCCAAGATAAAGGGGATTTAAGATCTCGGCGGCCTTGTCTTGGAGAGGACCCCACCAACCCACATTCCCGCCTAACTCTAAGCTTTCCCATCAGCCTCATCGTCAGCGAAGCCGTCCAAAACGTGAACTGCACTGCTGCAACTACCGACTCGACGAACAGTAAACAATCTTATTGTCCTACTGCGAATACGTAAAATATCATTTTCATATCGAGTAGATACTTTCAGCAAACCAGATCGACCTCGAAGCGCATTAATTGTCGTACTCGACCGCCTTTTCTCTAGGCTCGAAACCGAACTCCGCCAAGGAGCGTCCTGCATCATGGGGAACACCACGAGCGCTGTGCTGGATAACATCGTGCAGGGGTCCAACTGTGTGTTTTTGGTATATACCGGGCTGGTTTCATGCGTGACACTAATTGCGCCGTGTAGTCGATCGAGATGAGGTGGAAAGACTCAGGAAGAGGTTCATGAAGCTCGATAAAGTACGAGGCATTCCCTTCAAAGAGCCCCATTTTGTTTAACACTATCAATATGATATTAATACACAAATCTCTTTTTTTTTAGGATAACTCGGGCACAATCGAACGAGAAGAGTTTCTTTCCCTACCACAAATATCGTCTAACCCGCTCGCGACGAGGTACGGCTATCATTCCCACCCACTATAACCCTTTTCCCCCTTCCTTTTTACCCCAAGACTAACAGGACGAAACCAACGCGAACAGGATGATAGCAATCTTCGACGAGGACGGGGGCGGCGACGTGGACTTCCAGGAGTTCGTGTCGGGGCTGAGCGCGTTCAGCAGCAAGGGCAACAAGGAGCAGAAGCTGCGGTTCGCGTTCAAGGTGTACGACATCGACCGGGATGGGTACATCTCCAACGGCGAGCTGTTCATCGTCCTCAAGATGATGGTCGGCAGCAACCTGAAAGACCAGCAGCTCCAGCAGATCGTCGACAAGACCATCATGGAGGCCGACCTCGACAAGGACGGCAAGATCAGCTTCGAGGAGTTCACCAAGATGGTGGAGACTACAGATGTTAGCATGAGCATGACTTTAGGTATGTGTGTTTCTTGTCGTCGCTTTTCACTCGAGAGGAGAGTATGCTTGCTTGACCTTGGATTGCTAATGACTTGGTGTACAGATCAGTTCTAGATACCTACCTAGCTATACCATGTACGGTTACAGTAATGAATGATGAAAGTTGCGACGATGGTCGCTTGAGCAGAATTTATTTGCGCTACGAATATGAATCTTGTCAAATTGAGACAACTGGTGATTCTTTACAGCGTCTAGCGTGGTGGGAGTATGCCGCTCCCATTTGGACACGATCCTATAGATGATGTTACTTCTTTGGTTCATATTGTTGATGATCATTCTAAGCTCCAAGTTTCATGGTCATAAGGGGCCTTGGATATGGAAAGTTGTGGTGTGAAATTATCGACGGTGATGGTTGACAAGCTGAATATCAGGTACTTGTGTGTTTTCTTATCACAGCTGTGAGTTATCATCAAATAAGAGCGCTATCAATGTTTTCTAACATATAGAACCAATGATAGCCCGTTCCTGTCCTAAAATCTATAGAGTTAAGTAACCAATATATCCTATAGGACAAGGCTTCCGAGTTCCCCATCGCCGCGTATCGCACAGGAGGAAATGCTCGATGGTGCCACTGCTTTATTTGGATATTCTCGACCCCGAGGTAGCCCAGCAAAGTTTCCAACCACAGGTAAAATAAGACATCTCTAACAACGTTATGCTCGACTAAACGTATAGAAAGAAAGACAGGATATGCCCACGACAGATGATGATATTGTGACCAGTCAAAGAGCCAGTCCAAGGTATGAGGCAGATCTGAGTAAAGGGTAGGGAATTCATAGAAATGGTTTATAAGGTGAGTGATATTCTCTTTGATTTGCTCCCCCGAACATATGGTATCCATCTAAGCTACCCACGCGCACAGGGCTTGACTTTGATATACTACAGATATCTTGATGTTTTTAACCTATCCTATCGCACGTAGCTCTACCGCAGCACAATATTATTATGCGCTTCGCTCCACGAGGAGACGTCCCATCATGCCAATATTTTCAAAACACTGCGTATTCTGAAATACCGTGTCTTGGCATCTTCATACACCACCCTTACATAGGTATCTACATAGCCAATAGCTGCTCAGCGGTATAGAAACGTAGCTATATGTCTCAAAGCATGTTGAAAGTGCCTCCTCTCCCCCCTACTCCTCCTCCTCCTCTAGAGAGATAGAGAAGACGCTAGTAGAGTTCCGGCCTGGTGATAAAAAAAGATACATCAAAAACGACGGCGTGATTACTTACTTGTAATCGCGCCTCATCTGAGTGACAGAGGGTTTGGCCGGGGATTGAACCCGGGACCTCTCGCATGCTATAGCTTGAAGGGTGGACCCTAAGCGAGAATCATACCACTAGACCACCAAACCTGCTCCTGCTAGGTGCAAAGTTTCTCTCACTCATTGACGAACATCTTCCTGATCTGAGCGTTTATACTCCTGGACAGATGGACGGAAGCGCACGAAACACTCTCCCCCAGGCGGCATCTCACGATAATCAAACAATCCTCTGGTACGTAAGGTAGTGGTCGAAGCATACGCAAAGTGCGATGTGGGATACAGTATAAGTTGATGGTTCATGTTGCTCCACTAACTAAATAAGACCCAGTGCCCCCAAGAACAAAATTTTCTGAGGGCTTGGTGTTTTCGAGAATTTTTCGTTGTCCTTCTCACGTGGATATGGGCACCGTGAGTGTTTGATATAGCTTCCTGTTTTCGCCTAAGTACTGGACTGTCTACCTATGTAGGTCACACTCTCCGTCATCACTAACTTTGGCAGCGAAGGCATGTCCACCAAGGCCACCTCATAGGGAGCGTTGCGGACCTGTCCATAAATGAGTGAGATATACAGATGATATTGAGTGGGTTTGGTAGGGATAAAGCTCAAATGATGGTACTGTCTGGTATGACACAGGTGCATATCTTAGTAGTAAGCTCTACAATAGCTGGTTGAGCATATACAAAGGACGCATAGGATCATAAGGATCACGGCAACTAGAAACAACATAGAGTCTTTACAACATATACAAGCGCCGCTGCTCTACTGAGTACACGCACCCAAACAGTCCTACATACTTAGGATACGTTTCCAGGCTTCCACGGGCTGCAATTCCGAGATCCGTACGCGTGAGCACTGGCTCACGCAAGAAGCTTGAACTCCAAAGCCAGTCTCTGTATCTCTTAGACAAGAGCTTCTCTCCCATTTCGGGAAAAGTAGCCTGTCCTACGGGTATCTGCAGAGTGCAGCCGCAGTGCATAGCAGCGAGATGCGATGCAAGATTCTGCAGGACGTGACGTATTAGACGCTGTTTAGGATTCTACTGCGAGGGATGTATTTGCCTTTCCACACACACACACACACACACACACACACACACACACACACCGACTCCGCACCCGGCAGTGAAACTGGGCGATCTTCCTGTAGGTGCTTGCCAGCGGGAGCGTCCCGTTAGGTGTCAGATTGGACAGACAAACTCCGCGATGAACTTGTGGCTTTTTAGAGGAGAGTCATACATATATCCGTGCGTTTGGTGTTAGGTATTTCTACGTTGCAATATAAGGGGAGAGATGGCATTTATTTGCTGGAAAGGGGTCTTCTGACCATTCTATAGAACGCCTCATTACGCCTATTCGCCGAGTGGCGTAGAGGCCGCCTAGTATAGGTAAGTAAGTATCATGTATTTATGTTGTACCGTGCGAATAATATCGACCGATAGCTTAATGCAAGCTGATCGAATAGGAGATAAACCGTTATTATGTCTCTCCAGGATGCGATGTGCGGGTAGCTGCATCGCAATTCTTTGCTTTTTTTCTTTCTTCTCTTCGATGTAGCGAGTACATGCGATGCTACATACGTGTAAGTACTAAGGTACATACCTAGGAATATATCACTTATCAATTCTCAGATGCGAGCGAAGAATGACCTGTCATGATCGACGCCGAGGCAACGAACCCGCGATCAGAGATGTGTGTGGTGGGCAAACGGAACTGCAGATCTGGTTCGTTCGTTCGTTCGTTCAAAAAGGGCCAGGGTTCAGCTCGTCCTGGGAAAGAAATGTGTGCCCCAAATGCGACGTCAAAACCACTCAGCCTCTTTTTTCCAATAGTCTGGGATGGTGTAGCACTGATGGGTGTAGTGTGTGTAGCGGCAGCGGTGGCAACCCAGCCCTACATACATAGTACTGCGACTAACCTACCAGTGTGTGCGGTATTTCTCGACGCTTCTAGAGAGCTTTTTATTTTTATTTTACTTTTGTCTCTCTCTCTCCTGGTTACCTCAGTGGCGGCCTCAAGCAGGTTGTCGGGCCCGATCGTCTGGGTAAGGGGTCTTTGATACATTGTTCAATGTTCGATTTCGGTTAATGAGACACGACGGGGGAATATGTTGTCGAACGTCGTACAAATATATCGAACTGCTAGGACCGAACCCCCCTCCCTCTCTACATAGTACCTAATAAATCAATGTTCATTGTGTCTGGAAGGAGATAGGTAGGCCATGAAAAAAAGCCCGATTTGTTTGCTGTTGCTGTGTGCAACGAGCCAGCTAGCTTCATTGCAAACATGGCATACCTGTACCAAGAGGACCATCCGTTCCTGTCTCGGTGTTACGTGACCAACCGACTAAATCAGCAGGAAAACAAAGTAGGTAGATGGAATAATAGCATGTATGGGCACAAGGATGGATGAAAGCGATGGAGGATAAATTCAAGGGGGATTAGTAATCCACCCTGTTCAAACACCAGGGGGGAAAGATGGCTGTAGATCCTTGTCTAGAAGGAAGAGGGTGCGAGCGTAACAAAAATGACAAGTCACAAGTCTCTGTCTGCCGTTGAAGCTTTTTCGTACATTCTACATATGCAGTATCGCATCGTTTTCCTTCTTCCGTTTCCCCATGTTTGCTGAACACAGCTGGATCAGGTAGGTTATCCATCAGACGGTTACATTGGGAAGAGGACCCCTATCACATTTTGAACTAATAAAAACAGGGGAGCAAATCTTAGCGGAGCCAACACCCACCCTTCCATGGTGTCGGGTCCGATCCTATGAATGAATGAATGGATGGATGTATGGATGGATGGCTTGCTTGCTGTTGTGACCCCCAAAAGTCCGATATCTGACAAACCCCGCCAAAAAAAATAGTATTTAGGAAATGAGAAAGGGGATGAAGGAGGGGAAAAAAAGGAAGAAGAGATGATCTTCACACCGGCTGGCTTGTCCAGCTGAATCGGAATCGGAAAGGTCCCGAGATTGACTTGCAGCAAAGAAGCGGCTTTTGCGACCGGCCAATCAATACCAGCTTCTGGCCGCAAGTGGTAATATCCCCAAGGATCTTCCCCAGGCGTCTCTTATTTCTATATTCTTCAATGCTTACAGTATTATTAGGTACTTCCTTGTTTCTTATTGTTGCCCATGTTCATCCTAGTCGATCCGTGCTTTTGCGATGTGTGGTAACCGACTAGGTAGCCCAAGATCTCAAGGGGTCTGTGTCGGAGCTGAAATTGGCCCACTGACGCCCAGTCCGTCCACGATTTGGACGAGAGAGGTTCGAAGGATCGCGATGTGTGTGGGGGTGGGGGTTGTATTAGACTGGCCGTGTTCATTTATTAAGGATATCGCGGGTACCTATAGGATGCTGATCCGGTCTTCAATCAATATCGTATATGCACTGGATATGAGAAAGGGGGTTCTCAGTAGTCGCCGGGCATCTATAGTTAGAAATGAGCAGCAGAAAAAGCAGAGGTGGACGAGCTTGTGGTGAGATGGCTGACTTATTCAAGCTTAGGTAGATCAGCACATACCTGGTAGTAATATAATGCCAATACATCCGGGTCATCACATGAAAGCGCCTGGGCCTCTCCAATATATAGCTTCCAAAGTTGGCATAATTCTTGTTTTTTTCTCCTCTCTGGGAGGCAACCCTCCCAAAACCTGTAGTTGCATAGATACCTATACATATTAAAGTACAACGCCACCAAGCAGAGTAGATACCTCTAGACGCCGACAACGACGACGACGCAGTATGTAAAGAGTACACGTGTCAACGAAAGAAACTAAGCGAACAAGCTCGTGAGAGCTACAAATCCCTCTCTAATCTATGTCTTTCTTTTTTTGGTCCATTCCTTTATTTTCGCCTGAGTCCAAGGGTATTCGCAAACAACAATCGTACAGCCATACACCGCCGCTCGAGTAAGTCTATCCTTGTTGGATCCATTCCGCCTTGCTTTCCTGACCACCCGTCCGTCCATCCATCCATCCATCCATCAGTCGTCATTTTCCCTTGTCACTCATCCATCCTAGCCGTAATAATAATGTCGCCCCTCCTTCAGCTGCTCAACAGCCCGGAGGCTGTCTTCAGCTCGATAGAGTGTGACCAGAACTTGGTAGAATGATGGCCCTGTTACCATATGAGGAAAATCCCTTGCCTCGCGCAATTAGAATAACACGCAACGTTATGCTACATCGTGATCCTTCGAACTCCTTAGCCCCTCGTAGCCATCTAAGCCGGTACGGTAGACGTGCTGTCAATGTTCCGCGCATGCGCGGAATCAATGGGTATCACAACGTGCTATGCAAACAATCCTCATAGCCTAACGCAACGCCCCGTGAATGTCTCAAATTACAACCCAATCGATATCCTCGGCACCATCCTGTCGTGTATTATCATGGTACGAGGTGTGTATGCCCCTATCGAGAGGTATGCTGGCCGTGGTGGCCTGCCCCGGGGGCATTCGCGGAGGAACTGCTGGGCTCGGCGTCTTCCTCATTCTCGTATAGATCGAGGCATTCCTCAATGACTAACCAACGGGTTAGTATAATAAGCGTTCGCAGATATTGGTAGCAAGTCAGCAACGACTGCCATCTGGTCAGAACGTACTAGCAATGATGTTCTCCTCCCAGACACCGTACTCGTAATCAACGAGACCATGTCGATCAATCCCGTCGCAAAGTCTCACTATCTCTTTGCCCATCTTTCGTAGACCCTCTTCATTGATTAGTGTCTGGCCTCGTTGAAGCTGCAGGCCGGATTCCATTATATCCTTCTGCTTCTGGAATAACGAGAGCCATGCGTGGTTGAAATCTTGCCACATCTTGATACGATCTCTGTAGAGATTTTCGTCGTCTGCCGAGAGGCCTTCAACAGTTAAACACTGAGAACATCGATGGGCTACAGATAGACTTACCAAGTTCCACAACTTTGGAGAGCAGCCACTCTGAGATGTTTAGAAGCGACTCACTTGCAGCTTCCAGTACACCGTTTCGTATGTTGGTGAAGACCTCCCTAAGGGCCGTCTGGTAGTGCTCGTAGGCTTCGGCCATCTCTGTCGTTTGCGAATACTCCGTCTCTTCCATGGGCTGCTCTGGTGTGCTCGTCGTTTGCGCCATGCCGGGGACTGGAGCCATTCCACTTGAGTAATTCTGGAGAATGGTACGTTGGCCAGCCGGGCTTTGCTGATATACTGCTGACGTGTTGGAGGATCCCGGTTGTTGCTGTAGCGTAGAGGTCGTAGCTGCGGTGGATGGTTCGCTCGGGAAATATGGGGTGGCCACATCCGTTTGCATCATCTGCAGTGCTGCAGGTTGCCGCGACGGAAACTGCTGACTTGTATCATAAACGGTACTTTGGGCACTAGCTTGCGGCACGTTGTACATCATGGACGTGTTATAGGCATTGAAGCTCTGCGCCTGTCGAGTGTCTTGCCCATAGTCAGACTGGTATGGCATCGCATTCTGCTGCATGGTAGTGGAGAAGGCTGCTACCGGCTCTTGATAATATGAGCTGTAGGTAGCCGTACCTCCTATACCTCGGGCTGCTGTAGGCGATGTGTTAATAGGCGCGGGCCGATACCTGTCAGACCCGCTTGCGCCGTACGACCTACTTTGCGCATTGGCATCTTGAACCGGGTATCTTGAATTGGAAGGGGCATTGATGGGCGGTTCGTTCGGCCTCCTTCGTCGCCCGTGGTCGTCCATGCCACGGAAAATGCGTCGCAAGACGCTCAAAAGGGCGAGCCTAGCCGATGCGCCTCGGCAACGGAGCTGGATAAGAACAGAAGGGCCGCCTTGGGTCGTTTCGGCCGTATCACAGCCGGACCGTCAAGGTGGTCCGAAAACCTCGCGGAGCGCAAATGGTGCACGCAATTCGATCGAAAGCAGATCCCGAAGATACCAACCGGCCGAGATTGGCTTGTCCCGGCAGCAGGATGATAGACAAGATCGGATAAAGTCCTAGTTTAAAGTCCCTGGGTAGGGAACAGGTCCGGCTACAGTGGGAAGAAAGGATGCCCTGGGCTACGAAGTTCCCTCTCGTTATCGGACGAAAACCCTAGTGTGAGGAACTAGTAGGTGGCGGGCGATGCTGATATGGCTATAAAACCTTGGGCTTCGCTCTTGAAGACGGTTTTTGATGTGGCGCGTTTTGTATATAAATGAGAGTGAAAAGATGAGAATCAGGTGCTCGATAGAGAATTCCGGCCATGTACGAGTGATGTCGAAATTTTGAATGCTGGAAAAGTTCTTCCTGTCGATGCAAACACTGCTTAACTGTATGCCGAGCGCCCCCAACCTAGGACCTTTACTGTATGGGGATTGGGGGAGTAGGGATGACGATGCCTCCGAGACCCAGATTTTTGACTTCGTCCTTATACCTACTATGTAGGAATTTGGGATGGATTCGTCCACAATAATCCCGAGTAGGTTAGAGGGCGTATTTGACTTGTCAACGGGCGTCACTTCGCGTACCGGGAGGATCCCGGTACTCGTTGCAACTAACTGCTAAACAAACAAGTAGAGACCTTGTCGAGCTCAATCTCAATCGAATAGACCGTGCCGGGACCAGGGCCAAACCCTTCCAGTTCTCCAACGAATTTTTTCAAGACCAAGCTTCGACTTGGACTGGACACAACTGAGCTTCCCAGTCAGTCTAGCCTCCGTCGAGCGCCAACTAAAAACGCACTCTTGGTGCACCTCGTGATTGCTCAAGAGAGAGGGAAAATAAAGGTTGGATTTGATGAGAAAGTAAGTTAATGAGTAATGAGTAAAGAGTGATGATACGATGAGATTGTATGTGTAATCCGAGGGAAATATGATGAAGTGGTCTAAAGAGAAATAAGAAGGGTTGTATATGTAGGTATGTATATGTAAATGTATATGTCGAGTAACGTGTCTATGTCGGTTTCTGCGGGAAGTGGTGTAAGTGCGATTAGAGTTGTTGACATCGGAGGATTTAAGGGGACCGGGGATTTTGCTACGTGGGTAGTGGACAACAAGAGTCAGGAAGTAGCAGGTCGGCGGACAGGTAAGCTACCTGCCTCATGATAATATATTATTAAGATTCTTAGGCGGGTGTAAGTGTAAGTGATAAAGTCCAGAGGAAGCCGGTACTAGAGAGTAACAAGTAGTAGGTGGGAGTGGAGACCCAATTAGACTCGACTCTAATAACAGTAGAGTAAGGTAAGTAGAAGGTTACGATCCCTTTTTCGCATGCACCCCGTCAGTCAGTCTTGGTGGGTACATGAAGAGGTATGTAATACACGAGATCAGGCGACGGGGTCTTCCAATAAAAAAACACCAAAATATGCCCCAAAACACATTAACTGACACCAACGCCTGAAGTTGCGCCGTGTGGAAAAATAGCTGGGGCTTGCTAGGTAGGCAGGGCTTGTCTGGCTGCGACAGGGTGAACAAGATCTGCGCATTGCGCACAGGTAATCGAGAGCGGGTCCCAAATGGAAATGCTCCCTTACCTGTACCCCTTGGGTGTGCCTCTACCACATGACGGGGTCATCTGTCCAGACCCTACTAATGCTGCTTCTTAGATGGCCACGGATCAATTACCTGGTGAGAGGGTGAAGAGAGGTGCAGGACCGGAGAAGAAGGAAGTTCTATTGGGTGATACGGACGAAGGTATATTGACCAGGGGCTTATAAGACAAGACCCTTTTTCCAGCCTCAAAAAAGCGAGATCTTGAACTCGAAGGATGTCACGGGTCACAACGCATGTTCCCTAGTGCAGATCAACCTATCAGGAAAATAGGTAACGACTGCAAGATCAAGGATCTGTCGAACTGGGCTGCGACTGGTGTAGAACCGGTCTGACTATTACTGTTAGATGGGGGTATCTTAATACATGTAGATAGGAGGTAGACATCAGCTGCTGTTGCGAATAGTGAGCCCAAGGCTTGAGTCATTGCGAAAACAGCTTGCATTAGGAAATGAAAAAAAAAGGAAAAATCGAGGGACAAGACAAAAAATACCATCTTCTTTGGTTACATACCTCCTAATGTCCTTGAAAGGATTGGTACCTACGTACGGCATATGTGGGTTACACAAGGCAAAGTTTTGCTTTTCTTGGTCACATCTCGTTTCTTGTTCGTGTGGCTGATGCTGATTGAGAAATCATATTTCACCCGTCCAGATCGGTCAATTTTTGGATCCTTGTTTCGACCGACTCTTGAAGTAACATGTCTGCATGTTTAGGTTGCGCGAAACGATCCTATTATTAGCTTTCCAGATACGCATGGTGTTCAATATCTCATTATTTTCTAGTTGTGTCTCGTTACGTGGAAATATCGACTTGAGAAACTGGTACATAAAGGGGTTTACTATGTTGTAGGTAGAGAATCAAATACTACCTATTGATGACGCGGGGACGGGAAGATGAATTTGAATCTGGAACATTGAAGTAAAAGACTGTAAGCGTCCTAGAAGGTGCTAAAGATAAAAGGCAGCAAGGGTACGTATGAGGTAAATTAGGATACATGAGTAATTGCATTCGATTTATCATGTAACATAAAGCATATACTGTATGATAGCAGCTACCTCTACAAAAAATATCATTTCAAAATGGCATGTACGAGGTAATGCGCTACGTAATTGGTTCAAACACACATGGAAGGGGTCTCGCCCTGGAAGGTACGAATACATGCAAGATGACAGGTCATAAGATCCCGGCGTGGCCGTTTCCGCATTGCATGGGCATTTAAACGTTTCCAAACCTTCAATGCCTGAAGGATGCAAGTGATGGCAAATGTAACAACAACGTTCGACTAGTAATTACATACCTAAATTCCAGGCTGCTTTCTTACATGTCTTAGGCCAGCAGATGGTTCATAATTAAATGAATTTATTCGAATACGACCTAATAACAGACCAACGCAACTATTTGATAGCTTCCGTTTGTACGGACCAAGACTCAATAGTATTACTGTTGCGTTGCGATATTCTGCGCGTCTATTCGATAGCAACAGACTAATATGACCTTGTTAAGCGAGGAAATTGCCGTCAGCCCATGGCGAAAGCTGATTTGATCCGGGGAAACGAACCCGGCGTGTAAGTATTAATCGGATCTTACACCGAAACAGACTAAGAAAGCCGACGAAGAATTTTTTTTCCTTCTACGGCGTAGGTCATGTCGTGGCACTAATCATTATTGGTCAATAGGTGAAGAGCAAGTGTGAAACGACAAACTAGCTTCAGAGGAATTCTTTGTTGGAGAATTGGGCGAGAACACCTATGAACATCATTCGAATAATCAGACCGAGTGATGCCCGACCCTCAAGTACGTATGCTGCTTTGAGATAGCCTCCGTGAGGTTGGCTACCTGGCAATATTTGCGAATTTGCATCAGAACCGGCATTTCTCGCTTTCTGGATAGGTATACATGTTCCATGCATGTACAGTGTGCATTATTATGGCTCAACTCACTTGCGCCTCGCTAATCCATCCCTATGCTTATCGGCTTCTCCCACTCATAATAATTTTCAATGTGTCAAAACAGGGTACAAAAAAGGAAAGGGAAAGGAAGAAAGAGTATACAATAATTGGAAATCTGTCCAGTATTGAGTACAAATTTGAGGTAATATTTATTATCGACTAATCTAATCGTCTGTTGGGAATAGAGAACGTGCGAATTATTTCGGCAGCCCGACCGCTTCATTGGAATACAACATTCTGGGATATCTATTGGGCTGCGAGAAAATATTCTAATAAGAACTGGTGGATGTTTGGTCGTCTAAATAAGATCCTTGAACCATGTCGGAGACAAGGCGTTGAGATGTCGTCAAAGGACGACCAGGGTATGTCTGACATTGTCCCGGAGTCAGCCGGGGTGTTGCATTCAATCCAATCCCACCCTCATCATAACCAGATCTGGGTCTTCCAGCGGCAAGCCTATTTCGGCGTAGCTCGCATACCGAGCCATCAAGGAACGACACACACTCACATCCAAATGGCAAGCAGCGTCTCGACGATGTCACCTCGAGAAATCGTTAGCTCTGGGTCCCGGCAGCCCGGTTTCAACCCATTCGGCAATGATCCTGGCGGTCAGCTGTTCTAGTGCAGGCACATGGCAAGGCGATACAGATACAGATACAGATGCATACATCTTTCAGAATACTACTACTACCACCACCACCATCACCACCACTACGATGATACATGATAGGTACGGGTTATTTGCGAGCGAGTCCTCCCCGCATCTAATAATCAAGACAAGACGGATGATAGGCTTAGTTCGAGCCTCGAGGTACGTAATCATTCTTTGTACTCTGCGTCGGTGCTCGCTGGTGCTGCTCGTTACGAAGAAAATCACCCCATTTTTATGGGCTTTTCAACTAGCGCAGGTCCCCGAGATTCGAGAAAAATAGAAACCTGGCGCCGACGGGTCCACACAAGCTTACCTACTTGCTCTTAGCCAGGCACTCGTCATAGTTGTCCTCTTTAGCTCCAAGGAGCATCCAGTGTCAGATAGCTTCACGGGGGTGGATCTAATTTATTAACTACCAGCGAGACTGAATCTGCCGTGTCCTACTGGTTCTTCTGTTTATTAGATGCTTCTCACACCGAACGATCGGCAAAACGCTATGCCGGTTATCCAGCTAGCCAAGTCGACTGGACCCTCCCCGTTATACCGATTCCAGAGGATCGCCAGACTTCGGCCAAAATTACGCAGCACAAGCGTGTCAACGTGAAGCATTCCAGAAGGAAGGATCAGCAATATAAAGTAACTAGCGTTACAGTATTGGTTCGTCCGCTCTCAGCCTCATCCAGGTTTCCATCGTTTCCCCCACAACCGTCGGCTGAGGTGGCATCTGTCTAGAAACATCTCTCTTCGTATTGATTTGCAGTTAGAGTCAGGTCTCGCTAATACTTCAGACAACCTAGTTCAGTTCCCGAGGGATGTACAGTAGCTAATGCCGAAGATGTGTTACACATATAGCTCTGGGACTTTTGGGATTGGTTCAATCAACTTTAAATAAATGTCCGTGGAAGATACCCGACATTCTGTCAATGTCTCAGATGCCTACGTCTCTCTCAGCCACTTCGTCGTTGTTTGAGATCTGAGCACAAAATGCTTATTTATTCAAGTGTCTCTCTAGAAGCCACCCCGAACAATAGATTGCTGCTGACAGAAGAGGAGATTAGGATCCAGATCCCCAGGTTACTCTATCTTAGCGACAGCTGGCGTAGATTCGGGAGGGTTATACAAATACGATCAAGTTCCAAGCTTTCTATGACCTAAATGCTAGCCGAAAAGAAGTAATTCCTTCTAGAAGAATTCTGCATCCGCCATCGTCTGAAGCTAGTCGATACCCGGTATATACCTTGTTTCCCATTTCTAAAGCCAGTTTCATTCGGCGCGGAGAGACGGCTGATGTGCCTGTGCTTTTTAGCCTCCCCTCTTCTAATAATGACAACAATGACGCGTATCCCGTTCCCGGTAGGGCTATGATCCAGATTCTATGAGATCGATTTTAAGGCTGTCGTAGTAACATGGGAGGATCCTGATCGACTTCCGTTCCCTTTCCTTTTCGCGGGCCTTGCTGATGGTGGAGACAGACACCACATTGGGCTGAGCCTGGTTACTTTGCGTCGTGCAGTCCTACGGCTACGGCTTTTCGTCATACATGATACAACACAATTCCAGGTTCCCGGTTATTCGATCCGTACCCGATCTAATTTTATACCTGCTGGTTCTGATTGGTGCGATGGTGAGACATAGGTTGGGGAAGCCTACGCTGCCAAGCATGTTGATTTATGAGATACTGCACCTAGAGCATAAAGTACAAAGAAATTGCTCATGACTTCAATCTCCGGCATCGCAATTAAGGCAACATCTTACATGCATCACTAGATACGAAATAGGTACATATTGATACAGAGCCTCTATACGCATGGACCGCTGAACGGGCGGTATGACCAACCGTGGTATAGGCCCGGTTAAGATCAGAGCTGGTGGTGTTCGTCTTCTCAGACACAGATTCAGCTGTTCCATTGTAGAATTCCATAGATTGTTCGTTCTATCTCTTGACCCATGCGGGCATCTTTCTGGCCTTGACGTGACCAGCCTTCTTCCTTTCCACTTTCCTTGGATCGCGAGTAAGGCAGCCGGCTTGAGGGGCAAAATTAGAAACATGCTACACAAGGGAAATTCGTGGAGATTCTTATTGAACTTACCTTTTCTAAGAGGTGTCTTCAATGCTGGCTCGTGGACAGCTAAGGCTTTCGCAATGGCCATCGCCAATGCTTCGGCCTGTCCAGTGGTTCCTCCACCCTCTACAAGCGCCCAGACATTGTACTTGTCCATTCTCTCCATCGTCTTCAGACCCCAAAGAGCACTCTCTCTGTCGTGGACTCTGCCAAATGCGTCATTCAGAGTCTTTCCGTTGATGAGAACTTCCCCTGTCCCCTCCACAAGCCAGGCTCGCGCCATGGAGGACTTCCGCCTTCCTACGCCGTGAGATCTGCCGAACTTGTCGATCGGAATGGGCTTGGGCGTGTTAAGATATATATTGATATCTCGCTTGAACGGCCGGATGCCGTCTTGGACCTCTTGTGGCATCAAGTCGGGATGGATCTGATTTAATCTCTTGACCAGCCCAATACATGCTGAGTAGTCTCTTGCTTTTACTGCTTCACCCACTGCCAATCGATACTGCTCCTTCGTCTTCCACGCCACTCGTTGTGCCTGCCCTGGAAGCACAGTAGGAAGTCGTCCGTATTTCCGCGAAAGGTCCTGAACCAGGACAAAACTATCGTTGAATTGCGCATGTCGCGAGAAGTAGGATGGCGATACGGGCATGGGACGCGCGTAGGCTACTTGCACTTCGGATGCCGCAGAGCTTTGCCCAATAGCCCGCTCAAGATCCTCGAGCCCATTTTGTCTTGAAGGTGTTGTTGTGAATGTTCGATGTGTTTTCGTGCTCGCGGTAGCTTTTATAGAAGCTGAGGGTTTCGTCTGTCGGGATGCAACCGCTCGAAATTCCCTAAGACAGCGGAAGCCATATCTTAGAGAGGACATTTTGTCTATCGTATCGTCCTCATATCCTTGCACTTGTTAACATAAAGTCGATAGCTCCTTGTCTCGCGGCGATCAATGACCAATGATAGTATTGAGTGAAGGCACTTTTTCAAAGTTTCGCAGACCTCAAATCCGTGCTCCACTCTAACTCAATTGACCGGTAAGCTGGATCTTCCGATCTCCGGACCAGGAACTAACATGTACCATGTACAGTATCTAAAGAAAGTGCACAGACCATACATCCAAGGTTCGCTCAGTCGCCTAAGGTTTCCATAGATGGGGTAGATCAGTGCCTGATCGCAAATTTGAGTTGGAATTGAGCCACTGCGAAATTGCCCCGCCTCCTCTTTTCGCGAACATATGAAAAAAAAAATATTCCCTGTGTTTCCCAACCTCTTCTTTTTCTCTTCCATCCAAACACGACAAGGTATAAAAAGTCACCATGCCTTTCGGAAAGATCTTCACCAAGGAGGTAAGTTATCATTCCATCAACATAATTCTTTTCTTTTTTGTCTGTCTCATTTTCGAAAGCTGACATGAATCTCTTCTTCGAAGCTCAACCCCCGCACCACCGGGATCCTCGCGGTTGCGAAGGCTAACGGATTGGATTTGGACGTCGTTCACGTCGACACTGACAAGCCTACCCCCGAGTTCCTCTCTGCGAACCCCATCAGCAAGGTTCCCGCTTTCGTTGGCAGTGATGGATACACCTTGACTGAGGCCATCGCCATCGCCATCTACCGTATGTATTGATTTCTTCGTGCGAAAACCCCACCACCGACGCTTTTGCGAATGGCATATATGATGACCTAGACATTATTCTAACAGTTATCCCTATCTGAAACATCTCTGTTGATCATGGTTCTACTTTCTGATTAAGATTGCCTCTTGTTACATTGCTATATACATGACGAAAATGGTGTGATAATCCGCTGACAATTCGTCTTTAGTCACCTCCCAAAACGAGAAGACCACCCTACTCGGCAAGACCAAGCAAGAGTAAGTTAATTTCTATTTGGCAACGGATACAAGATCGTCCACTAACTTCATCTAGCTATGCCTCTATCCTGAAGTGGCTGTCTTTCTTCAACACCGAAGTCCTCCCCAAGCTTGCTGCTTGGTACCGTCCTCTTTTGGGCGCTGACCCCTACAACAAGAAGGGTGTTGATGATGCCGCCAAGACCGCTGAGAAGGTCGTCGCCATTGTTGAGAAGCACCTTCTCCACAACACCTACCTCGTTGGAGAGCGCATCACTCTCGCCGATCTGTTCGCCGCTGGCATCATCTCCCGTGGCTTCCAGTACTTCTTCGACAAGAAGTGGCGCTCTGAGCACCCCAACGTGACTCGATGGTACGAGACTGTCTACAACCAGCCCATCTACCTCGACGTCTCCAAGCCTCTCGAGTTCCTCGACACCCCCAAGTTGACCAACGTCCCGCCCAAGAAGGCCGAGCAGCCCAAGGCTCCCAAGGCCGCTCCCAAGGCTGCTCCCGCTGCTCCTGCTGCTGAGGAGCCCGCCCCCAAGCCCAAGCACCCGGCTGAGTTGCTGCCTCCTACTTCGTTCGCCCTCGACGAGTGGAAGCGATACTACTCGAACCACGATGAGGCTGACTCCGTCAAGTGGTTCTTCGAGAACGTTCCTTTCAACGACTACTCCATCTGGAGAGTCAAGTACAAGTACAACGATGAGTTGACCTTGACTTTTATGTCCAACAACTTGATTGGTGGATTCAACACCCGTCTTGAGGGCTCTCGCAAGTACATCTTCGGATGCGCGTCGGTCTACGGCGAGAACAACGACTCCGTTATTGAGGGAGCCTTCGTCATCCGAGGACAGGACTACCAGCCCATCTTCGATGTCGCTCCCGACTACGAGAGCTACGATTTCATCAAGCTCGACCCCACCAACGAGGACGACAAGGCTTTCGTCGCCTCTATGTGGACCTGGGACAAGCCCGTTACCCACAACGGCAAGGAGTACAAGCACGCCTCCGGCAAGGTCTTCAAATAGACTAAAGCATTACGAGAGTAATGTAAAATTTTTGATGAGCTGACGAAATCATGCAAAGGAGGACGGTTTATGGGGCAATGAGAATACCAAACCCGGAGAGGTTACTTTCTAGGTAGCAGATAGACTCCTTTGTAGGATCTTAATTCATGCTACACACCAACGTACCCTAATTCTTACAGTAATATGCATTGATGCAACGTGATAAAGGAATCAAGACAATGCACATTCTATTTCTAGTCATCCTGTAAAAGACGGAGGGTATTAATACAGTATTTAGAGTGATCACGAGGTTCTCAGTGAACCAAAGGGGGTCTTTTGGTACAAGTATAAAACGTTTAGCCTGGGCACTTTCGATGACCTAACCTACTAATTCAACATTCGACTAAAATACAATACTTGGCTACTAAGGCTACTAACCACTCACTCAATCATTCATTCACACTCATTGAAACTACCAACACCACAACCAAAAAATCATGAAGGGCAGAAAGACTCAGCAAATCCGCAAAAGCGACGACGTTGGCCTCACCTTCTCCCGCCCCGGCGAGGTCACATTATGCACTGTAATGTAGGGCGCGAATTCATTCTTCTCAAAGGGGGCATCTAGCATATGATGGAATAGGGGATATTTGGGTACTTGCAAGATCGCGGAGGATAGTAGGGGGGATGAGACACTGCTTAAATGATTTACGAATCTAACAAATTGCTTTCGTCTACTTTTGAGAAGCCTATTGTGGCATCTGAAACATGTATCTATAACTCTTCAACTGTCTGCCCCCTTCTTTCCTCTTGCACGGGCTCGCTATACTACTGTCTTAGCCATTGCTACCTACTACCTACTACACACAGTAACGAAGCCTCAACCACCAAACTCCTTGCTATTGAACATCTAACACTGCTACCCCTAGTCACCCATTCACCCACTCCCTCCCGTACCGATATCCATCTACCTATCTCTAAGGCTTAGCCGCCGCCACATTCGCCTCCTCCTCATCAGGCTGCAAAAGCAACGCGCTCAGCTCCGCCGCAAGCCTCAGCACATCCCCACGCCTCTCGGCCTCCCAGGCCTGCAGCGTGGCCTCGCCGAGCCTCCCGCCGACGGCGGCGAAGACCTCGGGGGCCGCGAACGCGAGCGCGGGCCGCGTGGGGACGACGCGCAAGCCCATGCCGGCCAGCGCGCCGTTGAGCTGCTCGCCGGCCGTCGCGCCGCCGTGCACCCCGTAGCTGACGACGGCCGCCGGCTTGCCCTTCCACTCGTTCAGCAGGTAGTCGACGGCGTTCTTGGCCCCGCCCGACACGCCGTGGTTGTACTCCGGGATCACCAGGATGTACCCCTGGTGCTGGCTGATCTCGGCGCTCCAGGCTCGCGAGTGCTGGTGCTGGAAGGTGGCTTTGTGGGGGACCACTGTTGGGTTGGGGGTGGATTTTGTTAGTTGGGTTGGTAGGTAGGTAGGTAGGCTTGGGATGTTGTGTGTGTGTGTCTCTTGGGTAGGTAGGTAGGTAGGTAGGTCGATAGATACGTGGATCTATGCTGGGTTGGGTAGTCGTGATCGGGACGGGGGTTAAGAGTTGGGTAGATAAGGGGAGGTAGATAGGTAGGTAGTGTTGTGTGTGTGTAAGAGAGAGAGAGAGTTACATACTTGCCGGCGCGACAGCTTCGTTGAAGACGGGCAGGTTGAACTTGACAAGGTCGACGTCCGCGATGGTTATCCCGTCTTCGGACAATGGCTTCTCGACGATCTTCTTGACAAACTCGGCTACCGTTGGTCCTATCCTGGTGGGACGGGTGCTCATGGTGATGAGAGCGACTGATTTTGAAGCCATATTTGCTTTTTTTTAATATCTTGATCTCCTTCTTTGGTTTGTAGTAATCGTAGGTAACTTGGTTTATATGAGCACCTTTCTTTAATCAGGAGTGAAGTGACTTTGCCAACCTGATACAGCTTCGACTTTTGCTGGAAAACGTCGTGTCCCTTTGCCCCTTATGTAGGTCTCGAGCTGATGTGAGATATCCATAGCTGAAGATGGACGTCCGAAGTGTGAGAGTGTATACAACGCTCGCTAGAACAAACTCGCTCTTCGGGCAACTTCCGAAGTCCGCACCTCGTTCTAGATGTCGTATGCGACATGGTTGGGTGTTCGATAAGTAACTATATACCCTCCTTTTTCTTAGCTGTCTGATTGCTCATGTCGCGCCAGAAGTGTCGAAATCTTGGGTCCCCACGATGGGTGAGTGAGTAGTTAGAACGGTGAGTCGGACTTTTGTTAGGGTAGCACAAACCCCAACGGGTTTGATATTCCCTCTACGTAGCTGATTGCGACAGGGAGCCCTTTCGCATGGCCTCCGATTGGATCAAGACCCCGGGTCGGGCTGAATCGAGCAACTAACCGGGACCGAGGAATACCTACTTGTAAGCATTGCATGCCGGAGCACGGTGAAGGTGAAGGTCATGGAATACCGATGACGATTATACCCCCCGAATACTATTCTGGCTTTCTATTTCGGGGCTTTATCTTCGACAGACATTATGCTTGATGTCGATATCTTACAACGAACACTCTACGTAGTCATCTTGAATAATACGTATATATGTGTGTGTACCTAGGTAGATGTGTAGGTATCCAAGCTCATAACCTGCATTTTGGACTTGGTACCTCAAGCCCCTGCATAGTCCTTCGTTGTCCCAATGATTTACCCCAAAGGAGCGATTTTGACCAAAAGATTGCGCCGGCGCCGAATGAAAAGTATCCGATATCTTCATTAAAATGTATTAGTGATGCTATTACTAATCTAGCCTCCCCCCTAGAAAAGAGGAATGTAAGCAAATGTAAGCATTGAACCCCTAAGATGTCAGCAGAACGGCTTGCTTTTTCATCTTTCATCGCATTGCTTTACTTGATCATTTGTACCTTATTATAATGACGTGATGTTAAATATATATATATATATATTCATTTTTTCTTTTAATTAGGAAATGCAGGTATCACTCCTTATGCTTATGAGTTGAATAAATAAATACAATGTACAACATTACAACACTCTTCATTTGACCTCTACATTTTGGATAGAACAGCAACGAGAATCGCTGGCATTTCAATAACGTAGGCTATACTGACCTGTCCTCGGAGCCATCTTTGATCTTAAAGACAAGATATTATGTACAAACATAAGCAGGTACCTATTTATTGTGCGCCGGGGAAATATACGCATGTCCTTAGGTAACGTTTCGTAGTGGTTCCAACGTTAGGGGGGAGGGTAAATTCAATCCGTTGTGTTTCTATCTTGGAATCCATAGAAAGCAATATATTTATACACCAAGTTCACTCTCCCGACGGGAACGGGAATGGAGAGAAGATGATATTGTATATAGCATAATAGAAAACCACATGATAATTTACTATTGTTTTTCATTAGCTATCTAGGAAGTATCTACGGACTGAGATACTTCTAATCTGAAACCAAATATCGTGGATCAATAATCCCCAACGTTTACACACTAGTAATTATCGCGACCAGCCAATGGGAAGATCGGCGAGAAAATCCGTAAGGGGTTTAAAAGGCCCGGAGACGCTCATTTCTCGTCTGGCCGTAGTCCATCAATCAAATCATGCCCTGAACTTTTGGTCTACCTACCTGCCTGCCCAACCCTGCATCATAAACCTAGCCGATATAGATTGCCAACGCCTGTTTCTCTTCATCTGTAAGTCGGCTCATGTAATTGGCGACCGCTCCGTTGTGTCGGGCATTGGCATCCGTCAAGTACTGGCGCACCCAAATCTTGATGTCTTGAATCTCGGGGTAAGCATCGTGAGGGGGCTTCTTGCATGTGTTGAGAGGAGTGAAGCCTAGACCGAAGCCGATATCATCTACGTCTGCCTCGTTGACTATGTCGTCACCAACGCCGGTAGTCACTTGAGGCGCATTCAGCAGCAGTTTCAGCATCGCTCCGCATGTAAATCGCCAGCCCTTCACGTAGCGCTGGGCGAATGCCTGACTGTCTCCCATCGACTTCGCGAAGGATATGACGGCGAGCTTACGGTCGACCGGGCGAGCTAGCAGGTCTGAGGTTGGGAGGATGATGCTCAGATAGACCTGCGTGAATAGGTTGCCTTGGACAAGATCAACCTGGCTGATGAAGTAATCAGTACCTAGGTTGGCGTCCAACTTCGCCGACACTAGGTGGTAAAAGCGCACGAATCGTATTTTGAACGATTCAGATGGATTGTTTTGAAGCCTTACGAAGAGAAGAGACAGAATTTCCTTGAAGTAAGGATCGATGGCGTTTCTGGTTCTAAAGTTAGCGAACGTGCACGATCGACAAGGGTTTCAGACATATCGCACCTAGGAACAGACACAACAACCGCCTCTAGCAGGTCGAACGCATTCTGCTCTGTCTTCTTGATGCGAAGAAGGTTTTGGAAAATTCCAAGAATTGGCTGTACTTGGTTCTCCGCCACAATGGTGTTTGCCGCTCTAGGTAGTATAGCTGCTAGAAGTCTTGTTAGGGCTGGGACGTTTCCTCTCGTCTCCCAAAGGTTCGGCATCACCAAGTGAGGTATCAGTGACTGGAAGTTGCTCGGAAGCGTTCCCGATGGGTTGATTTCTAGCAACTTCGATAGAACTTGCAACACGTATGGTATGAACTCTTATCAAAGAAAACACGTTAGCTTAGATACATACTCTAGAAGGTGGGAATATGATACGTACCATTTACTTCCTCCGTGATTATTGCGCTGATTGGCCCCCAAAGGCGATCCTCCAGCTTGGATGTCCCATTGACCGAACCGAAGCTATATCATTTAGTTAGTATTTCAAAACGCATGTTGATTAGGAGGCAAACACACCTAACCACGGCTCCCAAGGCTTCGAAGTGGTAATAGTAGAAACGTGGATTGCTGGGGTTGGCTTTGATGGCATTGGTGATCTCCACCAAATGGCCAAGAACCGGATCGACGAAATTGGCGATGCCGGTGTTCATGACAATAAGAACGCGCATAATGCAGCGCATAAGGAACTCGTTTTCTTGCAACTTTGCCGGAGAGCTCTTCTCTTTCTCCACCAGGTTGAAGAGATGGTCAAGGAGATCTTTGGCGAGGGGCTCAATGTCAGCTCTACCAAAGAATCGAGTACCGGATTCGTCGGTCAGGGCTAGTAGTCTCTCGACGCAGATAGCGGCGTACGTATAAACAACGTAGTTCGACGAGCCCATGTTTTGTACCAATGGCTGAAACGCGCCCTGCCATTGCTCCTTAGTTAACTGGGTCCGGAAGGTGTACAGGTATTTGATGGCATCGACTTTAGAGATGGGCTCCGCCGAAGTCGAAACCAGATCGTGTGCAATGTGCTGCTGGAAGAAGTCGACTACATTGACCAAGGAACTGACTGTCCTGACACCATGTGCTGCTGTCACAGTGCCTTTCGCCGCAATGGAAAGGAACAGCGAGATGGCTGTGTCCTTGTGCTTCCAGTCTGTCTTGCCTTGTTCCAGGTAGTGGTTGATATATTTCCCTGCGACGCTGGTGACCAATTGTTCGAATTGGCCCTGGAGCTGTCTGAGGAAATCGGTTGCTGCTCTTCGTCGAGAATCGGTATCCGACCCTTCGAGGTCACGCCGGATGAACTCAATGGGCTCATCTTCGAATAATTCAATATCGGACTCTCTTAGGGCAACATTAGGCAGTACCACCTTCTCCACAACTTGGTTTAACACGTTTTCGTCATTGAACGATGCTGAGTGTTTGGCAGATGCGGCGATTGCTGTCAAGAAGTGTAGCGCCTTACTGACGAGATTGTCGAACTTCGTCTCCGGGCCGATGGTGGAGAGCAAGTTCCAGGCGCTGTTAACAAAGACTTGAGTGAATCGGCCGAAGTCGTCATCGAACTTGGTGACATAGAGCTGTAGAACTTCACAGATGTCGGCCTTGACTATCTCAACTATGCCAGCTTCCGAATCATCGTCCGTTGCTAGTAGCGGGCTCTCATAGGTCAGGTACTTATGGAGCAAGGTCGAGATTTGTTCCAAGTTCGATTCGAATTGGGGTGGCATGTCTTGGCAGGACAGATCGTAAAATACCTTGATTAGCAAACTCAAGGTGTCAAAGTAACCCTTCAAAGCCACTTTGTCGTTGGCGTGGGCTGTGATCTGCTGATCTGTAGCCTATTTGATATCAATCTCAGGTGTTCTAAGATGGGAGTTTGGACCAAACTTACGCTCAAAAGGTTAAGGAAAGGAACGGCAAACGTTTCAAGTACGTGATTAATTTCAGTGTACAGAGCGTCAGAACGGAATAGGGGTCGCCATCTGACGAAGATGGAGTGTGCGACTTCCAATACACCATTATTGACCTTGAAGTTGTCGGGAGTAAAACGCGACACGAGGTCGCCAACTAGGGTCTCCCATCGAGTCCAGAAGTCGGAATCTGCGATTATACTAATGGCGTCACCAAGCTGCGTCTGGATGGTAGGAGGACAAGCGATCATGAGCCCAATAAGCTCTTGTTTTATCGTGTTCACCTCATTGGCAGGCAGCTTGTAGTTCCCGTCCTCGTCCTGCGCGACAATATCGTTAGCAGCAAGCTCTTTGCCGTCCAAGTATCTCGGGTGTTGAAGCGTACCACATAGTTGTGTCGGATGAAGTTTTTGAAGCAGAGAGCTCCTGAGAGGCGGATCTTGAGTTCGAAGTTATCGGTTGCTACAATCTTGAGCAGTTGTAGAGAGAACTGCGGTTTCTTCTCTTCGAGCTTCAGTGCGGCTTCGGCTATTATTCGAATTAAGTTAGTCGCTGTAGAGCTCGACAACGATGGCACACATCGCGAGATGAGACGAGAGATGAGGTCTGTTCACGTACCTTTCTTGTGTTTGACAGGATCCAGGGTCGCATCCAACAGCTGAGCGATCTGTCCCAGATCGGAAGCCATGATGGCTGCTGGTATTTGATAGGAAAAGAGGAAAAGAAGAAAAGAGGGAGGGGTCCAGAAATGATGGGTTTGTGTACGTATGTAGGTGTTGAAGTTGAAATGTGAAGGATCTTATGTAGGTAGATAGGTAGATAGGGACGTTGTTGCGTTATGCTTCAGCCTTGGAGAATAGCAAATCCCAAATAATCTTTTTTTAAAATATTTATTTTATTGACATTCGACGTCTTTGCCTCTTTGGTAAGGCGGGGTGTTTGGACGACGAGGCAACCGCAGCTTAGGTATTGATTGGCTCGTACTCTATGCTTCCAGTGAGTACATCTAGGTAACTACATGTATGTACAACGGTATGTACTATGTAGGTAGGCAAGGCAAGTAGGTACCTCATCCAAGGTGGGTAAAACTTAAAAGGCGTGGAGGGGAATAGTGGGGTTGAAGGTTGAATGATAAAAGATACATAATTACATAGGTAGGATTCAACACCGCCGGGGTGTGTCGTCAGAAGGTGAGAGAATTAGTACACCACCAACTTGCATAATCCGAGAAACAAGCGTGGATCAAAGCAGGGATACCCATTGGCTAAAACGGAGAAAGTGACGGTGCGGAAGCTGCAGGTGGACCAAAAAGGTCATTGTGGAGAAATCTTTTGCGAACATCCTTCAAATCGCACTTGTCAACCAAGAACTTCCTACCGAAATGTAGTTTGTTCAACCGATTCGATTGCATACTCCGTCCCCTGAATCCAAGAGCTTTCCTTTTCCATCCCAATGTACTGCCACGTTCCACCATTTAAAAATCCATCGCAAGACCGAATTCGAATCCACAATCATTCGTTTCCACCACCGTTACCGCCGATACCACTAATATATTCACCCTCGTTTATGCGATAGTCTACTGAGGGTGTACGAAGGAGTTAGGACCGTAGTGCTACGGCTGGTCTACTTTGGTCCGGCTTTTTTTTGGAGGGACAACATCACGCGTTTATCGTCGGCCGGTTTTCTGCACTTTATGGATGCTTAAGTTTTATCTTGGACCTCTTGTAACACGCACCTCTTTTTTATAATTTAAATTCCCACCCTTATGCACGACCCGATTTGCTCGTAAGTCCATGTCTTTTGATTGCTTGCTTGCTTACCACACATATGCACCATGCCATCGTCCGCTATCGCTTCTTGGACGTTGTCATGTGTGTCTAGAACATTACGCTGTCTTGTTACCTTTGTCAAAATTTGATGAGAGAGAGAAAAACATGTTACAAATAGTTGCAAATACGAGTATGGACAGAAAGCTAATATGTTCCGTCGCATAGTCTTCTTTCTAGGCCGGAAGGCGGCCGGTGAAGAACGCCGAATAGAAGACATGTCACCGTCACCCGGAGATGATGCCTCGTCGCCTCAGGATTCTAAGAGCATCAGCGGCCTTGCTAGTGTCTTCAAGGGCCTCGCCGGTGTCAAGTTAACCAAGTCTCCTCCGGCTCCTGTACAATCGTCCGGACCCTCGATCAATGCGCAGATTGCCGAACGCTTAAACATTACCCCCAATCCCCTTCGTGGCCTACCCTCTCAGCATAGTGCATCCTTCGAATCGTTGAAGAACGGGTCGATAAACGAGCGAGTGGCTGCGGCTGATGCTTTGCGCCATACTGTTTCCGACTATCCTCTCAATCCAGTTTTAGATATTTGGTACGCGGCCAAAGACCTGGTTGACCCTCCTAACCCTACGGCTGCTCGACATTCCGGCTGGGGACTTTTGAGGGAATGTGTCAAGCATTCGTCTTCAACCGACCTGGAGCGCAATGAATACTTCCAGACTATATCAGCCGAAGCCCACCCAGAAGATTTCTATTTGCAACTTGCTACCCTGGTCGATTTGACGAACCATGCGAGGAATTTGTCCGGTTTCGAGTACGATGTATTTCCACTTTTATCCAGATGGCTCGAAGAAGCGTTCGAGGCGGTGCGGTCTGCAAGAGGCGCCGCGAAAAAGCAAGGGTCGCGGATGAAGGGAAAGACGTTGGTTACCGGCGAAGATAGGAGCCTCGCAGACCTGTTTAATTTCATCACCGACGTAATTAAGTTCAATTTCAACGTCGCTGATGATAGTGCTGCCGAGGTTCTAATCGACAAATTACTCGATATCTGCATGAACACTAGTGTTGAGGACGATTTACAAGCATGTATCGGTGTCTTGGACGCGATTGTAACATTTGGCGCAATTCCCGGGGACAAGCTGAAGGATTGCGTTCATGTACTCTGCTCCATTCATTGTCTCGTACCCACTCTTCAGAAGGACGCCTGGCATACCATCAGCATTTTGTGTCGGTCACACAATGGGCATACAACTGTGAGGCTACTCCTGGATGTTCTAACAAGTCTCCCGGAAGATGCAGATAAGAAAAAGGACGTGGTTCGGGAAGTTAGGGGTGCTCTGTCAGTACTTACGAGGCTTGTGTCGAAAAGCTCGGAGAAAGGATATCCGGCGGTTCCATACGCCCCTTTGGTCGACGGTCTATCCACAGTCGTTAAGGCTACATCTGCCTGGAAAATACATCTCGATATTTTACGGTTAACGAATTCGTTATTCTGCGATAGTCAGGGCAATATTAATAACATGTTGATCGATGAGGACTGGACACCTGTTTTCGATGTTGTGGTTGCATGTGCCGGGGCTGTTGTTACGTCGCTGGCTAAATCCGAAACCCCTATTGAATCTCTTTTAGAAACGGAAGAGGGCGGCTCGGCCGAGAATATGCTGGCCAAGGAGCTGATGAAATTATTACAGCGACTTCAGAGTATACTTTCGGATGAGCCGAACACGATATCACAAAAACCAGAGGGCGTACCACCAGAGCAAGCAGAAATAACTAGCCAAAGAATTGAAATTGCGCAGACAGAGCAACACAATACGCTTGTCCAAAGACAAGATTGTATTCTCTTCTTTACGAAGATACCCCATGCTCTCCCCGACTCAGCAGCAACGTTGGTTCTTGAATATTTCAAAAAGTACAGATGCTGCTCTCCGTCAGATCCTCTCTGGGAAACCAACTTAGACCTGGTACTTGACGCGTTCTTGGCAAACAGGAGGCGCTCGACCGATGTTCGTCTACGGGCTCTACAGGCTTTTACGGAGGTTTATGACATGATTGAACTTCTTAACGATCAGTTCGAACCTGACTTTATACCCGACTTAGTGAAACGCCTGTTGGAAAACGTGGCAGGGGAGACGGATATCCCCCTACTCCAAGAAGTTGTTTCGTTTGCAGTCTCCATTGCCAGCATCGCAAATGCTACGCTCTTCACTTACATTGTAGATATACTCCGAGGCGTCATAGGAAATGACCGGCTGCGTTCGCCATCTTCGCTTTCTCTCAACACAGATACCACGCCGACTGCCCCGGTTGCAAAATCGACGACCAATCAGACTCCGTCTAATGTGGTTACACGAGGCTACGTCCAAATGTTCTTGCGCGTTCTGAACTACGACGCCGCTAAAGCAACGCGACTATATCATGTTCTTATATCCATCGCCGATTCTAGTTTTAGTGAAACGGATGCTCGTGTTGCTGCGATGCAGTTGCTATTCCGCCTAAGATCGGACTGGGCCAATCGTGTGTTCGTCACCATGCACACGGAAACGCATAGCTTAGCCAGCTCTTTATACCGAACCGAAGACTCAATCACTCGAAAGATCGCAGAAGAAGCATCCTATACCGGAAGAAACTCAAGAATAGAGGCTGCTGGGTCTGCTCGATCGTCTCGCGGTGTTTCACTTGGGCAGGGTTCTTTGCAAGATCGGAGTTATCCGTTAAGGTCAGTAAGCGGCAGCAAAACAACCGTGGGTGTATATCAGCCTTCATGGATTGTTTCTGATGCGGATGCTTTACCTGAAGCACCGTCTCGAGCCGCAAGCACAGTACTTTATTGTGGTGCTTCCAATAAACCCGACGAATCTGATGATGCCACCGAAACAAATGGCGTGGCGCAAACCGCGGTTCTTGAGACTGGATTATGGCTTGATGTAGTTTTGAACCTACTACGGCAAGGCTGTGACTGGGAGGTGTACAGTTTCGTTCTCGTCCACTTGCCTTCACAGTTGAGCAACCACGCTATTTTCCGGAATGCTGTGCCACAGATTCAAGAATTACGACGCACGATCTGTGAGCAGATCAAGATGAACAATTTCCAAGAGCCTCCAAATGTCTATGGATTACGACGGGCAGATGTTGCAATTTGTCTGTTCCACAGCCTAACTATGGTTCTCAGTTACCACCAATATTTTCAGAAGGCCGAGGAAGATGAGATCGTACGGGCTTTCGTACATGGCATAGCAACCTGGGAGAGGAGTGCAAAATGTTGTATACATGCACTTACTATATGTTGCCACGAGCTGCCGTCTTCCGCGAGCAAAGCTTTAGTCACAATCCTACAAAAGATGTCGCAAATCATCACTCAGCCTCATGTCGCTATGCATATTCTAGAATTCTTGGCTTGCCTTAGCAGGCTACCATCCTTGTACGCCAATTTTCGCGAGGACGAGTACCGGATTGTGTTCGGAATATCGTTCCGGTACTTGCAATATGCACGAGGAAGAACACAGGCATACAGGATGAGTTCAAATAGTGACGCCTTGGCTAATGCAACTGGCGAAGTTTCATCGAGCTCAAATGCATCAGATGATCTTCCTCAATATGTGTATACGCTAGCGTACCACGTCATCGTATTTTGGTTTCTAGCTTTGAAGCTTTCAGACCGCGCAAATCAGGTTGGCTGGATCGCGAAGAATCTGTTTACCGATGTTGATGGGTCGCAAGTCGCGGATGAACAAGCCCAACTCACGATGGACTTCATGCAAAGGGTTACGTACGCTGACGTTGATGAATCTGCGTCAGACCCGTTATTCACTGCTGACAAGTTCGGCGAAATACTCAAAAAGAGATGGTTGATCGGGAATAGTATTGTTACTATCGAGCAAGCTACCACCACTGGTTGGGCTCAAATCACAAAACGACAACCATCTGGAACTTCGTCCTACACAATTAGAGAGCTCTTTCGGCCGCCCCCGACACATCAGCGCTCCATGAACGACACTGTTAGGGACAATCACACCAGCATTTTACCGAACCATCTACTAGTCCAACTTTTATCCTCGATGCCGCAAGGAAGTGACCTTTCGCGTCCTATTCCACTCCCTGATGACGATGCTGTAAACAGGGCTATTAGGATGTTCGATCACAATTCGACAGTTGACGGCCACAAAGTGGGCGTGGTATACATTGGAGAGAACCAAACAGCTGAGTCTAAAATCTTAGCCAATATAACCGGTAGCAGCGACTACTTGGAATTCCTCAATGGCCTCGGCACGTTGACCAAGTTGAAAGGGGCCACCTTCAACACCCAGGGCTTGGACCGACAGTATGATACAGATGGAGAGTATACCTTCTGCTGCAGAGATAGGGTGACGGAAATGGTATTCCACGTTACAACACAAATGCCAACGAACTTGGATCACGATCCTCAATGTACCTTGAAGAAGCGTCACATTGGCAATGACTTCGTCAATATCATTTTCAACGATTCCGGGCTACCCTTTAGATTCGACACGTTTCCTTCAGAATTCAATTTTGTCAACATCGTTATTACTCCCGAATCCCGCGCCTCGTTCGTCGCTAGTAGGCAGAGGACGGCGAAGGACGTCGAAGAATCGTTTTACAAGGTTCAACTGATGAGCAAGCCTGGCTTTCCTGAGATTTCTCCGGCTTCCGAGACTAAAATTGTCAGTCTGAGGGCATTACCAGAGTTCATCCGCCTTCTAGCATTAAACGCGTCGGTGTTCTCGCTGGTCTGGGCTCATCGGGAAGGTGGCGAGCATGTCTCAGCGTGGCGAAACCGTCTGAGGGAAATCAAAAGACTTCGCGAAAAGTACGGGCCGAAACCTACCCCTCAAGGACCAACACCATCGCCCCCGGGAACTGCTCTGAGTCATGCCCCCACCGCTGCTGCAATGAGCTCAGCTGCGCAATTAGAAGCAGCGAGGGCAGGTAGCGTTCGGGACAGCTTCAGCAGCCTTCGACGATCATCTGTCGCGACATTCTTCACCGCATCTAGTGAGCAGAACTCTCACCGCTCGTCGATGCTGTCTACCGCCACAACCGACAACACTGAGATCATGACGACTGGCGGGTGGGACTCGCTAGTCGACAGTATTGACTTCTCGAAATGGTCTGCGTAAGTCCAGCTACATGAAACACGCACTCATTTTATGATACGGTTATTTTGGAATGCGCACCCCCAATGTGCGAGCTTTCTTGGGACGTCATGCATACATTTACGATTCACCCACGAAGAGAAAGGGTGAGGTTACGGTTCAGGGGCACTCTGATGAAAAAGCAAACCAAAAGCATGGCGTATAGGCAAGGGAGGATACCATTGAAATTTTCATGTTTTATTTTTATGTTCAGGTTTTGCGTATCTTGATTTTTTTCCCTCTCGGCTTTCTCTTCCCTCTGAACATATTTTCCGGAATTACTGGCTTTGTAACATGGTCAAGGGGAGTCTGTATCTCGTACTGCGTGTATGATCAATATGAATCGGCGGCGGCTCTGGCCCGTGACGAAAAGTAGGAGGAAATGGACGGACGGAAAGGAAGGACAGGGGAGGGGAGTCGGAGGTAGACAAAAAGATTATCGAATTCTCGTTTTGCATGTATATGCCACTTAGTATAAAGAGAACTATGAGCACGTCGCTACTCAAGTACCTCTTGTTATTTCTACTGGTTCTCCTCTCAACCACTCGACAATATGGGTTAGGTACCTAAGATAGGAGGTGTGAGGTGAAATACATCCGGTTCTTGCCTCTCCGATCTACATGATGTTAGATACGAATAAACGCATCATATTCGTGTATGTGTTACACAAATGCAACACGGGGTCATTCCTCAAAGCTGGGCTCAAGGTAGGTACATGCGTATTGTAGATTAATTGGGGTTACACAAATTACCTAGTATTGTAGCAATGTACGGTGGCCCGCGGACGGGCGGGTTCGGCTTTAGCTTGGGGATGGGGAAGGACGGGAATTAATCAATCGATCTTAGGTGAGAAGAGAGAGGCGTGTCAGACCAAAAGACGGTTGGAGGCTACCTAACCTAGGCTTCGGATAGACCTAGTTAGGCAATTGTTCAAGTTTTGCTGGACTTTAGGAGTTTGGAAACGAACGGATATACCCATGAGATTTCCAACCCGTGATCTGTGATCTGCCGCTGGGATCCCCCCCGGTTAACCTGAAGAGGTTTCAGGGGAAGGGTTAGACGGGAAGTTACTCAAGTAGGTGATTTTTTTTCTCTCTCTCCAATGCTCAAGTTCTACAAAACTTAATGCGGGTTTCGTGTAGCCTATTTCCCGGAGATTCGTGGTAAAAAGAAGGCACTTCTTCGCGCCAACGTGGTATGTATGAAGCTCGTGCTACGGCTTGTGCAATAGATGGCTTGGGGACAGGCGCACCTAGACTATTTAGAGCGAAGAGTTGTTCAAGTACCTGTACTATGTACATAGAGGTAGCGTTGGACAAGCATGATATAGCCTTTCTGACTTATGCGTACCTAGATAGGTAAATAAGAGAATGCATTGGTCGTACTTTTAAGCCCCTAATTCAATCAACATTTCATACCCTCTCTGCATACCTACCTAGGTACCTAGGTAAACGAGAAATTGTACAAATTTACCGAAAATTGCATTTTCGGCAGACTAGGTAGAATGACGGAGGATCAGTCTTAAGCGAGTTTAGATAGGAGAGGAATAAAAAACTATTGTCGTTTGAGGTCGTAGAGTACGAGGGCGGGAAAGCTCCGTACACGAAGGGGGAAAAAAAAGTGGTACGAGTATGAGGCGCACGCGGACAGGAAAGAAAATTATGTCCAACCGTGGTTGGTTACACAAGTGGTGGGCGGTATGTCATACCAATGCATACCTAACGATAACATTACCTATGGAAAACCTGGTACTATGGGAGATATAGGGGGGACCGGTGTGATGTGGACGGCGGCAAGCGGCAAATCAATCACATGGTCTTTTCGGTTTCGGTTTCTTATTTTTTATGAAAGGTACGCGATATGCATCGAATGCCTAGGTCTTTTTTTTTCTCGAAGAGGTGACACATCTTGGGGGTACCGTAAGACAACCCGCCACGGCGGCTTTTGGTTTACATATCACCGAAGAAAAAATCACCCCCTAGGGCGTACGACACGGCTAACTATGCGTCTCTCGGTCCGCAACTACCCAAAGCACGAAGGAGGTACCTATATACCTAGTTAGAATAGGAAATAAGAAGAAAAAAAAGAACTTTATCCTTGGGGGCGCATTGTCCAACCCGATGCTGCTGCATGGAAGGAAAAAAAAATATTGACGTAGGACAATAGGGGTGGGTGTACCTTGGGGTTTGGATGTAACGCAAGAGCTTTCTGCGATAATGTCGCGTTGTCCAATAAGAAGCGCTCTGAAAATCACGCTTGCGTAGGAGTTTACCCCGGTGGTGGTGGTGGTAAGGCAGACGGGTCATGCATAACAACGGAAATAAAATAAAAAGGCCGGAGAGCCCTTTCGCTACGTTTCTGGTGCCGATATACCTCTGCCTGCCCGCATCGCATGGCTCACGGTTCTTCGCGCTTTTATGTAGATGGGTCGGTAAGATAAAAAGGTAGGTCGTCCGGTGAAACCCCTTCCCCCCTGAAGCCTTAGAAAAGTTGTTTGCCAGTTTCATTTCCCAGCTCAAAAAACAACAACAAAAAAAACATTCGAAGCTGCTGAACGCTATGACCCGCATGCAGCAAAGGTGTCAGATCCATAGGTAGAAATGCTCATTCGGTGGCTGCTATCGAATTACCCCTTTGGGACCCTCCGTTTTTATTGTCTTACCTCTCGTTTTTCCCGTTGCTGCAAGCCAAGTTTGTTTTTTGAACCTCCATTGTTGAGGCTTGGAAGGCCCAGCGTCTGGACTTCTGCCGCAGCCCATTTTCAATGGGGTCGAGTCGAGGCGCCTCGCTTTGGGTGCTTACTATGGGACAGCGCGTACCATGGAAACCGTATTGGCTTGCCGACATCTCGGCTTTAATATGTAGGTAGATATGCTAACTGCGCGGTCCAAGCACCGTCAGATAGTTGCTGGTTGTGGCTAGCTCACAGTTCGGCAGTGTAATGAGACACGCATGTCTCACGTATACATAGTGCTGGGAATGGAATAAGATCGGTGCCACCTTATAAGCGTGTGCTGACGACGTCTCTTCGCAAGTGTCTAAGAATGCGGGAGCACTAGACACGCCTTGTATGGCTCCGATGAACCCCGGATATTGTATCGCACCTCAGCTCTACCAAGATCAGGGAGTTATGATTCAGCTACCTCCTAGACTATAGCGCTTATGCTCCGTGTCAGGTGGTCAGGGCCTGGCCTCGCAAGCTATTAACATTTGCGCTCGTTGTTATGTAGGTACGCGCAGGTGAGATGATTGCATACCTGAGCTACTCAAGGTAGGATCCGTTGTAACGCCCAGCGCCTTGTGCGACCAGTTGCAGCTGCGTAATTGGCGCGGGACAAGGGGTATGTCGCGGTAAACCCTACGCCTTTTCTCTGTACGTCACCGCTTAGGTCTACTCATATTTTTTGGTCAGCGTCGCAACACCACTCCGGTGCATCACCGTATGTTGATCTGAAGCAATGTGGATGCAGTCTGCGCATCCAAGACCATGCATAGTGAGTTGGCCACGTTCAAGGTAACACGAAAGCCGCAAATTATCAGAGCAGGGTCGTACCGCTGATCGGCGTGCTTGTTGCTAGTTCATTAATCGCAATCATTGTTGAGGCGATGGAGCTCCTAGGCACCGCAGTCTGGACTGGAAGCGATAGAAACAGCCTCCTGTGAAAAAAGGCAACCCATAGGCACTATGCTGACAACAACATACTTCCGTCATATAGATTCCAGGGTGCCACAAGACGCACTCAAATAATTACTCCAACATGGTAGAAGCCTTTCTCCATGAATCGTGCTCTACGACTCATCTTACTTGCGTATGACCCCCGCATCTTGGCCCCCATTGCTATTGTACTTCCCAAAGAGGTCAATGATCTATAATCATTCACGCTTGAAGTATCGAAGCCGTTAAGGTAGCCGTAGGACCAATCTCTAGGTTGGGTAGCGATTAAGAAGGATTTCAGCCCCCAAGAATCCCCGCTCGTCTCCCAAAAGAATATCATGAGGCACAACTACGGGATATCGTGCCAGCCCGTTTCAGCCACTTCGGATTCGTATATCGTTATTTGGATGAGTGGTTACGATTATGTTTTTCAATAGGATTGGCAGTCTCATTCAGGGGCCACTGGACTACGTTACACGGCGAAGGAATTCCGAGTTGAACAGTGGTTAGGCCTGCCATTTTACTTCAGCACTCCAACATTCGATCCAAGAGGGATAGGTAAATATGCAAACTTGGATATGAACTGATGCTGGGTTCGAGAGCGAGCCTCGACCATATTTCCATGTACATTTCGTTACTCAACGTGGCTCGGACCAACGAGAACTGCCTTGAGGTGCCATCCATATTGTAAAAATATCCCTGTCGCCTAAAGGGTACCTTATTGTTTAATTGATATAGGTGTTATTTGATCTTTCGACGTCACGCCCTTATATTACTGAGGTCGCTTTGGGAGGCTAGGTCCTTGATGATGATTAAGCATCAACTTCGTGTAGCCTGCTAGATATTCCAGGTCTATTATTCGTTATTTGTCCGGATTCGCCCGAATACTTTGAGTTGTGTACTGCTGAATATCATGACTAGGCTGGGGTACTTCAAGCTGAGGGCGGGCGGGTTCGGCTCGTAATTATTCCCGATAGTGAGATGGATCCACGCTTTCAATTCGCCTTTATTTCAGAGTCGTCTGATAACGGGCGACGGTGTGTCAGCTGAAGAACTATCGAAGTGGCCGCATACGGTTATTGGGTTGCGGAAGTGCACTTGTCGTAACGTTTTATTCCATCGAAGGCAGAATTCGGATCACTGTTTACGCCTTTTGCCATAGATCTCTATATATAGCCCATTTCTGGAATCCTGACGCGAAAAAAGGTTAAAGTGAGTATGTACTCTAGAGAGGTAGTTATAGTTATGTGCTGGACTTACCCATGGATTGAAAACCTTCATAACCGCCTTTTACCGCGTCAAGAAATACACGTCTCATTCCCTGTTCTTTAAGTATGGTGACACAAGCGTCCAATAATCGTATCATTGCAGTGTCCTTACTAGCTGTCATGGAAGGATTGCCGTCTAGATATTGGGTTAGTTACGAAGTACCACCAACCGAGTTTGATGATTTGAAGCGCTACCAACCTGCAATGCATATGCATGCCACACCCCCCACATCAGGGCCAATAGTCCGTGCCCAAGGAAGATCCTGTGCTAACGTGCTGACTTCGGTCGGTGTGTATATCAGCGCAGAGGCGATGATTTCTGATTTTTCGAATCCTAAAACGATATCGCTTATACGGCCATCATGCGCGAGATTCATGTACTGGTCATACCAGCCAGTATAATCCTTGTGGGCAGATTCTCTTTCAACAAAGTCTGCTATGGAGGGTAAATCGTCGAATGTACCCTGTCGGAAAGTCAGCCCGGCAGAGGCCGCTGATAACCCACCACTGGGCCAATCATCGACCTGCAGGATCCAATCACAGATATCTTGACCACGGCCAGGAGCCTGACCATCCATTTGCCAGCCCCGCCTCCGAAACCATCCCTCGGACGCAGATGCCGCTGGTATTCCGCTCAGGAGGCGGGGAAAGGTAGAGCCCAATTGAATTCGATCTACTCCACGCAACTTTTTAAGCTGCTTAAGGGCGTGCTCATACAGGCTGAGTCCGATCCCCCGCCGACGATACGCCGGCTTAACGATGATCATAGCCAGTGATCCAATGAGTCTTTCACCTTCTCGATCCACAAACGTGGTGTAGGTAGCACAGAATCCAACAACCTCGCGGTTTTCGGGGAGTCTTACAACGAAGTGCATCGCGTAACCATCCCGTTGAAGCAGAGACTGCAGAGGAAACTTCTCCAGATGGAACTGACCAGGTAGGCATTGATTCCAGAGTTCATGCACGGGGGCCACATTTTGACCATCCCAATGCTCCGGCGGCCAGAATTTGGGCTCCACCATCAGCGATTGCACGTCCAATCCGGCAGTGCCCGAACTCGTAGTTTCGCCAAACAGAATAGCGGCTGCACTTCGCAAGTCAGAGGGCAGATATCCGGGCAACTGAATAACTGTAGGGAAGTTTGCCTCTTTGATGCCTAGGTCATGCACGTCTTGACATGCCACTATAATCTGCGGTCGTTCTTCCGCTACCATTCGTGCCATCAGTCCAATCTCTACTTGTGATGATTGGCCAGCGCTCGGCAGTCCGGATATGACGAAGATAACAATTTTAGCTCGCTTGATAAAACCGGCATGCGTGCTTGTCATTCCATTCCGCGGTGTGTATGGAACATGCCGAATCCATGGATGCCTGGAGGCCAAGGCTCGGCCAAAAGGCTCAAAAGGGTCATTGCCATCGCTACCATCTGGTTGAGCCGGTGGAACGACCGGAGTCAGAAGAGCAACGATATCGCCATCGCCAAGTATCTTAGTAAGTGGTATGCAGGCCTATAAACAAAACAATCGCACTTACGGATTAGCACTACTCCAATAAAGCGTTTTCAAAGCCCACCAGGAGTGAACTGAAGCACAATCTCCTCTTTAGCCATATCTGCAACTGAAACCTAGAGTATATGATAAGAAGCAAGAAATATGTACTGACCTGGTGATCCCTTATGAGGGTCACCTGAGGCCGACGTGAGCCTCCTCGGTGTCCGGACGGAGTGGTAGGATGACCCGGAAGCATTTCTTAGAGCAGCCGAATGCCAAATATGCACTTCATCCCCCATGAATATTTGGATAATTCCTATGTTATATATTAACGTACGCCGAACGTTGAAGCGGCCCAGGGTCGGTACGTATCGAGCCGATATTGTCAGCAATGGCGATCCAAAATTACTCACCAGTAGGTCTCACCGAATGTGAAATGTTTATGACATAAGCATCATCAAAACACGGATAGTGCTCCTTGGCCTCGTTTATGGAAAAGACCTTGAGACTTCGTGGCGGATGAAACGTTCCACACTGGCGCGATGTCAGAAAGGATGTGGCACTGTTATACTGTGCCAGGGTTGAGTTGGGAGCTTTCAGCTAGGTAGATGGCTAAGAGTCAATAGCGCAAGCCGGGGATAGTTGTCTATTAGCCGCAGGGACTTGAGGAACAAGGTTTGATAGCATAGGTAAGTATAGTACGGGTAACTGGGTAGGTAGGGTTAGGTCACGTCGATGGTGACTGTGAGAGCTTTGCAGGGTTATGTGACATGTAAGCAACTGCCGTCAGGGAATTGAGGACCATTTCTGTGCCGCAACTAAAAGGTGTTGCGTGTCCCTAAACAAGCCTACATACCTATATAGACGCCACCAAAAACCTTTTAAATTAGCCTCTCGGATCCAATAAAGGCTTACGAAAAGCCGATGTCCGGGTGCAATAGAGAGGGACGGGCGGTGAATGTGTTCGAGTTCCACCGGTCTCCGCTCTAACCCCGAGAAATCAGACAGAAACAGATCTGACAGCCGTATGCGCGATGCTGGACTGAAGTTAGGCGATAAGGAGTATTGGCGTTTGGCAGACGTAGTCGGTGAAAATGGTTAATGGTGTAAGTGAGCAAAAGCGCTTACTGACCGGGACACTTACCAGGACCTATTTATTAGCGTAATATTGCTGAATCAACATGATATTATTATCTTTGCTACATGTGCGGATGGTAACGCAGAAATGTAACAGGTAGGTAATGAATGTACTTGTTGAGGCAGCCGAGGATAGCACAGCATATGCCGCTCACTTTTCTCGACAGCCCAATCGCAGGTATTTGGATTCGGATGTGCATGAGGAGGTACGCTCTCCTCAATCTTGCTTATAATCCCGGGCTTGGGGCTTTGAATGCTGTTAAACGGTGTAACTCGTAGCAAGATCAACTGTGTGTGGGGGGTAGCATTGGGTAATATTCCCCCCATGTACTACAATTAACGTGCCGAGCACACATACTGTGTGTGTATATGTGAGTGTTAATGTATAGGTAGGTATACTATTCATTATTTTTTCTGTTTGCGCCATCATCACGATACTGATGTTTACGTAGTACGAATCTTCGCTCATAGCTTCGAAATCTAATTCGACGGGCACTTGCTTATCGAGGATGTCTATATCCGCAAGGAGACGTGTGACCATGAAGAGAGAAGGAGAAGCACAAATCGATCCAAAATTGAAGTCTATGACTTGGTGGCATATGCAATGCAACAACTGGCGTGGAAGTTCCAAGGATTAGGTTGAAATGAAATGATGGAATTATAATGTTAGGTGTAGAGTTGGAAGTGCTGAAGCAGCTTCTACCTAACACAAGAGGAAGATGAGAGCCGGAGAAAGTCCCGCCCGGCGATTTTCCACTAGAGCAAGACACTAAGGTGGATGCCATGTGCGGACGGGATGGTAATGTACCTGCCAAGCGAATATGAGAGGTACATGTACTTGCCTTTAATGGCAAGTCCGCGTAATACCTACTCTACATGGGTGTCTTCTAGCAGGTACCTACAGCGTACAGATTTTTAGCATTCCATCCAGGCGGGTTCAGGGCTACATCATACCTATGCCCGTTGAAGAACTACCCACATGTAGGTACAGTGCCTTAATATCAACACCAACCAACATCTCTGCACTACTAATTTTCCTCGCACCTTCTACTTTGCCTGACTCTACCTGAAACCTTCTATCTAAAGAACGATACATATACGATGTTGCATCTATGAACACGTACCGTACATTATCTCAGGGCATAAATGGACAATCATCTTTTATGACGCTGATTCGCCCGACATTATGACTCTACCATTCAAAACTTCAAGGAGCGACGTAGTGATCTGCAGACGTAACCGTTCTCTTCACCCCCACTTCACCTTCTAACCGCGTCAAGGATCTACGAATTTCCTGATTCGTCCTACGTTTGTGTTACTACAAAATCGATGCACAGAGTGTTCGTGTTTTCGGTCCTCATCTCCGATATGAGGTCGGACTTTATGATGCCTGATGCCAAATCTATGTTGACTTGGTAAGTTGATACATATTCCAACCAACAAATTAGGAGAGTTTAACTATGGCTGACGACATTCTCCTAGAGCTTCCTCGACAACATTCGTGTGACATGGGAAATAAGAATTTGAATTGCATGTAATAATAACCCTGATATCTAGCCAAACCTTCGGCATTCCCATTCTGACCGACGCTTTGTTGGAGACGAAGACTTTCTTCAAAGCCGACCCGAGTAGGATCACTATCCTATATCGGAAACCGCGTGCCGCAAGTCATGCCAACGCATTGCATTGCCAAGGTAGGTGACCGACGTGATACCAGCACTTACACGGCTCCAAGCGGTTGGGCGGCTCAATGCCATGATCTAGAGAATCCTTAGGAGCGAATAGCCTTTATGCGGAAAAGATAGCCTAGAATGTTCTCCAATGGCATTGATCCGTAAGCTACTGCTACTAATTTACGGGTTTATAGAACTGTTCACGTTACACAATGACTTGATCTATTGAGTAACGATTATTACCTACAAGCGGTGATCACTAAGGCGCTTACAAAACACCGATTGCTTCCGACGTAACATTCGGAACCTCCACCGGGTCACTCGGAATTGACCATATCCATTATAGGATCTGGGTGGTCCGAGAGAACTCAGACCGGCAGAACTGCAGAACCTGAGAACCTGTAAATCATAGTGGGTACATGTGCAGTTGACAGCACAAAGAGCCTCGACGTAGGTAAGTTCCTTTATCCAATCACAACTATCCACAGGTCCTAATTTAGAAAGGGTTTCGCGTATGTACCGAACGAAGTAGGAACTTACAGTGGTCGGAATAGCCTTGGTCATTTTCCAACCGGAGATGTGACGTTTGGTGTCCTCAAGAGATCGGCGCTAAGATCAGTCAATCAGCTGCAATAACAGGGGGCCTTGATCCCGCAGTCCCGTAACTTCAGCGCGGTTAGTACCGTTGTTAGCAGCTTCGGTAACGCCTAGAAACAAAAGTGCCCTAAACCTCAGCACCCCACTATTTGTTTGCTCCACTTTTCTCGGGGCGCGTCTAAGCCTTCCAACAGACGCGTCAGTCAGCAACATTCTGTATGAGGCTGACGATTACACTATCGCAAGGGTATCAACAATAATACGAAGTGCCGAGGTCCGCATGTCAATTTAACCATAGGTTCTCATAATTGATATTCATTCATACGGCATAGCATAATTAGTACGATTGCACTATGTCGGAGGACGGAGAACCCGATAATCCTCAGGGCTACCTAGAGCTCCAAGATGTCATTTCCGATGTGGTCGAGGGTAAGTGATTGTCCTCTTTTCAATCATGACCTTGATTGAGAATTGACTAACTCCTCAAAGCATCTAAGCAGACGGCAAAGCAGCGGGGGAGCAATGTAAAACCTACCGTGGAGAAATTGACGTCGTTATCATATGAGCAGGGCCTCCTCCCTGAAGATCTAGGCCAGCTCATAGATCTAATTACGACACCGAGCTTTCTAGATCAGGCGAGTCTCGGAAGCATTATCAGGAATCTCTATCCGGCAGCCACTGTGGGCGCCGATCTTATTGTCAGGGTAATCGGATCTCTCGGCCATGGAAAGCTTAAGCCATCCCTTGCCATTCAAGGGGCTCTCTTGAAGTGGCTTGTCATGATACATCATATCATAGAGAACCAGACAATCCTAGCACGTTCTTATTCGGTTCTATTCAACCTACTTGATACTGCCGCCATTCGGTTCGTAAGCAGTGTTCCGCTTTAATACGCCTCGCTGACAACCACAGGAAACCACTCTGCCACTTACTAGCGCTCATCACACGGCGTCGCCATGTGCGGCCCTACCGAATCCAAAGCCTGTAGGTCAACGTAATGAAAGAATTACGTGTTTTTCAACGCTAACTCCCAACAAGCCTATCTCTATCAAGGCAAACAGGAAATGATCCTTCTGTCACTGGACTACTACGTGTTTTCAAAGATTATTACCCAGAAATCATTGTAGGAGAGGCAACTCGCGCTAAAGCGTCTGCGTTCAAGGTGTGTACTGCATGATAATTCTGAACGAGAAACAGAGTGAGCTTACCCTTTGTGTAGCATCCAGATTCGCATTGGCGGGAGAGGCTGGACGAAATTCAGCAGGCTCATGCAGCACGAAGTGCGAATAGGGCAGAAAGACCACTCGGTGCATTCAGGGTCGCTCGAAACAGAGCAAATGGAAAGAGTTCTACGCTGGTACCAGAGGTGCATACCTCAAACGCGACAGAGGTATATCCTACTTAGACCCTGAAAAAAAAAAGAATGAAGAGCTAACTAGCTAGAAATCTATCACGCTCGAGGAAATCGAAAACGTTGATGGATTTGTAAACAATCTTGAAAGGATTGAATTGCCAAATCAGTTGATAGCAGTCTTGGGAGATCCCCTACTTCAGAAGTTACTTATTTTAAAGCCAGATGCCGAAGCTCATCAAAGAGTCAGCAGCTGGTTAGCATCCTATGGACATGATATTATGAGCGGAGAGCCTGGTGTAGATGCTCAGGATGGTTTGGAAATACTGAAGGCTTACGCCTCAAGTACCAAGGTATGTGAAAAAGAAGACTCCGAGGCGAAATCATTAATAACAAATCACCATCTAGACCTTTCCCCCAATATACTTGGCTTTCTTCTCTGAGTACCTGAAGATATGGAATGGTCGTGACGGACGAGATACAATATTAACCACACTGTCGTATCTCCCATTGCTCGATTTCTCAGGTTAGCAGCATCACAGAAATTTTCAATCGTTTAAGACTAATGCCACTTAGAACTTTCCGCCACCATTTTACGGCCGCTCGAAGCTAGGATGCTCGACGATACCACAGGTTCCCAGGTGGAGTTACTTAAATTTTATACCACCTTGCTTCGACATTGGACGATCTCTCTAGCATCGCTGGAGCAGAAATCATCTCAGACATCAGCTATCGTTGCCGATCTAGTGGCTCATGTCAACGATCTCTGTCTCACCCTTGTCCAGACCTCACCCACTACGTCTACTCATTCGAGGATCCTGGATTTCTACGAGCAAACCGCAATACTGGCTTCGGATTCAAAGTTATTACTTCATACTCGCATCATGATACCACCATCCACTTTGGTGTACATCTTGCATTTCAGTCTCTCCCCAACTACGGTCTCTCGCCTCTGTGCCATCCTAGCAAAATACAAAGCAGGCTTCCAGAAAGCCATGGCAACATCTCGCTCCGACTATACTTCCGAGTACATCAACGAGTTCAACGGGTTCCTCATGGACATCTGCAACTGTCTCTGGCGGTCACGCGCTTTTAACAACAACGACGTCAATTCTCACGGTTGTTTGATGCCTCGATCTATCGTCCAAGACCTCACATCGTACGTCAACAGCCTAAGCATAGGCGGGAGTCTTTCGAGTCTCTTCTCTCTTTCCTATTCGCCTGTCCTGGGCCCATCGGCAATCTCGTACTTCCGCGAACTGGAAGACGATGAGCTACGGCAAGGCATGGGTGAGCTCAGCACTAGACATGCCGGACCTGTAACTCGTGCTAGTCTTGGTGCACTAGCTAATCGTGGTGGTCTGCGAGTGGGCTGGGATGATTATCGCCTTGGCGTGTTGACATACCTAGAAGGGAAGAGCATGGCTGGTGTTGGGGAGTTGATGTATAACACGATGACGAATGTGATGAGAAGACGGTCTACCATGATGGCAACAGACTAGGTACTTGCTTAGACAGGTATGCATAAGCATTAGGGAACTTCTACCTAAGCAACAATAACAAGTCCATCTAGTCATCCTTTTCCAACTCAATCTGGCGTCATCCTTTTCGGCCAATATCGTGTAGACCAAAATAGATTTTTTTTTCATGCAAGTCTAGCTCTACGTACGACCTAGTGTTCGTTTAAGTCTATCCTGTTGAGAGGGTATCACATATTGCGTCGCTTTCTCGTCAACCCACCCTTTCCAAAACGCCACCATCCCATCATAAAGCCGGTTGAGTGCCATTTGCCACCCTCCCCATTTCCAAGGTTGAAAACAGCGCCATGCCATGCTATGCAAGTTAAGTGCATCATCCATCTCTCATCACAAGCATTCATTGAAGGAAACCCCGTGCCAACAGCATCTACTTCCTCCCCTCGCTACTCTCCAGCCCATAGCCACCAAGCCCACCCTGCGAATAGGTCAGTCCCTCGGTCCCCATCTTAGCCTGATTCCTGGGACCCCGATCCTTCAGATCATCCCTCAGCCAGCCCAGCACCAGCTCGCCCAGGCGACTGTTCCCGGTCGCCTCGCCCGGGAGCCGGCCGAGGAACTGCTCGGTCAGGCCCCACTCGCGCACGGTGCCCAGATGCATGTGGACGAGGTGGGTGGGCCAGCCGGCGAGGTTGTCGAGGATGTGGGTGGCGTAGACGATGGTGCACTCGCGGATCTCGGTCTCGACCTTGAGCCAGGCGAGGAACTCGGCGCGGCTCAGCACGTCCAGGTCGACGGTGATCTCGTCGAGCAGCAGCACGGTCCAGGGCCGGATCAGGCCCATGGCCAGCTGCACGCGCCGCCGCTCGCCGTCGCTGACCGCGTGCATCCGCCAGTTGACGTCGATGTCCAGCACGCCCAGCAGCTCGTCGCGCCGCTCCGGGTACGCGTCCCCGCCCACCGACCGCAGCAGCTCCTGCACCCCGATGTCCGTCCGCACGATCGGGTTCAGCACCCACTCCAGCCCCAGGTAGGTCACGCCTTCTAGGCCTTCCTTGAACGGGTCCACGCCCGACACGCTGATGCTGTTGCCGGGCGCTAGACGCTTGCCGGCTAGCAGACGCAGAAGCGTGGTCTTTCCCGCACCGTTGGCGCCGATCAGCAGCGTTCGGCTGCGCGGCGGGACGCTTAGTGATATGTTGTTGATACCGGTCCTGTAGTCTGGAAAAGTGTAGGTCAGGTCTTTGACGGTGATTTCGGGGGGTTGTTGAGGGGCCATGGTGATGATGCTTCTAACCAGCTGTGCTTCAGTACCTAACCTTATGCAATCTATGAAAGTAAGGTGTAAGGAGATTCACACAATTGTACAAATGAATCTACTGAAGGTCCAGAAATACTGGTAAAGTTGTGAGGTGCCTATTAGTGAAGTTTATGACTGTTTTTTCTACGATGTAATTGTGGAGTTTAGTTGATGATGTGACGGCGGGATCTAGAACACAGTATATACTGTGTCGACGGTACGTTGCTTCCCGGCGGAGTACGCAGGAAATAAGTTGGTCTATGATTCATTTCTATTATCGTCATCGTTTTTGTCTCGGGGGGTTTGAAAGGGGCTTCTACATTCTCACTCCTATCCCCTGGCATTTTGAAGCAATATTAGGCCAACAGTCAGCCGTACCTTCATTTACACTATTTTTCAGTTAGTTGGATAATTGAAACCCATAGATCGAACGAACCCCGCGAGTAAGGCGTGACTGAGTCAAGATAGCATGATGTTATCGCGCTCGTTTGTGCCCAAAGCTACCTCACTGCCTCATAGGCTCATATTCGTTTCTCAATAAGATACGCATATCTAATAGGAATCTCATTCGCCTGGGCAATATCTCATTCTGGACCAAGAGATAAGTTGGACGTCCTAGTTATTGTTCTTAACGAGTATCGAAACCAGCCGGCTCGGAATAGGTAAATAACGGCTTCCATCACTTTCCTCGCTAGTCCTATAGAAGTGTTGTCAAAGGCTCTTAATATCCATACTATCCACCCCTCTGGTAAGCCAAGATCACTATCCCGGATCATACCTCAAATTAAAAGTATAATAATCCCATTTCGGATCCTCAACACGTGTATTCGGCAGTGTCCATACATTCACTACTACGGCCACTACTTTAGTCAAACAGCTCCGGGACTATTGTTTTCCCCCGCTTAGAAATATGTAACCTCGGAAGACTATCGGGGTCGGCCCGCCAGCGTTTTTTCTATGTTATTGCTTAATAACCAGTGGTTCTAATTTGTTCTGATGATGCCATTCGGCCTTCATCGGTAGCCACTTTGCCCAACGTGCATATCTTAAAGGATGTATAAGGCAACTGATTGACTTATTAACTGCACGGCTATAAATCGAACCATCCCATCCCCACTATCAATGCCTGGGGTATCTAATGTTTTAGCATTAGTCATACTATAAATTCTCACGTCTTCCCTTTTAGTCTATGAACTCTTTGCGAATTGTTGCTCGACCAACCCTAACAAAAGCATTACATCAAAATCTGAAGGCATTGGCGCCACCGATATTCTCACGGAAAGCCAACATGACGACTGCTATTTTCAGGCACATAGACACCACCAAAATCCCAGAGGGGACACAGCCGTGGACTAAGGTCGACGCCGACGTTGCGTCGTTCGGATTGGGTGAACATGAGCGCCCGGTGATTGATGTCCGGGGCAAGGAAAGCGAATTCTCCACAGACAACTCGGGCTTCGCGGTATATAAGGAACCTGCCAAGGAAAAGGAATTCACGGACGAGGCCGCCATACGCGATGGATATTACCAAGAGGTCGAAGCTCTACTGAGAAAAAACATACCGGGCATCAAGAAAGTGGTCATATTCGACCACACCATCCGCAAGCGGACCAGCAAAGCAGCGCGGACGCCGGTGCAGCAGGTCCACGTCGACCAGACTCCCGCCGCAGCCGAGGCTCGGGTGCGGCGACACCTACCGGCTGAAGAGGCCGAGGAGTGGTTAAAGGGCCGTTTCCAGATCATCAACGTCTGGCGACCCATCGCAAACCCCGCGACAGACTTCCCCTTGGCTGTCATCGACTGGCGCACAACCAAGCCAACGGACTTCGTCCCCGTAGACTTGATGTACCCCGTGCGCGCAGACTTCGCGAAAGACAACGACGACAGAGGCAAGGAAACGTACGCCGACGAGTCGAAGTGGTACTCGACCGAAGGGTACGAGGTCCGGGGCGAGACGCTGTCGGTCGCGCCTAGCGATGCGCACAAGTACTACTATCAGAAGGATATGACGACGGATGAGGTGATACTGCTCAAGTGCTACGACTCCTTCGGCCAGGGCGAGCCAAGGGGCAAGGAGGGAATTGCTGTTCGGACGCCGCATACGGCCTTCTCTGACCCTAACACACCCAAGGATGCGCCGCCGAGGCAAAGCATAGAGGTGCGGTGCTTGATATACTATGAGTAATGTCGTATTGTGGTATTGGGGTTTGCACGCTAGTTAGGTGTAAATATGTTTGGTATAGGAGTTTTTAGGAATAGGGTATGACACTTCAAATAATCCCTTACGCCACTTATACCATGGGCTAATTGGGCATGTCTGTTGATCGAAGACCGTGTCGTAGCTTTCGCTTGTTGCTAGGCTGGTATAGATGAATAAACTGCGTCTAATATAGTATGTCCCATTGTTTACCGCGCGAGAGAAGCACTGAATCTACATACCAGGGTACTGAGGTAGGCATTATTGTTTTGGTGGAGATTTTTATTTTGCCCCTTCTGAAGTTGCCTCGTATATTCCCTACCTATTTCTGAACTAACGTCATTACAGGAGCAATTCAACGTCTATTGTATCGTGAACTCCCTCCTAAGAAACTTTGGTACACCGACAAGTCTGGCCGTCGTCGTATTGTCCCCTATTGATGCTTTTGGACTGGCAGTGTTGTCGCGGTTGCGAATACGTATTCGTACCGGCCATCCCTTTGACCAGAGCACCCAAACATAACATTCATCGGCGCTCGATCGCTTGAAGACAGTCAGACCGACAACCCTCATCAAGTACTGCTTCATCGGCCCCATCCCATGTTGGCTGAAATGACTCGTATCCAAAGTCACCAACAGCCAAAAAAGGCATCTGTGTAACTTACCCCTATCTGGGGACAGGATCAGAGGTAGTCACCACAGGACTTCGACATGTACAAAGCATGTAACGTAATATTATTATTATCCGCCTCTTCATCTAAGCCATCGATGAAGGTGTATCGGTGGCCTTATGAATGCTGTCGTCCTCCCTAGTCATCGTCGTCACCGTACCTACAGGATAGAGCGGTATAGCGTCAATACTCTCCAACGTCTTATTGTGGCTGTCAATTCCATGGACCCTGAAATTCCTCCACCTCTTCCCTGAGCCACTAATATGACTACCACCAGGTCGCATGTTTGAGTTGCTCGACTCGCCTTTACTGCTTATTGCCGTGGTAACCTTTCGCTTGATTGCATGGAAGAGCGGTCCCATTGCCGGGAAGGAAGCACCTGTAATTAGAACGAAACCCTCCGCAAAGCCCAACATGAAGAAATAAGGCGTTGGATCTAACCGTGTAAGCGAACAGAACCGGCGCTACCAAACACGGCATAAGGGGGGATCTTACAAGTTGGGTCTTCTGCTAAAACGTCAAATATTGTCTTAAAAATCGCCAGCTTATAGATAGATATCGCGCAGGCCGAAACACTAAGACTCATAGCTACGGAGATGGCGATTCGACTCCTCAGCGGCATGTTCAACCGCATGATAAACGGCACCGGATAAAGAGCGAAGAAAATATCGAGGAACGCCGAATAGGCCGTGGTCGCATATCCCAAATTCTGCAGCACGCTCACCGGGTAGCACGTCCCCGGGATACTTCTATCCCAACCATATTCGACAGGCGAGCATTGATGCACCCACCAGACGGAGGTCGCAAGAATGCAGGCTTGGGAAGTGAGGCATAGGCCCCAAAACAGTATCGCCGTCTTGGTCTGGAAGTCGAGAATGCGTTTGAGGATCGCGACGATAGCGAACTTCGGCAGCGAAAATACCCAAACGTTAACGGTAGACGCGATGATAGACCATCTCAAAGCCTGAACGGCATCGGCCGGGTCCAGAGTCGCATAGTGTTTTCCAAGGCCGTAACTAATGCCGATCGTGGTAAATATGCAATCGACGTATGCGACAACGAGACACAACATCGTGATCCAATCATCCGGACCTATCATGTTTCGACCAAACGATAACCGGCAGTAGATTCGAATGCCGACTACAACTGTTACACAAGACAAATGTTTGGTAAATATCCGAATTCCAGAACTGTCGTCTGGACAAGGAGAAAAACTGACCTGTCAAGATAGATACCATAGTCCAAGAGCCCCTTTTCGCGATAATGCCATAATCTTCCGCCTCGAACAAGGCCATTGCGAGTTATAGATAATGCGTCAACGGGCGCAAACGAACAGGCTCTCACGAACTCTGCGACAGCAAAGTGCTCACTCGGGAGCTTGGAGAGAGACCATCCTCAGCTGGAAAACCAGCCCATTAGATAACCCAAGTTTCACGGTCGAGAAGGCGGGTAGCATCACATACGGGGTCTTCATGTGCCGTATCTATCAGGAATTTGAGAGAATTTTACAGCTGATCTAAAGACGGGCAAAGCGAAAAAGAAAAAATTTCCTCGCTATTCAAACGTCTTCAACGTTGCAATAAGCTCCTACGAGGGTCGCCAATGCTTACGCGCATTGACTCTGCCGTCATGTCATACCTACGTCGGCACCGCTTCTCTTGCGGTCTTCTCCCGCCTGTTTGGCTGCGCTAGTCGCATAGCGATACAAGGATGGTGAGAATCGCAAGTCCTACCTTCCAACCCTACGATGCTACGCCACCATGGGGTAACCTATTATTCGTAGACCCGAACGATGCTGTGCCCCTCTCGAGCTGTGCAGTTGGCCGCGCCGTGGCCAATCACCTCACCATGCCCACCAACCCTTTTTTATTAAGAGCCTTACGCATTCTTCTACAATCCTTGCACGTCTGGTACGTCGGGAAATCTAACCCTTAATAGCTATCAGATATATTGCGAAAACAAGCACAGCTGGCATGCTCCCTTGCATTGAACGGGTACACCCGATCGCATCGCCGGGGGTGCGGCAAATAATTCATCGCAAAAGATCGTAGGCAGCCCCCATGTCGGCAGCTCGATCCTGACTGAACTCTTAATCTTAGCCAGGTATGTAGGTAGGTAGGTATCCAACCAAGCCGCTGCGTCATTCCAAACGCTTCGTCCTTTCTCACCCCTATTTCTATGGGATAGTCAGCCCCCTATTGGAGAGTTATAATTGCATCCTCTGGACATCCTTAAGATCCTGGACCATGGTTGCATTAGAAAATCTCTCGGCAGCTCTTCAAAACATCGATCTGAACTCTTTCGCGAACGAAGGCGATCGCGCCCGCGCGGAAGACCTGCTACTCAATGCCTTGGAGCGCGTCCGGTCGCCGTGGGATATCGCTTGGAACCATAACTGGGTAAACCCCGCCACCAATGGTGCCGTCAAAACCCTCATCGATGCTGGCGTGTTCACGAAATGGGTAGAGATTGGAGGCGGTCCAAGGACAAGCGTCGAGCTTGCTGCGCTTACGGATACTGACCCCAAGCTCATTAGTGAGTGTGGATAGCATTTTGCGATCGCGAAGCCTCTTGCTAATTTTAGCTAATGAAAAGAGCGTCTTGTGAGGCATCTCGCTGCCCAGCATCTGCTTGTCGAAGTGGCAGAGGATACCTATAAGTCGACTTCATGGGCGACGACGTTGGGGACTGACCCATCGTTCCCGGCTTTATATGGGACGCTGTACCATGATATTACCACAGTCGTGTTTGGTGGAATGCCACCGTTCCGTATGTACATCTCAGGATATACTACTAATTTACTGACAAGCCCCTATCTTTCTTCAGTTACAGGGCCTAGGGAATCATTATGTTATTAGGGGCAATAGGTGTAGACACATGCTTACATGAAGCCTGCAGTAAAAAGGACCGGGTATAAAAATCCCATAGACGACAAAGATGGCGTGATTCAACACCTTTTCGGCCCTGAAGCATCCTTCTTTGACTATGTCGTGTCTGATCCCGGCCGCAACAAGGAGTTCACCCAGTCCATGGAGTGTCACTCCAAAGGGAACATGACCGCCTGGCCAGACGTTTATCCCACAGACATCCTGCTCGAGGGCGCCAAGCCAGGCAGGCCATTGGTTGTCGATGTCGGCGGCAGCAAGGGTCACGACCTGGAAAAGTTCCATCTGAAGCACCCGGAGATCCCCGACGGAAGCCTCGTGCTGCAAGACCTCCCCGCCGTCCTGGAGGGCGTCGAGGTCACCAAGACGGCCATCTCCAAGCATCCGTACGACTTCTTCACGCCGCAGCCGGTGAAGGGGGCGCGCGCCTACTTCCTGCACACGGTCCTCCACGACTGGCCGGACGACTCGGCCGCGAGGATCCTGCGGAACGTCGCCGACGCGATGGAGAAGGGGTACTCGAAGGTGCTGGTCCACGAGGTCATGGTGGAGAGCGTGCGGCCGTCGCCGCGCACGACTACCTCGGATCTGACGATGCTGGCGTGTGGCTCGTCGGCCGAGAGGACTGTGAAGGAGTGGGATGCGCTGATTTCGACGGCTGGGATGAAGGTCGTCAAGATTTGGAAACAACCAGCGGCTATTGAGGGGGTGATAGAAGCAGAGCTGGCTTGACGTGGGACCGCAATGTACACTCCGTGATGGAATTCTTCTAAGGAGGGGCGGGGGCTCTTCTTCGATACATGTTAGGATTATTGACTGTTTATTTATGTGAGAAGCTTCGCAGGCTATGGTTATTCATAATTTATCATCAACATCGCGATCCGTCTTATGGTTGCTTCCATAGTCGGATCAAGGCAAAGCGGAACTTGAACGCAGTATTTTTAGAATAAGGGCCGGGAAAAGCATAGGACGAATACACCCCACTCCGACACAGGGAGTAGTTTTATGGCTTCGGGCATGGAGATCGGGACCAGCGATTATGAGTGAATCCGGAGTAGTTACTTTACTAGGATATTACCAAGTTGGGACTGGACATGTCGTTCCAAGCGAAGTGATTGGCAGCGCAAAAATGCATAAAGAAGATATCTGGTCGGTTGAATCAAGTCTTTTATTCCCTCCCTAAAAGAGTGCCATTACGAGCCGCATCCCTTGGGAGGTAAGGAGACATCTAACCAGGCAAGCTTGGGCTTACAGAAGGCACATTAAGCAAGGGATGACCTAGCCAATAAAGAACATTAGTAGCGCATCACTGTCTAACGTGTGGTCCAGCTTCCTTCCGTTCCACCTCGAGCATCCCCTGTATCCCTATCTTGTTTCGATGATACTCAATAGCATATCGAGATCGAGATATGGTCTAGACAGAGAAATCTGGTCGACTTGAGCTTTAGTTGAAATTAATTCGGTGTACCCTCAGCTGCTAAGCTTACAATCATGAGGGATACCACTAACTACCTACAGACATTCTTAGATGTTGGCATGCCATACCTGAACGAAACCATGACGAATGCTACTGGAAACAACTCGACATATTCGCCCCGGAGAGCTGGACGGATGATCATGAATACAAAAGCGGTCAGCTTGGTAGTTGAATCCTAGAGGCCCATTTACTTCAAATTCCTGAAAAATCCTTGATGGTCGATATAGACTAGCCACTCACTCAACGTTAAAGAAGCAACACAGCTATTCAGTACCGGCACTCACAATCATATAGGCCGAAAGTAAGTACTATCGTATTTATGTCTATATTTACTCGCCTTTAGTTTCCTTCCGCCCTTCACAAGCAATGCCGGAACGACCATTGGTGTAAACTAACTAGTATTCTGCACGCGAAGCTGGTCTGAAAGCCAGGGAATAACTTCCCAAGCTAACGATGCTCACCATTAGTCCCGCCTATGCAGAAGCACATCTGACTCTTGCCAGAATTGTGTACATCTTCGACGTGAGCCTGGCTGATGACAGTAGAAACTGGCTACACAATCAGGAAGCATCTATTTTTTTGTGACAACCTGCGAATCAAAGTGCATTTGAAGTCTCTCAAATTATAGGCCGGCTACCTGCTAGTTGAGAAAATTAAGATACCCTGCTTTATGGAATATGTGTGGCATACATGATGGTAGATTTAGATTTTAAAACTGTTGTTGTTGGGGTTGTCTATGGCAGATACGGGTCCTTTGTATGCAAAGTCGCCAACATCGGGTGTAGGAAACGAACTACCCACGCAAGTAGCAGATCGAACTCTCAGATACATCATTAAACGTGTCAATATGCATATTATTAGCCTAGGTAGGTAATGGAGTTGTGTATGAGAAGCTAGGTAGGTAGGTAAGTACCTACCTACCTATTAATGAGAATAGACGGCCGCATGAATAACGAACACTTGGATCAACAGCCAAATCCACTACAACAGGCGCAAATCATGCAGTTCAACAACACTTATATGCTACGGCTAGGTAATTAGTTTATATTGAAATCGATCAGCAACAATATTTGTTAGTCTCCTTAATTGTTCAGGACAACTGATCGTTGAAGTCGGAATTAAGAAGGATAGACAAACTTGACGTAAATTCATCTGGGTTTGCGCTAGCAACATCAATGAAATAATGCCCATTGTCGTTTGAACTGCCGTGATACAAGGGTAGTTAGTTACATGATACCTTGCTTCTTGCTTGTGTGAACGTCATGTACGAACCTCACCGGTTACATATTCAACAGTGCTCGATTAGCTAATTTTCATCTCAAGAGAGGATGACTAATTACATCACAAGTAAGTAAAGGCTGTGTGACGTAGATTTTTTTTGTGCCCGTATGAATAGTTCGGCATAGTTTAGGTATTAGATTTTGCTGTCAAACCCACGTGCTCCCAGACAGCCCCTGGATAGTTCAGGACGTGAGATGACACACTGTGATTGCATGACTCCGGATCTTGTATTCGGGTGTAGTATCGCCGCGACAAGCAATCGGAGATACGTCATATCAAGATTCACGACCAATGTGCGTCGGTAACCTAATGCTATTTAGGGAAAGGGGGTGGGCGGCGCGATGACACACAACGAGGTCATCGCGGACAACCTCGCTAGGATACACCCAGCGTATCATCCGTTGACATCTATGTATGTCGGTGTAAATAGAGATGTCAGTGGTGTGCATTCAAAAAGCTGAACACGAATTTAGGAAACAGTAGTAGCTATGAAATTGGTAGCTAAGTGAGATCACCTCGTAATGTGAAAGCTTGCGCCCTGCAGTGACGTACCCTTATCCGTATCGGGTCAGGGATCCAGACAATTATCGCGATCGCCGAATTATTCAACATTAGATTTGAGGGAAGAATGGATTCGTAGTAGATTAAAGCGGCAGTATGATTCGAGAACGATGAGGGAAGCATCTTATTATGCCAATAGATGAATCACCCAACATCGACATCGATGTAAAATCCTCAAGACCCTAAGACAACCAGCAAAGTAGTGCAGCAATAGTGTCAGAACCCTAGTCTGATGTCAGATTAATATGTCATTGTCCCCAGCTTGGAGCTGGAACACAAGCGGAAATTCCTAGCTGCTTGTCTGCAGTCAACCTAGTGAGCTGGGCGAGGTACAGTAAAGGCTAGATAGAAGGCAAGAGACATCAGTGGCTGATTCTTCGAATGGTTGTAGAAGATAATTGCAATCGGACGATGTGATTTGCCTCGACTTTCGTCATCACGTGGGATTCACTGGAGCCGGGTGAGGTCAGCCCTGGCGGTGGAGGTTGTTGAGAGGGTTCGTAGCCGTAAGCGGCGATAGCTTCGGATCGAATCGAAATGCCCTACATTGCCATGTCCACGAAAGGGAAGCGGATGCAGCCTTTCCCATTCCTTCTCGGCATTCATATGGCTATTTGTGGGGATTCTGATGTTGTGGCAGATAGAGATGGGGCTCCCATCGTTATTCTACGACATTGTCGATGCTCGATGTGTCCGATGTTCGATGTAGATAACCTCAGGGGCTAGAACAATGAACCATGACGACGGCGGTAGGCGACGAGTTTGGTTGAGCTTATGGCTGACATCATCAGGCTGGTCGTTTATAGAGGCACGGGCCAATTCTGACCTCACAGACCGGGGTTTTTTCCGATCTATGACAGCTGACAGGAGATGTCTGGCAACTGACAATATTTATACGTGTACCTTCCAATTCTAGGGGTCGCATGTACATGTAAGGGGGATCGAGAGTGTTGAACTACAAAATGTCGGCGTCCGGATAGGTACCTGAAATGTTCGTGTTACCGGACCCGCGGCGTCACCGCTGTGTTTGTCCAACGAGATGCCACAACCACAAATCAGGCAGACCCCCAGAGATCCAATGTGGTGTCTAGATGTTGGTCCTTTTTCAAGGGATGGTTCGCTTGTAACCCATCCCTAATTTAGCAAGAGGAAAAGAATCTGGTGTACCCCTTGGACCCCTAATTTGCCATGGTTCGCCTGTTTGTTGCTCGACTGACGTGCATCCTGCTTGACTCGGATCCAACGCTGCATGCCCAGAGATTTGCTTGTTGCGACGCACAGTGTCCACAAGCGATGCTTCCCAGATGCTTTACTCAGTTGTTGTTACACTTTGCGCACCACGTCTATCGCCTTGCCTGACAACAGCAAGAAACAAGAAAAGTCATCGTGTCAACTTGATTTCCTGACTGTTCTCTTGTACTCGATTTACACTAGTGGCGTCCGATATCGACATCGAGCTAATAGTATTCCATGATAGAGATCGTACAAACTCGGAGAGACTTGTATCCGTAGCCGTCGATCGGGGATTAGGGGTCCTTGAAGTTGAGACAACATTTTTTCTTTTTTTGCTCTGTCCTGGTTTTTTTTTCTTTGTGTAAGGTCGCTCGCTTGATGCTTTGCCGAGATGCATGTGGTACATTTGATGTAAGACCGTCATAAAAAACAGGGGTCCTGCAGGCATTCAGTGACACCAAAAACAGCCTCTTGCTCTTTCGTACAGGGCAATCAAGCAATATGAAGTTGTGGCTTCAATGTTCGTTTAATTGATGTATGTAATTATGTTTCTTCAGTTCAAAATGGGGTGTACGACCTAAAGGTACCACATGTCATGTGCAAAGTTAGCGGGATTTAAAGTATCTATATACCAAGTACTTGCTCGTGAGCTATTGTTAAGGTGTGGATTGTTGTACCCGCTACTAAAAAACCACCCTTGCACGTGTTTGTTGATTTCGAGGAAACATTGAAGTTTCCAGCTTATTACAGCGGTCCTATGACGTCAAGCCTTCAATTCTTGGCAACTTCATCGCGTCGATGCGTTTTGATTGAACTTTCAATCTTCATCCTTTTCAGTTTCATCAGAGATTTGATACCATGTAATTAAATTCATTCCATCATATATTGGGATGCTACATTATTCCTATCTTCTACTATGTACACAAACAATGACTGACCGGGATCATGACTATTACATCGGCCTCCACCGTCTTCTCGGTAGACGATTGCTCGATGTAAGTGTGTGTGTGGCCAATAGAATGACATATGCGATGACTTCAAAGGTCTCGACATGATCGCCAGGGTCTTTCCCAATCGTCTCAAGTGGAGTCATTTTTTCCTTTTTCTCACGTTCTCACGTTCTCACGTTCTCACGTTCTCACGTTCTCACGGGGAAAGGAAGTACAGGACACACACCCAGACACCCAGAAAACACCCCAGCCTCTCCGCTTTGTTTATTGATGTCCTCACCCGCTAGCGGTGTCCGGATGCAGAATGACATGCCCAATTCTACACACACTGCCCCCCCTTTCTGCTGTTCCTATTCGACCCGTGTGGTGGCATGGGTGACATGGGTTACTGCAAGCCTAGGAAGCACAATGCATCATCAGCCTTGCTCGTGGCGAAAGTCTAATGGCCCCTGCTCCTTCATTGGCTCCTTGACTCTTACTTACGCCATAGCCTGCAGGCTTGGGTTTCCTATCCCGGCACTAAAACGGCGTCCCTACATGTCGATCAGTGCGCATCTCACTTCTCAAGTCTTCCCATAACGTTTGTATGCAGTCGATGGTAGTAGCCAACCCGCACCAGACTGGGCTAACCCGACCCCCTGGCCGCTCTATCAGACCCAACACGTTCTTTGAGGTCTAGTCCCAGCCCGTTCGTGGTCCTCTGAAGTCAGAGCCCGCTCTAGTTCATAGTCTACCCTGTCCCCTCTTTTCCCATCTTTGTTGTTCATTATAAAACCTCTGGACCTAACTTTCGTTTCTCATCGCAATTCCAAGCATCTCACGATATCAATCATATCATTCATAAGCTACCGTCTATCCAACACGAACAGGTTTCAGATTCAGATTTCATTCCTCTTGTTGCTAAGTATCAAGCCGGCTTGACATCCATTTCTTCAATCAACTCAACTCAACTTAAAACCACTATTCACAATGTCTTCCCGAAGCACCTACACCATCTCCATGCCAACCAGTCTGCCTCCTCCAGTAGACTTGGCAAGCTACTCTCGATCGATGCACCTACACACGAAACGACAAATGGAGGCAGCGAACATGACTACAGGCCGACGAAGCGGTCGCTCATCACGGAATCAGGTCCCTCGAATGCCAAACGGTACATCATCGGATTCTGACTCGAGAAGCCCCGAAGTCGAGTACCATGATTGAATGTGGAAACCATTTCGGAGGGGCATTCCACATATTTAACAAGCACACACATGTAACCGAGTCGAGAGACTGGTGAAGATATAAACATATATAAAACAATGGCTCAGCTTGAAAGAAGCTTCGAAGCCAATACCATTTACAACACGCGAGGCGTTCTGGAAATCCCGAAGCAAGCGGCATATAACACGCAAGGAAGGGATTTGCACATCTACACACAATCACATTTACACATGACATTCGCGTACAGCCTCCGAAAGCCGGCCCCCTCCGACGTCTTGGCGAAAGGGAGAAATCGGCGTTTTAACATGAAAGCGATTCGTTCGAAGGAACTGAAAAGGGGGAGTTTTTAAAGCTGCATTTACGAGGGTGTCAAGCATTAACTGTACTTTGATGACACGGAGTAATGCCTTTGGCAATTAACAACATATTCTTGGTGTGGAGGTGGTGGGATCACCAATGTAAACTATGTATAAGCTAGCACCGCAACGGCTCATGAAATAGCAAGTCGTACGAGCAAATGAACTTGATGACGATTTACCCGCCCGTCCGGGACGATTTTTGAACAACAATATCTTTTCTTCAGATGATTTCTTTTCGTGATTCTTACCTAGATACTTTTGAGAGCTTGTACTCAAATCACAAAGTCTATAATATATTCTTTGTACCGAATCATATTGAATACCTTAGACCGGTTTTAGAATTTATCCTCCTGACTCTTACGTTTGAGAAACGCTTTCCATCCCACGCGGATTAGCAATGCGAGAAGACATTTCCATACAAAACCCCCGCCGTTCGGAGCCAATCATGACTTAATCGAGGGGCGTTCCACATCGACTGATTGGTTCCCGTCTGTCTCTCCACGGGGTATCTCGTGAGGGAGTGCAGTTTTGTCGGATGCAACGCTGATGACCTCCTTCGCGTCCGGCCGTCCGTCCTACCTAGGTGCTTGCATGTACGTACGTACGTACTGTAGGTCGCTCGCTGACTATCGTCTTAAGATTTTTATTATTCCTGCCGGTTACACTTGGAAAGTTATTGAACACTAGGTAATTAGATAGGTAGACACACAAAGCGATCCGCGACCGGCGTACGGACCACCTGTCTACCCACGAACCAGTGGAGGGCGGGATTCTAAAAATATATGGGATCAGCCAGCTTTGGCCATTCCATGGATTGGTTAAGTACGATCGACAAGTCGTCAACCAAAGCGTATCGCCGTGCCATACGTATATCTCAGTTTCTAATCCACAGCTACGGTGGGATGAGAATAAAGGACATGGATAGGTAGTTATGAATATATTCATAGGTGCAGTTTACCTTGCCATCCGTGCTATAACCTAACGCCAACTGCTATGCTATGAAGCATCGTAATATGTATGTATCAAGACTAATAATCTGAAGTCCAGCTGTCTACCTAGACGAGGGATGGCTTCTTCTTGATACCAAGCAACGCCGAGTGGTCCTTCTTCTTTTTGACCACTCGCTTGAACGACGGGGGCGGCATGTCCGTAGATGCAGATGCAGATGCCATGCTCGTAACCGGTGTCGTCGACGAAGACGCCGTCGCGGGCTGTGGCTGAGGACTAGCACTGTTACTGGTCTCGGGCGTCAACGCAGACGTAGAAGTCGACGCCGAAGCCGCATCGTCGAAGCCGTCGTCCAAGATCTCCTCCGTCATGCTGTCCACCTGTCGCGCGAACTCGAAGGCTCGTCTGGCCGCCTCCGCGTCCTCTCTCTCCTGCCGCTCGGCCTCGCTGTCGACGGGCAGGGCGACGCTCACCTCCGCGCCTTCCTGGTTCGCCCGTTCGAACCTGGCGTTCCGCGTGCGGATCTCGTCGAGCGCGTCTGCGACGGCCATCTCTCGCTTCGCGTCCACCGTCTTGGCCTCGAGCTCTACCATCGCGTTGCGCTCTTCTTCCTCTTTCTCCAGCCGGTCTAGGCGCTCTTCATCCGTCTCGTCGACGCCCACGCGCCATGGCTCTGTGCTGCGCTTTGCTCCACTTTCACAAGCCTGAGGTGAATGTTAGAATATGGGCACTTGATAATCCTTCGGGGGAGATACTGGGGGTATGGACGTACGTAATCCTGATTCTTAGGATCTGTCTTGAATGTTATTTGTCCAGAGCATCTCGTGCAGCGGATATAAAATCCTGTGTTAGATCAGTATTGCCTGCCCACGGATATTGTGATTTAATCGTCAATGTACGTACTGACGAATGAGTTAGTTTTATGATCAAGAAGTATGGAGGTGGAGGGTCTATAAACTCACCTGAAGATTTGGATGCCTAGATATTTCTCGTCTAGTGGTGTTTCCTTCCGCGCATTGAACTGGAGCCCCTTATGTTAGCTCGGGTCTGGAGCAGAAACATATTGATGCTTAACTCATACCTTTCTACCTCTGTAGATATATTCTGCATGGAGAGCATTATTAGCGTCTGATATAAATCTTGCACTTGAACAAAGAGACTTACCTCCACAGGTTGTGCATTTCATCGAACTAGTAGTGGTTAGTATCGGGCCCGTCATTTCGGTTCATAGAACTATATTTATATAGGGGATGTAGCATACTGCAAAATCATTAGCTTTCGTTCATAGCCGTATTCTCTAAGTGGACAAGGAGAGCTTTACTTACCAATGGTGCTGCCAGACGAACAGTCTGTACCTTGGGACCGGAGGCCTTGGGACCCTTGACCCTCTTGATCTGGCTCGGATCGAAATCCGGAGGGTAGTACTTGGCTATCCGCAGTTAGCTATCGGATCCGGCCCGGATACGGAATGGAGAGAGGCGGTAACTTTTCTCCGAGACGGAATGGTCGGGGCGGACTTACTGAGAACTTTTCGTTCAGACATGGTTTTTTAATATGGGAAGAAAACGAAGATGCGCAAATTATTCAGAATGTGGGTTTATGTGGATGGTATGCTTATTCCGATGCAGGATATCCCAAATGCGATGCGACGACAATGTGATGAAGATGCGAGGCGAAGCGATTAGAGCGGTCGCCTGGCGCTGGACCAGTCACTTAGGTACAAAGTGAATATTAAGTGGGGAGTAGCATTAATCACGTGTAAGAATTAGCCTCAAAAAGTACACGTCTTAATCATCAATTTGAGGCTCAGCTTTGACTGCGGCTGAAGTTGGGGCTGTTCATGTACTTAGATACATGAGATACGTACCAGTACCTGGATTTTCTCGTGACTCCACTTCCCCAACGTTGCCTTATGATGCATGCCAAGAATTTCTCACAATGGAATCTAATAAGCCTCAACTGGGGCAATCGCATCGGGAAGAATTCATTCCTTTGGGTAGCGTGTCTGCTAAAGGTCTAGCCTCCGCCCCTGCGCTATGCTGAATACGGCTTTGGTTGAACGAGCCAACGACTGCGGGAGGGATGCCCTCGTCATAGTCATCATCGATGACCAATGAAGGCATGGCAAATAAGATGAATGATTATGTCAGTTCTCTATAGAATTCTCGATGAATTTCATTACAAGCACCCCCGTTGAATTAGATACTGGGGTGATCCGGAGAGTTTGCCCGATATGGAGAAACGTCATTGGCAAAATAAAAGCTTAATAGGCTTGAGGTAATCCATCCAAATCTTTGATGATTCTAGATCTCGATTTGACTCCCGCTTGCTCGACCAAGGCAGATCTTTGAAGTTATTGCTGATGGCGGAACTCGATACTACATACCTAGCAAATAGGAGGTAGCTACCTGGAATTGCCTATCTACGGTCCAGGATCCCAGCTTCGAGCATCTCCGCTAACGTATCCCATTTTCCTGCAGCAGTATTGCCACTGGCTCTGGCGACACCCCTCAAACCACTGGCGATGAACTTCAAGTTGTGGTCGAAGTCCGCTCGCACTTCCTTGAGGACTTGGGTAAATGTCTTTTCTTCATCTTGCATCATCAAGCTCTTATCTTGCTCCAAGAGGAATGTTTCATCTTCCTCTTCGCCACTCCCCATGTATTTCCGACTACCGTGCTTCATGGATGAAGAAGACATCACCGATAGCCGCGACAACTCTTGGTCTTCTTCTTGTTCCCTTTCAGACTCCAACTGACGTGCGTCTTGGAGCCTTATGGCGGCATCAAACATGTCTAGGATGCTTTGCCGAATTGGATCAAGTTTGCTTCCAAGACACATCTCGCTCGTCATCTCTCTGGTAAATGTACTGTGCGCTGCGATCATAGCGGCGACATCTTCCGATTGCCTGAGGCTCTCGCTAAGCTGGGTCGTAAGTGGACCTAGGACTAATGTACTAAGGTAGGAGTGAAGCGCATTGCAGAACCAGAGGAACTTCGCTCTAAGCCCATAATAAGTAGCTTGTTCTGATGACGTATTCGCTGTACCCGCCGCATCGTCAGTCACTAGGCGGTGTCTGTGAAGGACGTAACTAGCCCGCCGGAGCTGTAGCAAGAAAGTGAAGGCTATTTGGTACTGGGTAAGACATTCGTCCGATAATATGATCTGGATCGGCCAGGAGAGACGATAGGCTATCTTTATCGATGGTAAACCATCACGGACTGCCTTTCGAACTTGCTTCACATCACCTTTTACACCGTCCCTGTCTACACTAACTGTTATTCGGTGAGCATTAGCAACATTACCAAATGCTTCTTGTGCCGAAGTTGTTAGACTGAACCGGTCGTGCCAGCTTACGTTCAGGATATCAATATTATTGAAAATCCCGAAAGCAAAATTGTCAGACTGTGACCCATCAGACATGAGATACACTTGTTGGAGAGAATTAAGAATGGTCCAGAGGTTGCAAGATTCAAAGAGAGTTTTCCGGAGAGTTGTGGAGGCAGAGTGATGTTTGCTCTCCATCCACTTCCCGAAGACATCGTTGAATACCTCAGAGAATGGCGCAAAGACGCCATATGTAGATAGAAGCTCTTTATCGGTTCCAATGGGTGGGTCTGCTGCTCCGGAGCCAACTGACTGATACTTCCCAAGTAGCTTCAGAACTACGACACTCTTGCCGGTAGTGAGTATAGTAGACGCGGCCGGCTGCAAGAATCGGGGCACGTATAGGGCGCCATCGGAAGTCTTTCGTAACGTGAACTGGCTCGACCAAACTTGGCTCAAAGGAACATGACTCGACGAACTAGCAATGAAGAAGACCTTATCTCCTTCAATGAGCTCTCCAGCTTCCATCCAGAGTCTAATAGATCGAAGATAAACCTGGAAGCATTCGAAAAACAGGGTAGCAAGGAATTCGTATATGGCATCAGTGCCTTCTAACTGGGCAACCTCGGCAGCATCATATAGAAGCTCTAGGTAATGAAAAGGATGTGAATATTTGGATCGTTGAAGGTTTTGCATGATGTCCGAAAGGTAAACGAGAGGTTGTAGATGAGGTTTTACGTCATCTAGGATCCTGGCTAGACTAACAACAACATCTTGTTGAATATCTACGTATTGGGCTTGCAAAATTGAGATTTCAGTATCGAATGATCGGAGACGCGCTTCGATTGCTTCTCGGAATACCTGCAGGAGTGGGATGTGCTGTTGCTGCCTTGTATATCCGCGTAGAACGGATAACTGCCGCCCAGCTTCACCGAAAGTGCCTAGTAATGCTTTGTAAAGATCCCAAGAGGAGTGTTTTAACTGGAATCGTAAGGATGGAACCCCTTGCTGGTCGAATAACGTGTTTTCCAGACCGCTTAGCATGAATAATACCTCACGGATTGTCTGAAAGTCGGATATAGTAATCTTGTAGGGCTTGCCTATCGCCTCCTTTGGTGGTATCACATTTCTCCAGCGCTGAGTCTCTCGAACTTGGTCTAATCGAGACTCATCTTGAGATTCGACTAAGAAATCTGCAGGAGACTTTTGATACTGCGCCTCGGCAGTCGAGACAGATGTAAGCTCCTCATCGGATGATTTATCAGATGCATCCTCAAAATATTCATCTTCAGAGCTGTCGGCATCGAAGTTGACATTCTTCCATAGGTCACGTTCTCGGTCCCAGCCTTCTTCCTTGGCGATGTCTTCCCATCTCAGAGATGGACCAGAATCTTGGACGGACTTTTTGGGAGACTCGAGATCAGAAAGATTGGAATTTTTAACGGGATGATCCTCGAGTTGTAGTAACAGATGGAGGATATCCGGTGTCCATCGATTAGAAATGAGTGCAAGAGCATCTAATCGTTGCCTTAGTGCATCAGCCAACCCATCTTTGTTGACAACGCGAAAATGCTCCTCGAAGCCATTTAATTTCTCCTCAACCTCGAACTGGTTGGTGCGTAGAAAGTTTTGATTGCGAAGTGTTCGGAAGCTTGATTCTCTCAGAACGTTGAAACGTCCGGGGTCTGCCTGTTGATGCGTGTGAGTTCCCTTATTGAAACATTGAAGGTGTTGTAGACTCTAGGACTTGTTTACCTACTTGACTTGATGCTGTAGTGATAACCTCAACCAATTCCCCAGTTAACGCTCCTAACGTTGCAGCATATGCCATGATAGCGATTGTCGTGGGTGAAAAGATCTAAAGATATTAATGTCATATGTACCTAGGTATGTATGTGGTATGGTATGCATATAAGTAGCCGCCTATGCACTGTAAAATCAAGTGATTGAATCTCGGATGGGGAAAGATAGCGGATCTATAGATATATGCATGTATCAAGAGCGGAACTACCCAATAAAACCTTATCGGATACGGTTTAATGAGAAATCTGGTAGTTGGTACGCGTTGACGCGTCCTATATAAAATTACAGGGATAATATAGGTTGACACAGTGCATATACAGTAAATATTCAGTAGATAATCCGCCAAAACTGACCTTACCACACTGTGATTACCCCTTTCCACTTTGCTTACCCGTCCCTGTTTTGCGCTAAGTTCCACGCTGTAGGTACCTGGCAATCGAAGATTTTCCGACGCCTTCCCGCTCCCCATCCTTCCAATAAAACCACACTGGAGATTTGAGGTTAGTTGTCAAACAGGAGCCCGTCGCTTGGACCTCGAACCCTAAACGTTATTTTTTTTTTCCATTCATCTGTACATTTCCGACGAATTAATCCAACCTTTATTTTACCATACCATATCACGATTACGACGAATGAATCCTGTTTCTTGACGTCGTGTTCCGCCTCACCTAAGAAGAAAGTGGAAGTGCTCCTATCGAGAATATCGACAAATTTCATGATCAGCCTACGATAATTCCCACAATGGCCATCGCGAGGCCCGTCCGCGCTCTGGCGCTTGCCGTTTTTGTAGTCTGTTGCTTCTTCCTTTACACGATATGGCGCCCCGACAACAGCATAAAACCCTCCCTCGACTTCCAAGGCACTATAGAAAGAGACCCTAATCTAGATCGTGAGTGGCATCTACTTTATACTTGATCTATATCTACGGCTTATTGACTGTTGAATAGCCACGGGAGAGCCTGAAGGCAACCTAGTGCGTGTCTCGGATGGAAGCTATGCTCCTGGAATCGCCGGTACCGCGAGAATCAACGCAACACTCCTAGCCCTGGTGCGAAACGAAGAGCTCGATGGAATGTTACAATCGATGCACGACTTGGAACGAACGTGGAACTCTAAGTTCAACTACCCGTGGACCTTTTTCAACGACGTTCCTTTCACCGAGGAATTCAAGCGAAGAACACGAGCGGCGACCAAGGCGGAGACTCGATATGGTAAGCTAGAAGAATATATGTTGAGCTGGAACTTCGGACTAACCTAACCCTACAGAGGTCATCCCGAACGAGCACTGGGATGTCCCATCCTGGATCAACGACGACTTGTACAAGGAATCCGTCAAGATACTCCAAGAGAATGAAATTCAGTACGCCGACAAGATCTCGTATCACAAGATGTGTCGGTGGAACAGTGGTCTCTTCTACAAGCACCCCGCATTAGCAGAGGTGCAATACTACTGGCGTGTTGAGCCCAAGGTGCACTTTTTCTGCGATATCGACTACGACGTATTCCGTTATATGCACGATCACAACAAGACCTACGGATTTACTATTAACCTCTACGATGCTCCTTTGTCCATCCCAACTCTATGGCCGGAGACGAACAAATTCGTAACCCTACACCCCGAATACTTGCACGAGAACAGAGCCGAACAGTGGTTAACTGACAAGGAACGTCGCCCTCTGCACTGGGACAAGACCGGCGGTTATTCGACTTGCCACTTCTGGACCAACTTCGAGATCGCAGACATGAACTTTTGGCGCAGCCAAGCGTATGAGGATTACTTCAACCACTTAGATCGTGCTGGTGGTTTCTTCTACGAACGATGGGGCGATGCGCCTGTGCATAGTATTGCCCTAGGTCTGTTTGAGGACAAGAGCAAGATCCACTGGTATGTGTATTATTAATCTCGTCATTGTGACATGTGCTAACATTTGCTAGGTTCCGCGATATCGGATACCAGCATATACCCTTCTTTAACTGCCCTAACTCGCCGAAGTGTAAGGGCTGTGTTACGGGCCGGTTTACCGACGGCGAGGCCTGGTTGAACAAAGAAGACTGCCGGCCAAATTGGTTCAAATACGCGCACATGAACTAGGCACGATTTAGGAAGGGAGGTTATAGGATAGACGAAATGCAACGGCTGCATGATATCGTCCAATGCTGTATTCATGTCCGGAAAACCCCGTAATGGATCAGGTTAGCATGACGGCATGCGGTGTTTTGGCGTAGTAAGGGGATACTTGATAGACAGGGGCTGTTTTCTCCCAATTGGCATGGTACAAGCAGCCTATTGATGTAGGGATCCAGTATTAAAAGGATCGTCTGCATTTGGTGTTGCATTCGACATATTCAGGACGTCTGGATACCAAAATACCCAATATAAATAGAGGGTTTGCTAAGGAATCAATGGTAGCCCAATACCGTAACAATGCCAGATGTGCCGCTGACGCAGTATTGGTCGCCGAAACCATTCTCCCTCCAGGCAAAACAGCTTAGAACATTACTGCGTTCTTTCATCTTGCCATCCTTGCCAATAAGTTTCTTCGGCTCGTGACCTGGAGGCCCCCAGGGAACAGTCACCTTGGCTTTCAACTCCCCCGTTAGAACATCCCAAGCCAATATTCTTCCTTCTCCGTTTCGACCCGGCGTGCTCGTCATCTCGTCTCCTGCTAGAACATACTGTTCCTTGCCGCCTAGAATAGATTGCACCCGTAGGTCCTCGTTCTTCCATCCCGGCTCTGAATAAGTCTTGAGGCACCCTCCACTCTCCCTATCCATCAGCCGTATCTTACTATCCAGACTTCCCACCAAAACGGCCTTTCCATCCTTGGTCATACACAAGCTCGTGACGCTGGGTCCAAGCACGTCCGTCACACACCGGCCCATGCGCACATCGTACGTGCGAACGCGACCATCCACGCTGGCGCTCACGATCTCGGAGCCGCGGACGGCGACGGCAGTGATAGAGTCGCGCGCTTCGCTAAGCACCTGCACGGGCTTGAACGAGTTGCTCTTGACGTCCCAGATGCGCACGGTGGTATCGAGACCCCCGCTGACGAGCAGGGAGTCGTCTTCGCCGCCGAAGCTCACGCAGTTGATGCGCGCCGTGTGGCTCTGCTGGTTCCCGCCGAAGCGTCGCAGTGTCTGCGCCGACGCCACGTCCCACAGGAAGACGGATCGGTCCCCGCCTGAGGACGCGAAGCGCGCGTTGTCCTGGCTCACGCTCAGCGAGAGGACTTCGTACCCGTGCGCTGAGTACGTCTGGATTAACCGACCTTCCGGGATGGTAGTTGGCGAGTCCTTCTTGGTTATGTGTGAAGAAAACTGCGGGTGAATGGCGGTGCTGGGCTGTGGGTTGTACAGCCTGATAGACCGGTCTGCCGATCCTGCGAGGATGTATGTCCCTGGTGATGCTGAGTATGCGAGGGCATGTACTGGGCCTATAAATCTAATAAGCAACTTGTTGACTCAAATATTTATAGATCGAGGGGATTTACCATTAGAGCCTAGAAGATGGGCAATTGGCTTGTCGGGGAAAGCCATTGTGTAGGTACCTATAGTATCACATCGACATCCATGACCTGGATACGCACTATGGCCTTAACATCGTTTAAATTATCCACGCTTAATCGCTATTCATGGATTTCACTAATGTAAGATTTAATATTGTAGATGTTATTCGAGGCAAATTTGAAATTCCCCCGTTAAAAAAAACGCGATATCTTGTATAAACATGAAGTTATAAGTTGCGGAAGGGAGAACTGAATGAGACGGAATTAGAAGACAGTAATAAGTTCTTATCTATCTCTTATCGGCCGCGTTATCGATAGTGGCAGAAGCTTTTTTAAAGTTGTAGGTATGCAAAATAAACTACTACGAAAATTTCTGGAGCTCCAACTTTTAAGAATCTGGCGACGCTACGACAGTAATTCATAAGAAGGCGAGGAATTAAGGCCAATTCTCTACGCAAAGCGCTTGCAATGCTTCAATTGGGTAGCCGGGGCGCACATCGTATCGGAACATCTTACATATGCGCCTCATGTTTTGCTGCTTGCCAGGCCGCGAGACCGTTAATATCCCGTCCCGCCTTGATCCCCGGTCATCATAGCCGAAGCATATCGAGCTCGCCCCGCCAAGCTGCGCCTTCGACCGAACCCTCGACGCCGCAACCAGATGGAGCTGAAGATGTAAAACCACCTGCACAGGAGCCAGGACAGGAACAAGCGTCGGAACCAGTACAAGAACCTCCTAAGAAGAAAAAGACCAAAAAGAAAGAAAAATCGGCCAAAAAGCCCAAGGTGCAAGCGAAAAGTCCTCCTAAGGAAGAAAGTGATCGCCAGCTAGAAGTTCTGCAAGGAGCACTTCAAGTATTGAAGAATGTCCTTGCCGCACAGAACATCAGTGTTGATCAGATTGGTAAATTTGGTAATTTGACTGGGCAAAAAGAACCAAATGTTCCAGCCAAGGGCAAAACCAAGGCCAAGCCTAGTCAAGAGACTGAAGACGATGCCAGCACTCAAACTGCCCAAGAATCGCCGGATGGTTCTGAGAAGAAATCCTCTAAGAAAAGCTCAAAGCCAAAAGGATCAAACAGTAAAACCCAGAAGACTAAAACTCAACCAGCAACAGGCCGAACTGGAAGGGCAGCTAGAAAAACAGCGAGACGTGCAAGAAAGAAAGATGCTGCCGCTTCTAATCCAGAATCACAAGTCTCACCTAACCCAGCCGAGTCTACTAAAGAAACAACGCCTTCACCCTCTCCTGTGAAGCCACGGAAGGTTAGAGGGGGTCAATATGATGCGCTAAGAGAGTCGCTGCGAAAACTTGCCGATGGCGATGTCGGTGACTTAACATCTCTTCGCTCAAATCTGAGCTCAGGTTCAGATGATCTTCATGGTGACTATCGCATCATCGGCGAGCCGTTCGCCGGCGAGAAGCCAGCAGTTGGGAAATCGACATCAAAATCCAAAAAGAAGCGGCAATTACCCCCTATAGCCATCAACACAATCTCTTCCAATAAAATTTCGCAAGCTATGAAACCCATCGAGACGGACCGCCCACCAGTTCCTGGTCTATCTTATGGGCTCGAAAGAGTCTTGTTCAACCCAGGTGTTTATTATCTTCAAGATCCTCGCTCACGCGTCTACAATTTCGACCCGTACCTTTCCGAAATTATGCCAATCCAGGAATTCGACTTCAATGCTTTGAAACAATACGTGACGTCTTCCAAGGACACCAACCTCATACAGATTGCCAAGGACCACAACAAACGATACACTGGCTCTACTTCAAGTATGACATCCATGCTTTCCCATTTTCATTATCTCTTGTCGTCCTGGCGAGAGATCAATTCCAAAATGCTATCGAGGACATTCGTTCCGGACTCTGTACAGTTTACCAGAATCATGAGAGGCCCGGCCGCAGTATTCCTACACTGGAAAGACGGTACTTATGCTATCGACGCCGATAAGGAATATGATACCGCAAACATTCTAAGCATGCTTGGAAAGTCTATGGAGAAGCTCCTGACCCTTACTAAGGAAGAGTACGAGAGGTACAGACATCCCAACTCGGCGATGATTACCCAGGAGGAAAGAAATGCCGAAGAAGCATTTCACTACACTGGCTTCCAGGACTTTATGATGCGTTCGCAGCTTGACGCATACGATCCTAGGATCCCTGGAGCCGGTATGTTTGACCTGAAGACCCGCGCAGTCGTGTCGATTCGTATGGATGCAAAAGGGTTTCAAAAGGGGCTCGGCTATGAGATTCGTAACAGATTCGGCCAGTGGAATTCATTCGAGCGAGAATATTACGATATGATTCGGTCTGCGTTTTTGAAATACTCCTTACAAGTTCGTATGGGTCGAATGGATGGCATCTTTGTTGCATATCACAATACACAACGCATTTTCGGTTTCCAATATATTCCTCTGGAGGAAATGGATCTCGCATTGCATGGAACATCCAACCTACATCTCGGCCACAGAGAGTACAAACTCAGTCTTGCGCTTCTTAACGATGTTATGGACCGTGCTACCAAAAAGTTCCCTGGGCATTCTTTACGCATGCATTTCGAAACAAGGACTTCGGTGGGCGCGCCATTCATGTATATCTTCGCGAAGCCTGTCTCTCCAGAGGACATTAACGAGGTCCAAAACTCCAAGAAAGCATCAATCGAAGCATTTGAGAGGGACATACTTGGCCTAGCCAAGGACGAAGCCGAAGCCGAGTCTGAATCCGTGATAGAGGATGAGGAAGTGGCTGACGAAGAAGACGACCCCGAGGAAAGTCTGGTTCAGGAGATGTCAAGCTTGACAGCCTGGAATGACGTGCGGCAGATGGTCGAAGACGCTGTGGATGACGACGAGGTCGGTGTTGGCGCTGTTCGGGAAGCCATCGAAGACGCATTGGAACAGAGCGGTCTCCTTCATGCCAAGTCGTCCACTGAAGCACGGGGGTATGTTGATGCTTTGCTTGACGCCCTGACTAGTACCAAGTCCTCTAAAGAAGCAGACTTTTCGTCGGATATGGCGGCAAATGAAACCACAGGCGATGATATCGTCGTCTCGGAAAGTGAAGATGGACCAAATCTCGAACAAGTGTCGTCTAGTGACGAGGAAGTATCGTCTGATAACGAGCCCAAAATCCGCTCACTCGAGGCCGATGAGGCACAGGAGACAGAGAACCAGCCAAATGAGATCGAGGAGCAAGCCGGACAACCAACATCAGCAGACCCGAAATATACATCTGAGCCGAATGAGGAACGTTTCCTCGCTGCTGACTGCCCAGAGGGCCATACCGGAACGACTGTAGGATTGGTTGATGATACGTCCTCGGAACAACCGCCCTCTGTCGAATCGAATTCTTCAGTTTCTATCGACGAGACATCCTCGCAACAAGAAGCCAATGTTGAAACATCACGAGCGGTAGAAGAAGAGGAGGAAGATGAAGATGACGAAGCTGATGAAGCCGAAGAGCCAGACGATGAAATTGAAGTTACGGAGTCTAGGAAGGATCTCAATACTCCCGCAACAATGTCGCCCCTGAAAGACCTCATCGTGAAAATGGCACAGAGGATTGATGAAAAGACCGCATCGGACGAGGCTGAAAGCTCAATCGCTGATTCATCGAAACTTAAGGAGTTTGAACGAATCCTTGGTGAACTGATTTCCCGCTCCAAGGCCGAGCAGACTTCTCAGCAAACGGAAGATACCACTTCAACCGCAGAAGCCCAGCCGGAATCAGACACGCAGGAACAAACGGAATCGATCGAAACTCAACCAGACGAAGTCAGCAGCACAGACTCTTCTGCGCAATCATCGGCAGAGACAACCACCGAGGACAAGGCTGAGACCGAGCCAGCACCGAAACCCGAAGAAGACGAGGGCGACCCGGAGCTTCTAGGAATGGTCCTGACCATCAAGAACAAAGTCAACGGCCAGTACGTGGCGCGGCCAGAGGACATGGCCGAAGGAGACCACTGGGTGGTGGAATACAACATCGAGGAGATCAAAGGCAAGCGGGCGCAGACCATCTACCAGCAGTGCAAGTCGCGCCGGCAGAAGACCTTCGAGGACACGGGCGACCGCGACTCGGAGTGGTACAAGATGTTCCGCGGCGAGCTCGAGAAGCACACCGTCTCGGGCCGAAAGTACCGCGAGGCCGAGACGGAGAAGGCCAAGAGACACCCTGTTCACGTCGTCGGCGAGGAGCCTAGGCGCTGGACGGATGTTTTTGGCAAGGAGACACAGGAAGTAGAGCAGGAGGTGGAAGCGGAGGAAAATGAAGATGTGGACGTGGTTAATGATGGTAAGACCGACCAGGATAAGGATGGGGATGAGGATGAAAAAAAGGAATAAGCTTCTAGAAAGGCATAGGAGTATTGGGGGTTGGCTGGATGTCATATCATGCGTGACGCAAAATTTCTCTCTTGTATAAAATCTAGCTCATAACGCCGTGACGTCTGGATAATGACCTATGAGCGGACGGGCGGTCAGGAATCACGATGTGTGGAATTATGTATTGTGGAAATTTGCCAGCTAAATATGCTGCTGCCGCCTCCAGCCGTGGGAGTGGTCTCCCCGACGCTTGGAAGCAGGTTATCTCGACTCTATATGTGTACCTATATATTTGTACTTAGTTGTATGTACATATTCAGTTCTCAACTACATATTTCCATTCATGATGTGCGGTTTGATTCGACATCGTGACATTAAAAGCTTGTGTGTGTGTATTTTTACGGGGACATCCGATCTTCACGTTGCTACCTAGGTAGGTAGGCACAGGGCTACGTTACGGGTTTAAATCTGAATGTTATGTTGCGAAGAGAGGAACTTCACATTCAGGGTATATCTACCTACTTCCATAGGTGTTTATCTATCTGCCTAGCTTCCATCACATGGATGTCCCGTCATTTCTGGTTTTTTTTTAAAAAAAAAAAATTTTATAGCTAAGGTACCTAGGTAATTATCCGTCTTTCTCCTTCGGGATACGCAACACCATCTGTCTACCATCAATAGAGAGGCGCGTTGCCTATCTCGTAACACACAGCAACATCTACGCCCCAAGATCGTAGCAGATGCACTTGGTAGTGCGAAAGTTATACACGAAGGCGTGTCGACTCGCGGCGGCAGCAGTAGCAGCAGCAGCCTCCTTGTTGTTGTTGCTGTTGTTGTTCTTCTCCTCCCAGTCGGACCGCCAAGCCAGCAGCATGTCGTGGATCTCGCGGAAGTAGCGACGCTCGTTCTTGTCGACGGACTGCTCGGCGCGCCGCCACGTCTCGGCCTCCGAGAGCGCCGTGTCCTGGATCAGGTCCAGCACCACGTCCGACGTCTCGACCGCGGCGATCGGACCCGACAGAAACGTCTGCAGCAGGTTCGCCGCGTTCGCTTGCGCCTGCTCGATCACTACTAGTCGGTTGAACTTCTTGGACCGCGTGCCTGCGACCAGCACGCGCACCTCCTGATTCGGGTTCGCCGTCGGCGCGTTGCTTTGGCTGATGGGCGTCGCGCTGCTGCTCGCTTCCGACTGCTTGGACGCGCCGCGCTCGCGGAGGGCCATGCGCAGCCACGGCAGGAGCTGCGAGGTGGAGATCTCGGCGTCCGGGACGTCCTTGCGGTCCATGGTTCGTATCTTCAGCACGTTGTCCTGCTTGATGATGACGATCCACGAGTACGTCTCGTCGCGGTTTCGCGACGTCAGCTCCTCGGGGGACCGCGAGTCTCGCGCTAGCTCCGCGCTGATGTCGTGCGACCAGAGCATGGAGAGAATCTCGATGCCGGCCGTGCGGAGAGTGTGCGCGTCGAAGCTGGCGACTAGCACGTCACACTGGGAGATAGTTAGACTAAGGCGTGTAGAAGTAAAGGGGGAGAGGAACTAAGAGACTTACTCGTTTTGTGTTGAAGATCCCAGATACCTCTTCCTCGGGCTTCTTCAAGAAGGTCTTGCCTCCGGCTTTCGGGAGTCGTGCTAGTTTTTCCCATGCTAGACTGAAGCCAACCGCATGGGGTCCTTCGCCTATCTTCGGGCGGTGTGCTTTGATTAAACTATCATAGCGACCACCAGCCGCAAAGACATCTTTGAATTTCTTGTCATATAGACATTGGAATAGCATTCCACCTGAGAAGAAGTTTTCCTTGATGCTGCTTAGGGTGTTAATGTATATCTTGGCATGCACACCGAGACGTTTCGTATATTCGACCACGTCCTTCAGATGTGCCAACGTCGGCTGCAGTTTTTCGTACATTCGACTTCCTTCGAAAATCGCTTTCAATTTCGCGAACGCCTTGGCTGGGGTATCTAGCATCTCATTAGTTTTTCTGCCAAATCCTATGGAATGCTTGGTGCCGATTGCTTACCTCGGAAATCAAATCGTTTAAGATCTTCAATGCTGGTAGCTGATATTCCGATCATGGGTGATCGAAGCTCCGCTCGGATCTTCTGAAAGGTGTATGAGTGGATATTTAGTTTGCTGAGAGACTCAGCGGCTAGTCGCCTTGCTCCTAGATCGACGTTGCAGAAGTCGAAGATGAGCTGCAGTAGATCAGAGTGACCTAGATGGAAACACATTGGCGACGTCGAGGGAAATGAGTCAATAATCTCGTCTAGAACTTTGATGACCTCGGCTTCTTTGAAAGCTAGATCTAGAGTGTTCGTAGAGACGATGTCAAAGTCAACTTCACCAATCATGAGTGGTTGTCCGCCGTTTCGCTTGTCACGATAGACGCTACCAAACGTGAAAGATTTCCGAACCAGCGAACAGTTGGTATTCTTCGCTAATGCTCTGGCGTTTCCGAGCATTAAGTCGAAGGGTAGTTGCACCACAGTTCCATTTTGGTCTAATAATTGGACTACATCCTGATTCGAGGAGTAATGAGAAGATCGTGGGTAGAGTGAACTGCGAGGGGACTCGACTGCACCGTGTCGGCGGAAAACTGAGACCAATTCATCTTTGACTACGCTTTTGAACATAAGTTCCGTGGCGCTCGGGTTTGGAGTTGCCATATCCCATGCGTAATCCTTCGTCGGCTCGGTGGGAGCTGAGAACAAGGCGGAAACGACTTTTGGGTAGTATGGCGAGGCGGTGCTCGTCAGACTTGCTAGGGCCCTGCGTGTCGTCTCATTTTCCATCTGGATCGGCAGCTTCCCACTTCGTAGTAACTCGATACTACTTGGGCGCTCTTTCACGTCATGTGTGACAAGGGACAGTACGATGCCGGGCTTGACCTTATCACCAGGTTGAAAGTCATCAGGTAAGATGGAAGAGTTTCCTAGTTTTCCCAGCTTATCTGCTCTCTCCATCCCAGTAATGGGATAATAGCACATCTCGAAGAATATGATTCCAAGCGAGTACATCTAGCACATGGTCAGCAAGGAACGATAGGGGCAGGACTGACAGTTAACTCACATCAACCTTTGACGTATATGATCCACCACCAGCCCTTCGAACTTCAGGAGCAACATAGTAAGAGGTTCCGACGCTTCTTGTTAGATCGCTCGAGTCCAAATTAGCCGCGACAGATTTGTCAACAGAAAAGTGGCCAGTAGTAGCCAAGCCGAAGTCTCCAATCTTAACATTATTGACACCATCAGGGCCAAGGCCAATGAAGACGTTTTCTGGTTTGAGATCACGGTGGACTATGTTGAGCCCATGAATATGTACCAAACCTTCTAAGATTTGGCGAAACAAGCGCCAGACCTCGTCCGTTTCTTTCCAGAGCTGTCTGTGGATAAGATCTCGTAGTGTCTTTATTGGGAGGTTAGAATTGTGCTCAAAATCAAATGGGGGTTAGACGGTATGAATGACGTACTCTTTTATCACAATATTCCATGGATATGTACATTACAGTCCTGTAATGCCTTTGGCTGCTCCTAGCTCTTGTGGGTGAAGCGACAGAACCGTTGATAACAGAATCAACGTCCGATTCATCCTCATCTTCGTCATCGTCTTCACTTTCTTCTGATTCTTCTTCGTCTTCGACTTCTGGATCATCGTAGCCAAATTCTATGTTTGGGTGGCTTGAAGAGATGAAGTCCAACCCCCCAGTACTAGTGGTGAATTGGATATCAATATCTTGGGATTTCGTACCTTTCGACTCATCGTCGCCGTCCTCAGTTACTGAACCTTCGTCCGAATCTGAAAAGTCGGGGATCTCTTCTAGCCAAGTATTGTAATATCTCACGACTGCGGGGTGACTTAGCTGAGATAGAAGTCTAACTTCTTTTAAGATCTCGGTGAGACTTGCTTGCGAGCGTTGCGAGATTTTCTTAATTGCGTAAATTTGCCCATCCAGCTTTTTTCGTGCCTTGACGACTTCGCCGAAGCCACCCTTACCTAGCCGCGCCTCCTCGACAAAGTCTTCCTTATATCTAGAAGAAATCGGCCCACGTGTGGATGATTCGCGTCTGAGTCGCATTGGTAGTGTCTGTGCTAAAGAACTGAGAGACTGGGAAGGAGAGAAGCCTGAGACATCATCAACGACGACAGGCGCATCGGTAGCCAGGAATTCACTAGAGCTCAGTTCAAATGCCCTAGGGCGCTTCTTGGGGTCGAGTTTGAAGAATCTTGCTACCAATTCATGTAATGGTCTAGACAGAGAAAGTGAATCCATTAGAGCAGCTGGAGACTGATATCTCTGAAATACATCTAGACCAAATATCATCTGTAGGAAGACGACTCCAAGATCCCAAACATCGGTCTTTTGAGTAAACTGGGGATGTGAACTCGCAGCGAGCTCCGGTGGTACCCAATAAGCAGACCTTGCTGAATTGGCCGACGAGTTTTTCTGAGACCTACGACAGAGATTGTGCAATTCCCTCTGATATGCAACATCCGACAGCTTTGGGATGATATCGCCAGTGGATTCTCTAAAGAGAAGGACATTTCTAGGATGAATGGCTTGATGGGTGACGCCGTGACTATGTAGATGACCTAGAGCATCAAGAAGGTCGGCGGTCCAGGAACGAACTTTTCCAACATCAAGTCGACCAGCTAGCTCCAGAAGCTCTTCGAGGGGACCTTTTTCAGCTAGTGGAGTCAGAAGTCGAGCGGTCCAAATCATTAAATCCGAATCAGTTTCTCGATGATCCCGATCGATACGATAGTTCAGGAGTTCGAGAACATTGCGATGCGATATCTTTTTGACAGTCTCCAACCGGTCTTCCAAAGTTTGCAGCTGTGCCTTGAATTGAGTAGACTCTTTGGAGTTTGATCTCAGTTCAAATTCCTTCAGGGCAAGGCTTGGCCCATTTCGAGCACCGGAAATTTCAGGCCAAACGCAATACGTAGTTGCAACTTGCCCCTTTTGAAACACACTTTCTCCTGAAACAACATTGAATAGAAAGACATTGCCGTTCGAGTCGATAACTTGGCATGCTTGATCGAACTCAACCTTTCCATCTTCTGTGTTAGGAGAATCCTGTGAGTAGCTGTTGGAGGTTGGCATATTCCTATTTCGTTTCTTCGATTCCTTAACCCTCGTTCGCTGTCGATCAACTTCTTTCTGTATCATATCCTGCATCTCCCTCTCTTCTTCCTTTATTGCATCTTGCCTCTTTCGTTCCTCTTCCTCTTGTAGCTTTCTAGCTAGCCTAGCCAGCTCGGCTTCGTGAGCTGCTCTCTCTTCCTCCAAGGACGGTAGTTCTAGACCCTGAGCTTTTGCTTGCGCAGCATCTTCAAGAATATCCTGAAGGCCCTGCGCAAGTTCATGAATCATAGGCTCGGACTGCTCTAATGCAGCCAAAGCCCTGGGTTTTGTCTCGATGAACTTTTGTAGTTTGAACACGGTAGATTCTTTTAGGTGGGCCTCATCTTTCAGACTGAGTAAAGGGGTAGATCGGGGATAAGTCGCCGTGAGTACCACGCTCAGAGTGACAGCTATTTCTTCGTCTGATAACGCCTTAAGTCGGATATCAAAGGATGGTTCGGATTTCTTCCATGCACTATTTGCAGCTTTATGCTCAATGAAGTCATCGCCATAAATGGCTTGGAGGACCATGATCTCCTCATTCTGAGCATCAACATATTGCGTCTTAGGAGCAGCGTCCGGGCTGATGGGTGTTAGCCCAGGATAGATTGAGTCATCGCTTTTAGTGGTGAGCTGGCGAGGCCCTTTCCATGGTCCAGTTGGCTTCCAAGCCATGTTTGATGTTTCAGTAACTCGTCCGGGAAAGAATAACGAACGAAGAAGGACTCACACAGCCGGAGCTGCATGTAGTCTACTGAATGGAGACCATCGCGTAGCAACAGGGTAAGTAACAAACAGGTTTTAGTGAAAGAAAAAAAAAGATGATGTTGGTAGCGGTGTAAGGCAAGGTTACAAGGTCGCAAGGTCGCAAGGTACAAGACTTTATGATAGAAGCTGCTATTCAAGCCATGGTGGGGTGGAATTCATACGTGTATCGGGCCTAAAATTGCCCCACGTACTAGCTACGAGTAGGTGTCTAACCTGCTAATTTTTAGAGCTACGCGCCTACATCATAGGTACACCTTAGGGTGCGAAGTAGCGCCTTAGGCATTGGTGTTCGATTTGACACGTCCATTAGGTACCTAGTGTGTTAAGTAAGCTAGACATTAGTAAGATTGCATTGGGGAAAATAAAGTTGATTGGCGTAGTAACAGCGAATGTTAAATGCAACTATCCGGAGCAAACATGTAACTTTATTCTTGTAAACAGTTTCATACGTGGGGTAAAGTTACGGCTATTTTCATACTGTGGGCATCCAGCTTCAGCTCCCATGGAACTTTAATCGATAAGCCTTTTTATTTGCGACCATCCTTGACGTTGCCCCGGATTTCTCGACTAATAAAGTAAACATCCATCTTCTTACCAATTGACCAATTCACGTCCCGCCTCTTTCTTTCTACAACACACGTCTACATATCTCTTCGCATGAAAAATATTAGAAATTGAGAGACAATTCATTGAAGTTGAGCACAATGCTCGGGTGGGCACTTAAGAGAGGCTTCCAGGGCGCGACTGGGAAGACCGACGCGTCTGGTGCAGATGGTAAGCTGACCGAACCCATCATAGCCACAGGTCGGTGAACACTTGCTAACAATTTATAGGAGATACGACACAGATCGATGCACCAGATACGCCGGCCCCGGTCTTTGCTGCTCGTGCATTCAAGAATGTCTTTTTCGGATCATCCAACCACGCAGATCAAACCTCCTCGACCGAACAGAAACGCGACGAGTCCACAAAGAACAAGAAAGACGCAACATCCCGAGACACTATGGCTTCTCCAAGCAAACAATCCCCGAGTAAACAGCCGACTAGCATTCTCCTAACCCCTGGGACTGGAACTGCACGCAGGAAGCGCGTCTCATTCAACCACGATGTAAAGGCCGGGAGCGGTGTGGACTCGAGTCCTCTCGCCTCGGTCCGCCAGAGAAAGAAATCGACCCTGCAGCGAGCACTGGAGAACTCCCGCTTGACAAAGAATAAGAAGCCTATTGACAAGCCGGAGAGATCTCCCGAGAAAGCGACTAGAGATGTCAACCCGAAAATTATCGAGGAAGAATCCGAGGGGGAGTGGGAAGACGACTATTGCAATCACGACATGACGGTGGATCTTAATGAGCCCCACTCCGAGTCGGGAAAGTACTGGAAGGCCGAATTTACCAAATACCGCGAGGAAGCAATGGCCGATATCGAACGAATGGTGAAGTTCAAGGCGTTAGCTAAGTCCTATGCCAAGAAGAAGGACGAGGAGGCATTGCATTTAGCTCAGCAGCTGAAGGAAGAGCAACTGAAGGTGGCTCAAATGGAAGATAAGATTGCCTCTGTGTCTGCCCAAGTCGCAGGCAAGAGAAGACGTGGTAGCAATGATGACGATGCTACTCTGATGAAGGATTTGGCCAAGCAGACTAATTTAGCCGCACATTACCGAGATCAGGTAAAAGATCTTGCGGCTATGCTAGAGAAGTATCAAGGCGAATCGAGTCGTTCTAGTCGCCGTCGTATTGACGCTTCGCCCGGAACTGAGGAAACTATCTATGATGCGAACCGAGAGCTCCGACGAGCACGATCCGAGTTGAGGAAGATGGACAAATTTCGCGAAGAAGTTCAAAAGCTCAGATCAAGGCTGAGTGAAGTAGAGGAACGGGCGGCAAAGAACGGATCTGCGGAAACGGTTCAGATGAAAAAAATGGAGGTCGAACTTCGCACAGCTAGAGAAGCATCGAGGCAGAAGGATGACGAGATTCGAAGGATGAAGAGGGACTATGACTCCTTAAAACGAGATGCCAAGGCTCGAACTGGAGAAGCCATGCAGGTGCTTCAAAAGAAGAACGACACAATCGCAGAATTGCAGAAGACTATCGAGCAACTCGAAAAGGCAAACCCTTCCGCCAAAGCAACTCGAGATCTCAAGTACAATATCGAATCTCTGAGCAAGCCCTCCAAGTATGAAAGGGCTAGGCCTGCACACCTTCCCAAACGCGCGGCATCTGTCGAGGAAGTTACCCTTGACATGACTCAAAAGTCCTTGTTGGGAAATGAGGAAGAGCAAGAGAAAGATAGCACCGAAAAGATCCGGTCCAAGTCTTTCTCACGAGCCGACCTGCCGGCTGGCTTTAAGGACATCAGGAAGCAGCTCGACGACGACAAGGAGGCACAGACGGATGCCGATAAGCGAGAGAAGGACTATATCATGGACGATATTGATCATACTCGACGATCCGCCACTAGAAAACGGGGTTCGTTGGCGGGATTCCACGATTCTGGTAGAATCATGTCTCAGATCCTCTCGAACGAACTTAACAGGTCGCCGATGAGGAGATCCACCCGATCTCGTGCTCCCGCATCAAACGAGATATTAGATGAGAGACCCACCGAAACGCGTTCGACGTCGCGTACAGATCGAGATGTTGCGACGAACGATGACGAAATGCAAGGTACTTCGGAGAGAACGACCGCACGACTAGTTCGACGATCTTATGCTGGTCGCCCGTTGTCGTCCGGCAACAACGCACCCTTGGACTCGACGCAAGATAGATCCACACGTGTTAGCAATTCGGAACCGGAACATCCCAACTCGGCCCGTTCTTCTCGATGCAAGCTACCGGAGGAACGACAGGCTGCAGCTAGAGTCCGGCTCGAACGCAAGAAGATGGAAAGGGAGCAGAATGGTGGTTACCGTGGACGCAATAAGGAGAATTTGAGACCCGAACGAGCTTAGATCTCGTCGCGGGGATGGAACATGTGGTATAAGAGGATGTGAAATTGGCATGGCATGCACGGCACGGCATTGCACGGAACGGAACGGAACTGCATTTTGCATTGACTCGGAGTTGGCCTGGTATAAGGTTGTTTCTTGCTCGGCGTCGACCTGGTATAGTTCCTGGTATAATTGAAGGCTTGAGTTAGGGCGTTTGTGGTGGGGAATACCTCTAGTTATTGAGATGACCTGCGCTTTTGTTAGGGGGCGATAAGCTACTTCCTACATGTTAGTTATTATGAACTTTTTTCGCAGATGCGAATTCAATCGCCAACCAACCTTCCTTTCTATCTACCTAGATATCTTAGGTATTAATAGTGAAAACTTGTGACGATATAATGGATCCGGCTACAGATGAGTCCCGAGAAGTGATCGAAAATGAAATCGCAGTTCTAGAACAGCAACTGCAGAAAGTCAAAGCCCGCCTGGCGAAATCTAAAGCTCCAGCTTCCACCACGACGGAAAACAGCATACCGTCGCCTATCCCCTCAGCACAATCGGCGCACCACTACCTCCTACTCCTCTCGGACTCCGCCTTACCACTAGGTTCCTTCGCCTTCAGCTCCGGACTAGAATCGTACCTAGCGCACACCCGACGCGGCGGGGGCGCGGGCGCAGGCGTGCGAACATCCACCACCTCGGCATCATCATCATCAGTGTCGTCATTCTCGTCCTTCCTCCCCCTCTCCGTAGCCTCGTACGCCAGCACCACGCTGCCCTTCGTGCTGTCCGCGCACGCGAACCCAAGCCCGGCGCACGTGGCCGACCTCGACGACACGCTCGACGCGGCCGTCGTATGCACGGTGGGCCGGCGCGCCAGCGTCGCCCAGGGCCGCGCGCTGCTGTCGATCTGGGAGAAGAGCATGGCGGCGGGTCTGCGGGGTTCTCTGACGGCGTACGCGGAGCTTCTGCGGTCTGGTTCTTCGTCTGGTCGGTCTGGTGGTGGTGATGGTGGTGGTGACGAGGAGTTGCCGCCACCGCCCGTGTCCGCGCACTTCCCACCGCTCTTCGGCGCCGTGGCTAGTCTCTGCGGCCTCTCGATGCAGCAGACCGCGTACGTGTTCCTGCTGGGCCACGTCAAGGCCCTGGTCTCGGCAGCTGTCCGCGCGGGCTTGTTTGGGCCCTACCAGGCTCAGCGGATTCTGGCTGGGGAGCAGGTTCAGCGGTGTGTTGCGATGGCGGTGCGGCGCGAGTGGTGCACGCCTGTTGAGGAGGCTGGGCAGTGCGTGCCGGTTATGGATTTTTGGGTGGGGAGGCATGAGTTGTTGTATTCTAGGATTTTTAATAGTTAAACATGTGGAATGGTTATCTATATCATGGATGGTTATTCTCGTAGTTTGATTGATTATGTTTGTTGCGCCCTGGGCGATGGTATCTAAAATGCCTGTTGCTTTCTCTATATGTACAGTTCGTTTCCTATCTAATAGCCCCCTTGTAGAATGATACAATCTCGTAGTGAAGCCCCTATTCATCGTCTTCACTGTCACTTCCATATGCCACCAGTGGTCCCGAGGATGCTGCAGCTTTAGCTTTCGGTGCGGTCGAGACCTTTGTGGTCTTCAATGCCGCCAGTGTGCTGTTCGAAAATATTCCTCTCTCCTGTTGTGCGGACTGTTGTGGCGCTTCAATGGCCAGGGGACCAGTTGCACTCCCTTCACCATTCTCAATCATCAACCGTTGTTCTTGCTCCAACTCGTAGCCCTGTCTTCCTGCCGGGTTGACAGCCTGGACGCCTCGAGCAAAGTAGACATCATCGGGCGCTTCAAATCCTTCCAAGCCGAAGCTACTCTCGATCTTCCGTCGCTTCCTCGCTTCCGGGTCTCGACCCTCGATCTCTGCCACGAACTCCGCGGGTAGTGCCCTTCTAATCGCCTCCGCGGCTTGTTCCTCGATGCGTCGCGCCTCTCGCGCCTGCGCCATGGGATTGGGGTCCGCGGTAGCCCATCGTACGTTCAAGATCTCTTCGTGGTCGAGGGACTGGTGAGCCATAGCCTCCTTGGCGAACTGGGCGTTGGCCTCGTTGGAATACGTGATGAAGGCCACGCCGCGGGTGTTCAGCACGCGTATACGCTCGATCTGGCCCCACTCGGCGAAATGGCGTGACACGATCTCCTCGATGTCGTCGGTGACGTGTATTCTTCCGACGTAGATGGTTCGGTTCTGGCGCATGAAACTTCCAACACCACCCATGTCGTCGCGGTAGTCGGAGTGCTTGTCGCGACCAAAGCAGTCGACATTGGGATTGAACAGGTCGTGGATGCCAGGTAGTCGGTGTAGGTACTCGCAGTCTTGGCCCTTGGGACAGATGCCGCGCGCGAAGAATAGACAGAAGTAGGAACCGGTGACCTTGTCGGCGCGCGTGTAGCCGCTGTCTTTGGCAATGTTGCATCGCCCCTTCGCGTGGGTCTTGGACAGGTATTTGTCTTCGCGATCACCACCTGACCATTTGTTGTACCATATGTTGAAGATGGTACCGGTCTGCGGTGGCGGCTCGGATGTTATGAAGGAGGGATCAACTTGCGGTCGCGCCGGTCGTTTCTTTCGGATGATTTTTTTGACTTTCTTGGGCGCTGGTGCTGCTACTTCTGTAGATTGCTGCGCCTGTTCGAGTTCCCTTTCTTCAGACATGGTGAACGATGTGGTGTATGTTGAAGATAAGATCAAAAAGTCAGGCTTGAGGATGTTGTTTTTGCTATGATGCAAGATTGTTATTTCGAAATGTTTTCTTAGGGAGAATTGACCTTCGTTTAGTTGCATATTAGTGGACTCTATCTTGGCATTTATTTATTAAAAAGATATACTTTTTCCCCAGATTTTTAGCAGTACGCTATCCACTAGCTTCAGCTGCTGGAACTCGCCCCCTGAAGCTCCCCCCGGCTTCCCCGCTAAACAAAGCGCGTACCTCGGTTTAACGAGGGTGATCCCATGCCATGTTCGTTCCTCATCCCTCGGAATAGGAAACTGGTTGGCTGTTGCTTTTTAGGATTTATTAATCTTAATTCATAGTTCTCATCTTTGTATTTTAACTTTCAAATCATTGTATAATCAATTGAATAAAACCGAGTTAAACCAGCCAGCATGTCTTCCAAGATTCCAGATATTGTAGGATCCCCAACTATCCGCAGTGCTTGATAGGAAGCTTCGGCTCACACAGTCTCTAGGTAAAACATCGCGTAAGCGACGAGGCGAAGAAGACACTAGATGTGATCGCCAAGTTTGTTGAAGAAGAATGCATTCCGTAAGCTGCTTACGGATCCCATGAAAGCACGAATATAACTAATAGGTAAATAAACCAGAGCGGACCCTGTCCTCGAAGCCCAGATCGGCCAAGGTGCCTCGCGATGGGACCACCATCCTCCAATTATTGACGACCTCAAGGCGAAAGCCAAGAAGCTCGGACTATGGAATTTGTTCCTGCCCAAGGGCCATTATAAGGAATCACCAGGTTATACAAACCTGGAGTATGGTTTGATGGCCGAATGGCTAGGCAAGTCGAGGACAGCATCCGAGGCCACCAACTGCGCTGCACCTGACACAGGCAACATGGAGGTACTGGCCAAGTATGGTAACGAAGAGCAGAAGGCACAATGGCTTCAGCCATTGTTGAACGGCGATATTAGATCTGCCTTTCTCATGACTGAGCCAGATGTCGCTTCATCAGACGCGACCAATATCCAGCTGAGAATAACAAAGGACGGTGGCGATTATGTTCTTAACGGATCCGTGTGTTCAACCCCGCACAACAACACCACATTGATATACTAACAACATTTCAGAAATGGTGGTCAAGCGGCGCCGGTGATCCGCGATGTAAGATTTACATCGTGATGGGCAAGTCTGATCCATCCAACAAAGATCCCTACAAGCAGCAATCCGTCATTCTCGTCCCCGCCGGCACGAAGGGCATCAATATTCACCGCATGCTCAATGTTTACGGCTATGATGATGCGCCGCACGGCCACGGCCACATCACCTTCACCAACGTTCGAGTGCCAGCCCGCAACCTTGTCCTCGGTGAGGGCCGAGGTTTTGAAATCATTCAAGGCCGACTTGGACCGGGCCGCATCCACCACGCCATGCGCAGCATTGGCGCTGCCGAGAGAGCGCTTGAGTGGATGCTTATGCGAATCAATGACCCCAAGAAGACACCCTTTGGGAAGCAGTTGAGAGAGCACGGCGTCATCCTTGAATGGGTCGCCAAGTCACGTATTGAAATTGACGCGGCGCGCCTCATCGTGCTCAACGCGGCTGTGAAGATGGACGACCTAGGTCCCAAGGCGACCCTTAAGGAAATCGCACAGGCGAAGGTGCTCGTCCCGCAGACGGCCCTAATCGTTATCGACCGCGCCGTCCAAGCATTTGGCGGAGCAGGTGTCAGCCAAGACACGCCGCTTGCGAGTATGTGGGCGCAAATCAGGACACTGCGGCTTGCTGATGGACCTGATGAGGTCCACCTGCAGCAGATGGGTCGTAATGAGAATAAGCGAGGAAAGGAGGTCGCGCAGAAGATTCAGCAGCAGAATGAGAAGACGGAGCAGTTGTTGCAGAAGCTTGGTGTTAAGCGGTTTCAACCTGGGCCGAATATTAAAGCTCGGATATAGGAGGATCGTGGATTGAACCACTTCAGACTATCTTGGTAGTATGTACACCATATTCAATAACGTTAGAGCGTGTGGCTAGGTTATCCTATCAGATTTATGATGCGGATAATTATTATGAAGTTTCATTCTGTCTAGTTAAGCAAAAATCGCAGTCTTTCGCTTACTAGTAGTACTCGGATGTCGTCTTTCATGACCTTCTTGTACTCTTCGGTTCACTCGTAGTAACGTAATAGTAAGAGGGATCTCGATTCTTATTTGTATTGATATCAATAGGACATTCCCCACATTCATAGATCAGAGTGTGAATACAGTCGCAGTCTTGATGAAGTCGCTCGCCTAAGATATCGAGCGATAAGACCAGGTGCATACCCAATCAAGAGCAACGACTCCGAAAACACTATCCACTAGACTTGCGACTAAAGAGGTTACCCGGGATGTACTATGATATAGTCTAATTAAGACATCACCAGTTCGCGGGTCCCATAAATGCACTCCTTGATCCTCGGAGCCGGAAAGAATCCATTCAGAATCAGCTGTGTAAGCTACTGAACAAACACGGCCCTATTTAAACGGTTAATACCATCGAATAAATGGATAGATTGCCCCGGGAGGAAGCTTACCATATGGCCAGTAAAAGTCTTGACATTTTTGATACCCCTTGGATCGTTAAGGGCGCTTAAGTCCCATATCTTAATAACGCCACCTTCAGTACCAGCGCATAAATATTCGCCATTTGGAGAGAATGCCACGCAGGTTACATGATTATTATCGTCATTGTAGATTTGATCGAGAAGAGACCTGGTCTGGGAATCCCAAACACGCAGGTTTGAATCCTTTAAGGTGGCCACCACATATCTTGCATCTGGCGAGATGGCAACGCTTTCGACATAGTCGGGTGGATCAGATATATACTGGAATAAACTTTCACCTTCAGTACTCCACATCCGAACAGTGCCATCATTACTACCAGAGACAAGTGTGCGTCCGTCCGAAGCGAAGCTTAAGGTTGTGAGTTTACACGTGCGGTGAAAACTTTTTTGAACCTTGACACATCCGATATCCCAAATCTTAATTTCGTAAGTTCCTTGAATCTCAAGAGGAGGCATGCAAGTTAGGCAACTAACCAAAATCGAGCCGTCTTGGTATCCGGCGGCAAGGAGTTTACCATCAGGGCTGAAACATACGCAATTAACCATCATGGATTCCACCGATTGTCCTTGGCCTGGTCGACGTAAGATGTGAACAGCTTCGTAGATTGTTCCAGAATTCTGAATTAAAGTTAGCATAAAGGAAAAGTCGGCAATGTCTTTGCAGTTGGGGCTGAACCGAATCTCGTTTCCTGTAGAGGAGAGAGCGCGAGCGCCAACAGAGCTGACATCTAATGTGCGAGGAAGGGTGTGGTTGAATATAGCAATCCAGCCGTCACCAGTTTCCTTACTATGTGTGGGCAACCCATCAGCATCAACAAGGGAGGTACTCTGTTGAAGTATGGTCCAATTTTTCGTGAAATCCGGACACAATAGTTCAACTATTGATTCGTGGCCGCTTGCAAATGCTTCTCGAAGAGTTACCACGCCTACCCCGTCTGCCGAGTTAGGTGGTCCCTCTAGTAGAAGAAACTGGACAACTTCAAAATGGCCTGCAGCACAAGCGTAGCCTAAGGGTGTTTTCATAGTGTTGAGACCGAACTCATCATTGTAGCCCGCGGGATTTCTAATCGGTTTTAAGCCTGTATTGATTTTCCCTGTGCCCAGAAGTAACTTGACAATGTCTAAATGACCAAGTGCGCAGGCTTCGCAGAAAGGTGCTACTAAATGTGCATCTGGAACATCTGGGTCGCATTGCTTTTGGCTGATAAGTAGATGAACGGTGTTTGAATCGCCCGAAAGAACCGCCGCGTGTAGTGCTGTTCGTTCATCCACCCGGTTTGGTTTCATGACTTGAGCGCCATTTTCAATCAGCAGCCTGCATAGTTCAACGTGTCCGTTTCCCGCTGCTATGTACAGTGGGACTTCGCCATGGCGTTCCTCGTCGGGTCGACTTCCGGAATCCAATAGTGCCCTAGCTGTAATCAAATCGCCCTTATCGGCAGCATCGTGTAGAGTCATACCAATGACCTTCCGAGTATTCAATTTGGGAAATTCCAACTTGTCATCTGCTTTGTGATGATAAGATTTCTGATGCTGATCTAATCTTGACCGAGTATCAAATCCGAATTGGAATTGGAAGCAGCTTTCTACTGGACAGGGAAAAGGAAGATCATGGCGGTTCACGTGTTGTTTGCGGTTTTCGATACTGCCGAATCCATCCGTGAATAGTTTGCACCATGGTTTTGGACATTTGTAGCATGTCTTTGAGCCATATAAATTCGAGAAAACATCTTTAGCAGCAAGATCTAAAATTTCAGCCTGGAGTCCTTCTATTGTCTTCCGGATGGCGAAAGTTCGTTGCTCGATATTGAAATGTGTGTTCCTCTCTTTTGCATCTTTGGGGGGTCTCTTAATAGCGGCAGCAATGTTCTCGTGCCCATGTGCACTATAACCAATTGCTATCTTTGATGGAAGGCCGTACGAATCGAAAAATGCCTTGGCTGATTTCATCACCTGTTGAAATAAGTTTGGTTTTATCATATCGACTAGTTCCGCGCATTTTTCAAGATGGTCGAACCAGTATGCGACAGTATAGTCCTGGAGAGCATAGTAGCCCTGGATTGCATGGGCGGAAACAGTTGTCGAGTCAATGGCAGGCAAAAATGGCTCTGATACCAGATATTTCGAGCAGAAGAGGGAAATTGAAGCATGTTGGAGACCTGTATTGAGCCTCCTTTGGAGAAGGTATCTTCTCATGTTAGTTGGCTTCTAGTAAGGTATCTCATAGTGTGGTCACTTACTCTTTAGCGCTGCTATGAACGATCATAATGAGATCTTCGGGACTGGCCTCTTGCTTTGAAATCTGGTGCACATCGACAAATGATCCACAAAGATCTTTGCAGGTTACTCTGAGCCGGTTCTCTTCATAGTCAACGACCCCTTCATTTGGATCAATACAGAAGAGGGATTGGATTTCGCGCCAACGAAGAAGGCGCCTAGCGCAAGTAACCCAGCCTAGGATCTTTTGTGCATCCTCATTCTCCGCAGGACTAGAGTTTTCGAATATTCCCACGGCCACTCTTTCGTATCTGTAGTATAAATATCACTTAGCTCGAATATTCACTACTGATTAGGTACCTTTTCTAGGCATTTCGCTTACGCTTTTTCGATTCCACGAGGGAACGTACCAGGTTCGATCTCTTTTCTTAGACCGGCAAGCCTGGTTTGATTGAGCAAATTGGTTAATACGACACGGGCGTATAAGAACATGCCTGAATTTAGGTACTTAGTGCGAATGAAAATATCGAGAAAATAAGACCGGAATTAGGAATTCATCGGGTACCTACCTTGTGCTTCAACCATAACACGTGAAATAATGTCCTCTTGCATTGCTGGTGATATACCAAATTTCGCACGAATCCTTTGGCTTACTTTTCGGCAATATCTATGGATATCCTCAAAGTGTCTAGATGTCTCTAGACTGATCGATGGTTGGTTTGCGAGCAGTTTATCCAGGGTCCCGTCTCGTTGACCGCAGAACAATATGTGTGGTGCAGCGCTGGCGTCATTCGGTTGACAGTTGTTAAGAGATAGGAGCCACTTAACCAGTTCCTCTACCTCCCCCCGAAGGCATTCATCTAGACCATCGAGTACGATATATGGAGCTGAGCAACTTTCTAAAGCAATCTTGATGAACCTTTCGAGAGATATTGTTGACCGAAACTTAGTTTCTTCCATGGCCGACATTTCGTCAAAGAGGTAGTCGGCAATGCCAAAATCTTGGCTTAGGAGTTGGTCTAAGACTGCCCTGAGAAGACCGTTATGTGAATCTTTATAGGGTTCCTGATGCTTGAAGTAAAAGTACACAACGTGGTGCTTATCCGGTTCAGAGCATTTACGATCTAGAAGCTTCTCGATGACCAATGACATTAGAGTTGTCTTTCCTGTGGCAACGATTAGCCCATCATGATATAGGTAAAGAAGTAAACCATTCCCACCTGCGCCAGGTATCCCATTAACATATAAGATTCCATGGTCGGTCGCTTCGTTGTTGAACCAAGCCTGAAAAGTAGGGTTCTCAAAAATCCACCCCCCGAACTGATCGTCATATCGATTCCCAGCAGCCAACTCTTGATCACTCTTATAGTCTGGAGGCTGTAGCTTTTTTGCAATGGTTGATAGCCGCGTCTTGTGGTTTTTCATGTTCTCCTGGTCCATTCGTCGTTTTTGCTCTTCATGCATGGTTGAAACATCCTGCCGGAGTTTCTGAATTTCGTAGAGGGTTGCTGAACTTTTCTCACTCTCTAGCAACCCTCGTTTGTTATTCAGACTCTGCAAAACCGGTCTAAACTTGCTTTCGAATGTCTTCCAGGTCGAGTGGAATAGCTTTACCCAAGCTATGAAAATTAGAGGTATTCGCTTAAAATATGGTCAAGTTGCGCGTATGCTCACTCGGTCGTCTAAAAACAGCGAGAGCCGCTTGATGGAATTCCAAAATGTCTGCATAATAGTCTTCAAGAACTGTGGCTAGTGGATGGTGCCTCTCAAATGTCGCCTGGTACCGCCAAAGTCCAGGGATGGCATCTCCTATTTGTGCATACACATCAAGCAACTTATCAAATGAGTCTAGATAAGTTCTTGCGACCTGAGACCATGGCGTTAGTCATTCCAAGGCTCAGTGGTAGCCAGGGCAGTCTTGTACTTACTCCAAGGATAAATTTGATAGGCCCCTTTTACGTCAGCCGTTATCAACATTATGTTTACTTTTCCGACATTGTAGTATTGTAACATACCCAGATGAAACCAACAAGCTCGTTCACGTTAACAAATATCTCAATCACTTTGCCGAGCTGTTCCATGGCCTCAATAAACAACTCCAATCTTCGCATATACCGGAGCCTTCCTTCCCGCCCATGGTCTTGCTGGATGTCTTGGCAAATTTTGCGAACATCTGACAGGGTACATATTGAAAATTCGTTGGCAAGGCTCGGGGGCAGCGATCGCTTGAACCGGTTGAGCGCCCGCTGGAAGCTGTCTGCATTCGGTCCCCCCATTAAAGAAAGGCCTTGATAGATCCTTTAGGGTGGCAATCACTAACTGATATCTTTGAATAAGGGAAGATCATTCTTCTTAATATAGGTGAGGTGGTAGATAGATAGGTAGGTAGGTATGTATCAAAATCTGCCTCGCAATACACCTGCATAGGTGCCTAGTACATGGCGGTGGCTTACCACCTAAATGCAAGTCACTGCCGCTAGGTACCTGGTACCTATAGTACAGCCCCGGAGGAGCAGTGTCAACCAATCTACATAGGTACCTCCGTATGCCTAGGGCTTAGTAGCATAACGCGGAGTCATTCTCGTTTTCCTTCTTGATTGCCTCGTTTCTGCTGTCAAATCTATCGCTCACCTGAAACCTTCCGATGGCATAATTCAAAGGCCCCCCCGACGCCAAAATGTCAGAATATGAAGTTTGCTATGGTGCAGTAAGGGAATGTCTATTGCTACTATATCCAATCAGCTACCTAATTCGTCTCTAGTTACGTGAATCAGCTGTAAAAGTCCTTGGGCGTACTAGGTTGTCAACGGAGTCATTGGCTATCGAGAACACGACGTCGTTCATTAGCTTCAGTATCCGAGCCAAAAACCGTCTCTATTTCCTCTGTTCCGATTCCCATGAGGATTTTGCGGTCCTAGACATAGGAACTATCTTCAAGTTGGATGCCCTTAAAAATATTCCTGGCGTGCGGTTTGAAGCCGTTGCTCAATCTAATCACTTTACAAAGCGCCTGCGAGGGAAAAAACACGGACCACAGTCATTTCATGTATCAATCAATGTTTTCGGCTCAAAGTCAGTCGCGGATGATGTTGCCTCCCACCTGTTGAAAGTCTCTGCGTACCTCCAACATCCCGAGTTCTTGCAATCGGAGATCGAGTATTACAACCCACAGTTTCTCAGGTTCGACGATGATAGACTAGATATGAAGGACCTCATAAAGACCGAGGCAAAATCGCCCTGGGATATAAGGATAATGATTTCAGAGGAGATCGGCAACATATTGGATTCACTGACTGGGATAGAGGTACACGAGGATTTAATCTTGCCTGCAGGACTGACCACGGCACTGAAAAAGTGAGCTTTATTTCGAAAGCATATATAGTAAGATGAAGAAGCCATACTAAATAGATACAGGCATCAAGAAGATGGCCTGCGCTTCATTATTAAACGGGAGAACGAAGAATTTGGCCGACAGGTCTCTGCACAACTTCGCCAGGTTACATCAGTTCGGTATGTAGTATATGAATTGCATAAATTGATATTAACTGGTGCTAACGACTAGTTACTTGTTAGGGTTGAAGAGTCATTATCTAGGTCTATGGGCGGGATCATTGCAGACAAGATGGGGCTCGGCAAGACCCTCACGATGCTTACGGCGATCTTGAACTCAGAACCAGTCGCGGATCTCTTTAGTAGTTTTCATACGGGTCCCCATTCTGAGTTTGGAAGGGGAATCCGTACAAAAGCGACACTCATTGTTGTATCATCCGTCCGTAAGTATGAGATGCCATAAACTGATACGATGCTAATATTTGTAGAGCTGCTTGAAGGTTGGATATCTGAGATACAAACGTATGTAGAAGTATCATCGTTGATGTATCTGGTTACTGATTCAAGTACGAAAGTCATTTTTCACCCGGAGTTCTCAACTGGGTCTCCTTTCACGGCCAATATCGACCCCGAGACCCAAAGCCTTTAACCTCGGTTGAATTAGTGTTGACGACGTATGCAACATTGGCCGCTGACCACACTGGGCAAGGTATCCTCCATCAAATGGAGTGGTATCGCGTAGTACTAGACGAAGGTACTCAGCATCTTACCAATCCTCTCCTTTTATCTCCTACTGTTTCTATGCTTCAATTTTGATTGACTGAATTACTAAGCGATCATAAACAGCTCACTGGATTCGAAACCCCAGTTCTAAGCAGTTTCGTGCAGTATCAGCCCTTCATACAAGACGGAGGTGGTGCCTCACAGGTACCCCTATTCAGAACAAGCTTGACGATTTGACTTCATTAGCACAGTTCCTTCAACTTCCACCACTTTCAACGAAAGCAGCCTTTCAGGAGCATATCCTGGGACCGCTTTCTGGAGGTGGCCCAAACTTCGCGAAGCCTCTCCGAGTGTACTTGGAGGCTTACTGCCTACGAAGAACTGAGAAATACCTGAAGCTGCCCCCTTCTCAAGACGAAAGTGTGGCACTACATTTTTCTCCAGAAGAAGATCATATATACAGAGCATTGTTAAATAAAACAAGACGGGAAATTGACGCTCTTGTTAGCACAGGAGAAAATATCAAATGCAATAAGCTTTTCACGGCAATGCTGAGAATGCGCATGCTCTGTAACCTCGGGACGTCCTTTTCCGAGTCAAGCTATGAGTCTTTGGGACAGGATCAATTAAAGGCTAGATGTGGACGCTGTTCAGATAGTGTTACGCTTCTGAGCAATGTCCTGTCCTGTCCAGAATGTGGGAGACCACTAAGTCCATCAAGCCCCCTCCCGGGAACTATTGATATAGATACAACTGCCAACGAAACGGTTGAAGCGATAGATTTGCACCCTACCGCACAGAATGGATTCTCGACTAAACTGCAGGCGGTGGTGCAGAACATAAAAATCAGCGGAGTGGAAGCTAAGAGGTGAGAATGCTGAGATAATCTCAAAGGTAGTTAAACTAATTGGAGCAGCATTGTCTTCTCTTATTGGACATCTACACTAGACATCCTATCCCGTCTACTTGAAAGAGAAAAAATCACATACCGCCGGATAGATGGTCGTGTGAGCTATTCCGAGAGATCCCTTCACCTAAGGGCCTTTAAGGAAGACCCACAGGTGCTCGTTCTACTGATGTCCATCCAGACTGGTGCAGTTGGGTATGTTTTCCCCCATCCCTGTAAATACCAGCCGAATATTTTATTGAAACTAAATATAGGATAGACTAAACCTTGCTGTCGCCAACCGAGTTCACATCGTTGAACCTCAGTGGAACCCATCAGTAGAGGAGCAGGCAGTCGCACGAGCTTTACGAATGAGCCAGACTCGAGAAGTTACAATTATCCGATATATAATGCAGAATACTGTTAAGCAGGTACTTAATCGCAAACATGCTCCTTTTGAAACATTAGTTGACCTTTTGCAGAACATTGTTGACCTTTAGTAAAAGAAGAAGCAATTTACAAAGTTCACCTTTAATTTAAAGGCTAAGAATACTCTTTCTGTGATAAAAGGTTTAAGCTTAAAATATATATTTAAATTTATATAATAATTCTTATAAGTTTTAAGGTTTTTAATTTTTTTTTAATTTAAATAAGAATTTTTAAACTTATTTATACTTAAATTTAATAATATAAAATATATTAAGTTTTTTAAATATTTTTATATTAATATAATTTATATATATAAA